>JAYESD010000005.1:123458051-123913442 GCA_036927565.1 Tuctoria greenei
CCATTTGATATAGCTTAAAACCATTTGATGCAGCAAAAGCTAGCAAAATTCTTATGGCTTCTAATCTAGCAACATGAGAAAATGTTTCATCAAAATCTAGACCTTCAACTTGAGTGAAACCTTGAGCAACCAACCTAGCCTTATTCCTAACCACAACCCCATCCTCACTTTGTTTATTTTAAATACCCATTTAGTTCCAATTAAAGTGTGACCTTGAGGTGGAGGTACAAGTTTCCAAACATTATTTCTTTCAAAATTTTCTAACTCTTCTTGCATGGCAATAATCCAAGATTCATTAGTGAGTACGTGTGATATATCTTTGGGTTCAAAAGAAGCAACAAAAGCAGAATGAGCATAAGAGTTTGCATCGCAAAACCTGGACCGTGTGACTCGTTCATGCAAGCTTCCAATCATCTGTTGTGGGGGATGATCTTTGTAAAAACTTAGGGGAACAGATGTCTCACAAGCTTCTTCTTCATTAGGTTCATCGTAGATTGACGAGCTTGTGACTTGTGGACGATCAGGACCAGCATAGGTGGTAGCCGGAGCTTGTTCATTGTCCGGAGTTGGACATGTGTCAGCTTCGGAACTACCAAGCAGTATCACCGGCTCTTCTTCATCTTCGAAAATACCCTCCCCCTGAGGATATGGATCTGTCCTGCCACACCGGAGCTAGTACCTGGGCTAGCTTCATCAAAAGACACTTCACAAGTCTCCTCAATTTTGTTACTGTCAAGTAAAAGCACACGATAGTCTCTAGTATGAGATGGATAACCAAGAAACATTCCATCAATGGATCTAGGTTCAAATTTATCAAGATTACCCTGTTTCTTAACAAAGCATTTGCAACCAAAGACCCGAAAGTGTGTAACACTAGGCCTATATCCAAACCGGAGCTCATATGGTGTTTTACCTAGCTTAGCACGCAAGAAAACACGATTTGAGACATAACAAGCGGTTGCTAACGCATCAGCCCAAAATTTCCTAGGAGTTTGATATTCATCAAGCATAGTCCTAGCCATCTCGACTAAGGTTCTGTTCTTTCTTTCTACAACACCGTTTTGTTGAGGTACATATGGTGAAGAAAATTGATGATCTATTATTTTCAGCACAAAAGTGATCAAAAGATTGATTTTTAAATTTAGTTCCCTTATCACTTTTAATTGTTTTTAAAGATCCTGAGTAATCAATTGATAATCTAAGAAATAAAGTTCTAAAGTGACTAAAAGCTTCATTCTTAGATACCATAAAGTAAACCCAAGAGTATCTGGAATAATCATCAATAATAATAAGTACATACCATTTACCTCCGATGGATTGAACATGTGAAGGTCCTACGGTGTCAAGATGCAAAAGTTGACATGCTTCAGTTGTCATGATCATTGTGAGAGGAGTATGTGAACCTGCAACCATCTTAGCATGTCTACAAGAAGAGCACACAATTTCTTTGTCCCCTTTAAGCTTAGGCAGCCCACGTATGCGATCAAGAGCACTAACACGCGTTAGGTGATCAAAACCTACGTGACCAAGTCTATGATGCCAAAAAAATAAGTCCATTGAATCATTAGCAACTAGACACCTATGCTTAGAGGAAGACATATCAAAATCAGCTTTAAAAACTCTTCCAAACCGAGGCATGTTAAAAATAAGCTCACTATTTGAACTTACAACTTTGCAGCAGTTTTTATTGAAAATAATTTCCGGATTTTCATGTAGCAATTGTGAAACAGATAGCAAGTTGTATTTCAAATTTTTGACAAGTGCCACATCCTTCTAAGTGTAGTGATCATTTACTCTAACCGAACCCTTAGCAATTATAGGAGTTGAGGAATTATCGGCAAAAGTAACATTCTCTACACGTGACACAAAAGAGAGGGAGGAGAACCAATCTTTGTTACCGTTCATGTGGCATGAGCAACCTGAATCCACAGTACAAATGTTCTCCTTCCTCAAATGTGTAACCTACATAGAAGCACAATACATGGATGACTCAATACTGGGGTTAGTCAAAAGGCATTTAGGAACCCAATACTGAGTCACGCGACGTGCAGCAGGAAAAACACACGAAAGCTGAGACAAAATAGCAGGTTTATGAGTCAAAGTTTGAGATTTTTTATTCTTAACTACTGACCTATAAGGTGTTACTTGTGTAGCACAAAAATCAGTAGCCCTGGGGGCAAAAACAGAAGGTCCGGAGGTAAACTTTGAATGTTTTTGACTAAAAACAGCAGGTTGTACATTCGGTTCAATATGTGCAGCAAATTTTGCATAAAAGTTATAAGATCTAGCAACCATTCTTTCCCTTTTCTGTTGTTTAGCTAGTCTATAACAAAAATATATGATATGACCATCTCTACCACAGTAGGTACAATGAAATTTAACTTTGTGTTCATGCCTAGATGAGCAAACGACATTTTTATTTGAAACCGAATGAGACAATACTCCTGCAGATTTGAAAACCACTTCTTTTTGTTTAGGAACTGTTTGAATCAAACCACTTCCTAGTGACTTTACACTTTTAGGTGGATGTGCCTTAGCATGAGCATGAGAATCAAAACCTAAACCAGTTTTATCATTGCAAGACTTGGATGAATTCAGCAGCAAGTTTAGGTTCTTATTCCCATTACAAAACCGATCAAATTTCTTATGCATGTTATCAAGTTTATTGGACAGATCAAGGCAATTTTCACATGAAGTTTTTTCTTTTAATTTGCAATTGGAACAATATTTAACTTCATGACAACGTAAAGCATTGTTCAATATAGAGATTTCATTCATAGCATCTTGCAGTTTCTTATCAAGATCATCACAACTAGAACAATGCAAATCAATTGTACAACAAGAAGCGTCGTTTAAGTTTCCAATATTAAGTGCAGCAAGATTTTTGTTCTTTTCAATTTCAAGTTCAAGTTTATCAAGTGTGGAGGTATGTGCATTTCTTAGGGAGGACAATTGTTCATATATTAAGTCACATGAGGAACAAGAATCATCGCTAGGAATCAAGGATTTCAAACGATTAATTTCAGATTCTAGTGACTCAATTTTAATAGCATTGTCCCTAAGCTTTTTGTCCTTTTTCTTAACAATAACAGTGGCATGAGAAATAGCATTACACATTTCTTCGCAAATAGGACATACCTCTTCATTGTCGCTGTTGTGTTCTGCCTCCTCCATACTTGATCTTTACTTGCCCGCCATGAAGCACAAGTTTGCCAAATCATCTTCATCTTCATCACTTCCAATGTCCAAGTCGCTTGAGCCAAGTTCCTGGAGTGCTAAGATAAAACTGCTCACCAATTGACGTCCGGTAAAACCCTTCTTTTTCTTCAAATCTTTTGCAGAGGAGTGCTTCGTTCTTGTTTTCTTTTCATCCCGGGAAGTAGGACCTGAAAGGTTAGGGCAATCTGAATGAAAATGCCCTGTCTTACCACATTCAAAGCATCGTTGAGGTCCGGAGCTTCCTCTCCTTCTAGTTCTCACATTTTGCAATGCTTTTGAGAACCGGATAGAGATGAGCGCTAGCTCCTCCTCTAGAAACTCCTAAACCTGTTCAAGGGTTAGAGAGGACAGCAAAGCAAGCATACCACAAGATGATGTTTGACCTAAACTAGGCATGTCACGTTGAGAAACAAAAGCAATAGACTTGTTGGGGTTCTTACGTGAGATTATGTCAGTTTCATGAGTTTTTAACTTGGAATATAGCTCATCTAAAGTAAGTGAACTCATGACAGTAGATTCACGAATGGATGTAACTTTCATCTCCCAAATTGACATGTCTAATGCACTTAACAATTGCCTAGCATTTTCAGCATCTGAAAAATTGACACTACGCAAGTTGCTAAGAATCTTATTAAAGTGAGCAAAAATGTCATCAATAGACTCACCGGGTTGCATCTCGAAGCACATGTATTCTTTATTGAACATGTCTTTCCTTACCTCTTTGATCGTGTTAGATCCTTCATGGTAGTCACAAAGTTCTTTCCACACATCGTATGCAGATCGGAGGTGTGCAACACGGTCGAAGTCGCTTTGTGTTAATCCTTGTATGATCAAGTTCCGAGCCTTGTTGTTGTTGTTGACATCTCTTAGATTTGTAGCTGTAACTTAATCGTTTGATGGCACTTCGTAAGGCTTGTATACCTTCTCCCATATTGCAAAGCCTTGTGCCTGGATGAAAGCCTCCATGCGTGCCTTCCAAACCTGAAAATCAATACCAGCGAACACACAAGGTTTGGCAGGGTACTTCTCCATGATCATTAGTCAAAAACACACGCAAATCACAAATATTAGAGCACCGTGGCTCTGATACCAATTGTAGGAATGAAGAGCACGTGAAAAGCTACCAGAGGGGGGTGAATGGTAGATTTAAAAATCTTACGCAGCGGAAACAATTAAACCCCAACTCCTTCGGCAGAAAAATGATCTGTTAAAGAAATCGTGTGTGAGACTAATCTAAACGTGTTTCACCGTGACAAAAGTGATAGATATCCGAGAGAAACAAGTCACAAAGAAAACACAAGAAGAATCACTCAAATCCGTCAAGAGAAACTCAAGTTATGATCGAATGATCGAACGAAGATCAATCTGTCCTACCCAAGAAAACAGTTCTGGAACGCTGCAAAGGAACTCGTGTAGATCATAGACCACAAATCCAATGACCGTGAAATTTTGGAAGATGATAGATAATCAAGTTTTGAAGACAATCCAAAAAGAATCACGTCAATTGGATCTGTAAAACTCGAGTTATGATAAAACCACCGACGAAAGGTAGTGCTGTCCAGAAACTCGACGAGTAAAACTTGTCTGGAACAAGTTGGACGAACAAGGCACAAAAGTTCCTTAAAACTACGAATTGTATTCAATAGAACACAAGAGGAACAGCCCCCAAAGTCGTGCACCACGATCTCTGGGCTCCCTTGCTTATATAAACAGCTTGAAAGCCAACTCAACTCAAATCAGGAACCTAGTCCTACTCTGTTCATGAATTGTAACTTTCCATAACTGCTTAGGATTCTTCTATACGCAGATAGAAGCAATCTTAAGACTTCCAAACACCTTAGGAACATATCCCACATTCCTAAACAACTCAAATTCATGACCCACACGAAATCCTATCATAACCAACTCAAATCTTTCCATATTTGTGTCAAACCCGACTCAGCCGCAGCCTGAGTCCATAACCTAGTCGGTTTGACCTTTCCGACCAACTCTTTACGCCCACATCTCTTCATCACGTCTTGGAACCATGTAGCCACGTACATGCACTCCTTGCACACGTGCTAATATCTTCCAATGACATCCACAATACCTTCACATGCATTGTTCTTGATTTAATCATGTTGCGCAACCTCATGATCAGCTCAACCACAATTCCTCCTGAATTTGGTTGTTGGAACCTCATCTCCTCCCTGAGACTAGTCCAATGGATCCCATCACCAGCCATATCTTGAACTCAAGCAACACCTGCACATGAATAAA
The DNA here is from genome assembly GCA_036927565.1 of Tuctoria greenei. Classification (NCBI taxonomy): domain Eukaryota; kingdom Viridiplantae; phylum Streptophyta; class Magnoliopsida; order Poales; family Poaceae; genus Tuctoria; species Tuctoria greenei. Next base: position 123,463,530 of record JAYESD010000005.1, read on the forward strand.
CAACCAATCCATACGAGCCCAAGTCCTCGACTTGACTCAAGTTAGTTCTGAACACAACACCTTACGTGAGAACCTCACATAAGCATGTTGCAAAACCACAGTAATACGATTTCATCCATATAAATCAAAAATGCACCAACGACTTAGCAAATGAATACTAAGCAATCTTTTCAAAGATGTAAAGCAAGTACGAAACATTGCAAATGAAAAACAGAAGCATTGCGGTCAAGTTCTGGACCTTGCCAGAGCAACCCGGACCTTGAGCCGGAGCTAACAAAAGCTAGTAGAACCTAGCGCCGAAACTTACCAAAACTTGTATAACCAAGCTCCCGCCGGAGCTTACAAAACTCACCGGAGCTAACCAAAACTAGTCAGACCTTAATAAAAAGGTGTTTTGGTGATATTCAAAACTTTTATTGTCAAAGCAAGTGTATTCACTACAAGCCAATGTATTCAGCACACATATGTCTTACAATCCCATTTCAACATCTCTTGGCCAAGGAGTAAATGAGGATGGTTGCTACCTATCGGAAATTATGCCCGAAGGTCAATCATAACTATACGAGGCTAGAGATTTGAAATGAGAACCCTCCATGAGCAACCAATGGGCTGCCACGAATGGGTGAGAGCATTATGCTCTCAACTATTCTAAGCACTCATTCAAGCTCAAAGGATTTGCCACCATCGTTGGGTGCAAGTTGTTCCTATGTGGCTAGAAGGTATGTTGTACCTTATCCAAGGAACAACTGATCATACCCAATGCTTGTTGGGCACATGTCACTCCCTTATGGCAAAAAGATATGATACACCTTAGCCAAATAATGACGAAACATACTCAATGTATGTTGAGTGCACGTCATTCCTTTGGATCTAAAGGTTATCATTATCCTAGCCAAGGAATGACAAATCACACCCAACACATGAAGACCCTGATGTGCGGACGATCAACATTGAAAACACTCTATTCAACTACACTCATGGTGTCCATGAGAGGCAACACAACAATCAACACTCAACCTGGCCTACCTCTGCCGTTAGGGTTTCAACCCCTATCACGGACCTTGACCAAGAATAAGCTTGGGGGAGGACCCCCACTTGAGGTAACTTGTATCGCACCCATTGCATTTTTATTTCAAATCATCCACTGCATATTTACTTTCCATTCATCCACCATGCACCATGCATCTAAAAAAAACATAAAAATAGGAACTTAGATTTGCTTTGCTTATCAAATAAAGTTGTGCGGTAAGAATGATTTAGGATTCACATAGATGAAATGATGAATAGTTGCTCTGTTTTATTTTTCCTAAGTCCCTAGTTTACAACTTGCTACTCTCCGAATATTGCTTAAATTGGCTAAAATTAACTTTGCCTTGATTTAGAAATTGTGGGTAGCAAAAGCTTAATCTACTTCTAGGTTGTTGGGAGATTTGAATTAGTAATAGGGCTGCTATTCCTATTTTGAAAGTAGAACTTAGATTTCCGGAGAAATTCTATCAAGATTTAAGTTTCCCTCATTTGATTGGAAATACCTACCAAAGCCATATGATATTCATACATAGACAACACCTTATGCATATGCTATTTGCTTTCACATTGAGCCTAGTCAAACTAGTATAGACCTATGTGAGAAATCATTCAATTCTTTTTGACTTCAAGACTTCACTTGCACATGCTATACTTCTACACTAGAAGGAAGCAAAATTCTATCATATCCACCATTCCACAATAAAAAGAGAAACTCCATGCTATTCATAGTTAGCACTCTCTTCAAGTTATTGCATAAAAAGGAGTAGAAGACATGGCTACAAGAAAAAGAAAAAGAAAATGCATGCTTATATCATAAGCATGAGAAAATAAGAATAAGAAATATGCTTACTCCATAAGCATAAAAAAAACGGGTAGCCATGTTTCATCCTTGCAATAAAGAGAGTCCACATCAAAAGGAGTCATCTCAATGTTTCCACATCCACCTCCATTTCATCACACATGAACAGGTCTTGATTCAAAAGTTTGAATTGATTTCTCCTAAGGCTTGCTCTTTTGACTTAGCAATATTATGTGTTGCAAATATGCCTACTTACTTTCCCTACCAAGCTCCACATACAAGCCATATTCAAAGAGTAGGAATAGTATAGGCATAATGCCTTGGTGAGGACATATTTCCACTACACACAAAGGAGTGATTGAGAGGATCAATTGAGGTACTTATAATCTAATTTGAATCTCTCCGGAATTTATGTGGAACTTGATATCTAGGTTATGATTGCTCCATCTGCTGTTCTATCTTTCAATTACCCATGAATAGGAGAAGGCATAACTCCCATAATGACTTAAGATGGGTGAAGTACCATAGCCACTTTTTGCAATACTAGGTAGAGTATTTTGTTGTGCACTTGGTACTTTCGAAAGGTAGAACATTGTAGCAACTCCCGATCAACAACCTAAAGTCTTGACTTTGCTCGGGACGAGCAAAGGATAAGCTTAGGGGAGTTTGTTGACAGCTGTTATATACTAATTTCATCCGTCAATATAACTCAATTATGTGAAGGATTAATCATTTCTTGCACACATTACCTTTCTACTTGACCTATTTCCACTTGTACTTGGAGAAATATGTGTATGCAGATATTTATACAGGAATTGAGGAAAGTATGGGGAGCAATCCTATAAAATATCATCCCAGTCAATCAGGCGATGACACGTGGCACCACATGGATCAAATGGCCCACAAACAGAAGTATTCAAGGCCATCCAACGGTGTAGCACCAATATAAGTAAATGGGACCCACCTGGCAGCCACCTGGAGGATGTACGGGCCGTTTGGAGCCCTGACCAGGTCGGCCAAACCAGGGGGTCGGCCGACCTAGTCTTGGCGCCAAACGCGGTCAACTTCCATGTGTTGGCTCCTCCCGGCTCCCTGGAGTCAATGACGACTGATTTGCATGCTTTTGGTGGAGGGAACCGAACTCAACACTAGTATAAATAGGACCCCATACCCCTCACTTCAACACACACCACTTGGGCATCATTCTATTGTATACACTATCTTCCATAGTCCTTAGAGGAGTAAGGATGTATAGAGTAGAGCCTCTAGTCCCAACTCCAAATTGGGAAAGGAGTAGAAGGAGTCTCTCTTCCCAATTCCACATTGGGAAAGGTATGACTCATGTATTCCTTCTTGTTTTTGTGACTTTGTGCTTAATAAAGATATTATTTTTAGTCTTCTTTTATATGTATACTTGGACAAAGCGTTTCTTGTTTGATTGTGGAGTCCATGTAAGTGGAAGGTATAGTCTTTATGATTGTACCCTCATAATCACATCTTATGGTCATAAACACTATAGACCCCCACTATAGTCTATGTAGTTATGATATGATTATGTTAATATGAATAACTATGCTATGCAATCAACATTGGTTCAACGGTGATTTAGTTCATTGCCTAAGGATGGCTTGTGCTGCAGCTCCTAAGGTAATTGCTTGGTATGCTAGCATGGTGCTAGGGTATTTAAGTAGCGTTGGATGTCTTGTAGACCCACGGATTGAAGAGGTAGGCAGTAGGTGGTGACAGCCCTATCTGTCCTTTGTAATCCTCCACGTTTAGCTATGCCACAGGATCTTGGCGGGAGTCGCCCTACTATTGCTAGGGGTAAGCCCGTGCCCGATGTGTTGAATAGCATTGCATAGGTATTCATCATTGACATGACCATTAGTATCCACCTTAGGCTATGTATATGTATTAGGAGCATTGTAGGAGCAACTCTCTAACTCTTAATCCAATCTCCCTCTAGGACCCATTTACCCTTTAGAATAGATTGCCTAGGTATGTGACACTACCCCAATTATGAACTTAACCCCTGTCCGGATAATTGATTAGCATCCCATAGCTTGACCATAAGAGTAGTATATACTTTACTCCATTGCCTTCCTTTGGGATAAATACGATACCCTTGGGAATACTCATGGGTGAAATGCTACAATGGTATCTTCCGTGCGCTTGCGGATCTCATCTCTTTACCGGAGATGATTTGTGGTGTTAAGAAATACCAACAAGCATTTCTGACGTTGTTGCCAGGGATGATTTGTTAGTATATCTTAGGAGCCATCAATAGTGGCATACCTGGCAACTCATCCGGAAACACACCCAAGCATTCACACACCACTGGAATCTCCTCAATTGTGACACCGTCCATGTGATTCAGCTCCAATTGCTTCGGTTCATGTTGAGATGCTTCAATTTCTGTGGTGATCCCTTCCTCATTGGTCAACTGCACTGTCTTTGTGGCACATTCTATAACTCCACTGTGCTTCATCAACCAGTCCATACCAAGTATAATGTCCAATCCTTGAGAATCTAAAACAATGAGGTTGGAAAAGAAGTCTACCCCATTATTCTAAGGCATACTTTTGGACATATTATATTCATCCTCATATCCCCTTCAGGAGACTTAACCATCAAAGTATACTTCATATGAGAGATATGCAAACTATACTTGGCAACATATTTTGATGCAATGAATGAATGTGATGCTCCAGAATCAAATAACATAGTCGCTGGGTTGGAGTTTGTGAGAAACATACCAATCACATCATCCGCTTGTTGTGCTTCCTCCGTAGAGACATGGTTCACATTGCCACGAGCAAAATTCTGTTGTCCAAAGTTGCCTTGTGGTGCTCCTCCATTCGGTCTTGGGTTGTGTCTTGGAGCATTGTTTCCTTGACCAAGGCCTGAATTAGGACATTGAGATGCAAAGTGTCCTACATCGCCACAAGTATAGCATGACCTTACTGCACCAGAACTGTTTGGACGAGCTTGATTTTGAGCATTTGCAGGAATGTTGGTGCGGGGGGCTTGAGGCATTGGAGGACGAGGTGCTTCATAGTGGGGCGTTGCTGCATTGGTTGAGCTGGACGCGGTGGAACAGCGACGCGATATGCAGGAGCCGAGGGGTTGTAGTATGGTGCATTGGGTGGTGCAAAGCGGGGGCGAACATTGCTTCCTTGTGGCTGTCCTTGATACGACGCCTTCCTCTTGTTATCTTGCTCCATCTCACGAACTTTGTTCTCAACCACAATTGCCACAAGCTTCTAAAAGTTGGCATAATCACATTTGAGAAATTGCACTTGGATATCATTGTTAGGGCCCCTCATAAACAAATATTGCTTCCGGCTATCTCGGTTGACATATTTCGGCGCATACCTTGAAAGTTGAGTGAATTTACCAAGATATTCACTCACGCTCGATCTTCCTTGGCTCAAGTTCTCAAATTCTTGCCTCTTTAGGATCATAACACCTTTCGACACATAATAAGAACGGAAGCTCTCCTTAAATTCGGCCCAAGTGATCCTGTCCTGATTCTCATGGGCATTGCATAAAGAATCCCACCAATCCGCAGCTGCTCTAACTAGTTGATGAGAAGCAAATAGGACCTTCTCCCGGTCGCCGCGTTGGACAATAGCAAGATTCTTCTTTATGGACTTCAACCAATCATCCGCCTCCATAGGATCAATAGCTTGAGCAAAGGTGGGTGGCCTGGTCCTCATGAACTCTCCCAATAGGTTATAAGGTGGTGGGGTGGTGGCGGTGGAGGCATATGGGGCTGATTGCTGTTGCTAGGTTACAACTATCCCATAGTCTATATCATGGTCTTCATGAGCTGGTTTTGCATAGCCAATAGCTGCTCAAGATTGATAGCTCCCTGATGAGGTCCTTGTCCATTGTTGTTATTATGAGGTGCTCCATTGTTCTCCTTCTCATCATTGCCATCCCTCTGGTTGCGAGTCCTCACCATCTGAAGAAAAGCAAGAGAGAAGAGTTTAGAAAACATCCCCAACTATATGCATCAAGGGATATGAACTAAACAACTAACTATACTAGCCTATGTGGATGTGGCAAGCGCTAAAGCATCCCACAATCCTCTACTAAGCACACAAGCAACATATATATCAATCAGCACACCAAACAAATCACAACGCTTCTTGAGTATTCCTATGTGCTCTAAAGTGTCTATTCTATCTAGGCTGCATTCTACGGTAAATCTATGGCTCTAATACCAATTTGTGACACCCTGTTCGGAAAATTAACCAAGTGCAATATATGTGTGCCCAGGATGTTTAACATACATACACAAGTGATTCACAAATGATGATAATTACCACAACTCAAATTATTAAATAAGTACTTTTATTACAATATTCAAATAATCCTCCTAATACAACTCTAATGATCATTAATGATAATACTACTGCAGCAGAAATAATCTAATTTAGCAAACTAAGCAAATAGGGTAGCGCAACTCCAAGCAGTACCACAGGCAAAGCTGACAGCAGCACACAGCCTAGAACTCCTCATTAACATTGTGACACTCCCAATCTTGACCTGCAACTGTCGGTGGGGGAATTGCAAGGGTAAGTACATGTCGTACTCAGCAAGTGTAAAAAGTATGACATGTAAGTAAAACAAGGCAAGATAATAAACAATAGCCAATTGCTGAAAAAATCATTTAAAACGTATAAAAAGCATTATACTATGTGTATGAGAAGTAATCCCATCACATCCCACATAATTAACATAATACAAAACCATAATTAATTATCCATCCATATACCAGATTATACCATCATCATCATCCATGTCCATTTATCATAACTCAATTCTTAACCATAACCATAACCAACCATAACCAACCATAACCATAACCCAAATTCCAAATTCCCTCTAATCATGGAAGTTGTCCAGGTGCTCTTATTCGGGAGCACAACTATCATGATAGTTTTTAACACTCTGTAGAGGTTGTACCACTTTACCCACAAGTTTGTGATTTTGTCACCCGTCGACGACTAAAGAAACCTCCCATATGCCAATTACACTTCCTTGGGTGCATGTCCAAGAGATCACAAAATAGCCTTTACAAAGGGACTACCAGCATATTCAGTCCCACTGAGGTTTCACCGGTGGCGATGCCTCCAACTGAGTGCATCCTAAACCAAGGGCCCCCTCTTGTGCCGTTCAGATCCCAGGGAAGTCACACTACTATTGCAAACCCAATCGACTCCCATTCGCCACTCCTCCAAATAATCTGAATCGATGCTGGTAATACTCCTAATTAATTGGCTAAGCCGCAACCATACTTGGCCTTGTGGTGGCACTGTTGTCCTGGCTTATTCTCGCATGAACCGGTCCTTATATCCAAGGCAATCAAACAACCATAACATCCAACCCAATCCACAAACCATGCTTGCTTAGATCTCCCAAGTCCCACATTACCATTTAACCATGTTCATCAATTTATACAATCTATAGAATCATTAGTTCATAATTAAGCCATTTGGTTATTTTCCCATCCCAGTTAATTAGAGAGAAGCAAAAAGTTAAAATACCCTTCCCGGCTCTCTACAATATATCCCAAGCGACAAGGATGGTCAAACAAGACTAGTAAACTCCTAGTTTGGGTTTCCCATCAATTTGACACAAGCAGGGAGTTTTGCAAACAAAACATTTAAAAGCAGGATCAAAATGATCAAGGACACTTGCCTTGCTCCTGAGCTTGGTTAGGGTCAAAGACTTCAAAGTTCTGGTACTGGAGGCCCTCGACAGCACCCACTAGTGCAGCTCCTTCTATTCCGAGCGACAAACATGCAAAACACAATTCAAACAAATAATGCTCATATAGTACTCAATATGACATGTCATGGCATGATTAAAGCAATTATGGGGTAAAACTTGTTAATGAGTTGCTATTAATGTTTACTAATTGGTTACAATGGTTTTTAACATGTTTGGACAAGTTTGGAATTGATCCGAGTCAATTTGGAATTAATTTAGCACAATTCAGATTCAGAGGCCGGACAAGTCCGGTGCCAGGGCCAGACTAGTCCGCCCTGCGTAGAACCCGCGAGTTAGGGTTTTATTGATCTACGAGAATTTGGGGTTGAATTCATGTGGGAAAGAGAAAGTGGAACGTATACCACGTGTCTAGAACTCCAAAGAATAAGAGTTTGGAGGCACCACTTGGATCTTGACGATGTAGGGTTGGTGATGAAGAGTTGAGAGTGAACTGGTGATGAAGAATGTAAACTCGATGAAGATCTTGTTCACTTGATCCTCTTTCGTTTCCTTCTCTTCTTCTTGCTGTTGGATCTCCTCTTGATGGCGGCTCCCGGGAACTAGGGTTTGGTGGTCTTTCAAAAGTGGCAAAGAGATGAGAAATTGGTGTATTGGGTTGTTTATATAGGGGTGGAGGTGTAGGGTTTGATGGATTTCGTGTTCCAGGTGGTGGAGACCGTTTAGGGGTCCCACATGGGCTCCAAAGAGGTTAGACACAACATCCTTGGCCCAATTAAGGTAAATACCCAATAACAAGTCGTGGAGGAAAAGATTGAATCAGAGTCAAGAATACCAGACAAGTCCGCTCTAGACCGGACTAGTCCGATATTAGACAGAGACAAAAACGGATAAGTCTGGCCAAAATCGGACAAGTCCGATTTTAGTCAAAGAGCAATACTGACAAGTCTAGCGAAAAACGGACAGGTCCGGACAAGTCCAGGGACTTCGCAAAATTTTCGAAGGTTAGGGTGAACGGACTAGTCTGCAATGGACCGGACAAGTCCGAAACCGGTACAGAGAGAAACACGGATTAGTCCGCAGGAAAATGGACATGTTCGAAATGGGTTCAGAGAGAAATTAGGACTAGTCCAGGGCAAATTGGACAAGTTTGCACTTCTCAGACTTTCTAAGCGCGGTTTTGCTTCTAATTCATTTTGTACTTGATCCTTTTTATGTGGATTAATATTAAATATATTTAATGATGTATGTAATGCATGATGCCTAAAAATGAGGCTGTTACAGCAAGGGAGGACAACCGTGTCACCATCGAGCGACACTGGGAGAGACAGCGCAACCTTAAGGCTGACTACAATGCTCAAGGGCTTGAGCCCCAGACATCGATCACACAGGGTGCACCGCAGGGGTACCCTCAGCAGCCGGCGGCACAGATAAACCCTGCGCCACCTCCACCACCAGAGTACACTACAGAGACAGCTCCCCAGCCATACGTAGCGCAACGGTCGTATGTCTCTCAGCACGCACTGCAGCAGCATGTTCCACAGCCTGCGCATCAGCCGTACGCAGCACAACACGCGCAATAGCCGTACGCAGCACAGCAAGCTCCTCAGCCTCAGCCGTACATAGTGCAGCACACGCATCAGCCGTAGGTTGCACAGCATGTGCCACGGCCTCAACCCTACGTCGTGCAGCCTGTGCCTCCACCTCCTCCGTACATCGTGCAGCAAGTGCCCATGGCGTACGCTGCTCCGTACCAATCTCCGACGAAGGCCATCGGAGGGTGCGCAACCCTGGCTCAGCACCTCCGCATGGCGCCGTGGTCGTGCAAGTTCCCGCCACACATACCGGAGAAGTACTCGAGGAGTGTCAACCCCGCCGAGTTCCTGCAGATCTACCACTACAGGAATCGTGCAAAAGGCCGTCGGAAATATAGCCGTCGGTAATCTAAAGAAACTGACATAAATAACTTATATACGTCGGTAAACCGACGTTCATAGCTGACGCCTCAGATTCGACGTGTTTAACTGATATGTATGTCAGGGCCGATGCCTTTAACGCTTAAAGCCGTCGGTTAAAGGTACCGACGCCTTTAGAGCCTAAAGCCGTCGATTGCAGACCCGACGCCTTTATGGTGCATAAGAGCGTCGACCGTGGGCCAAAGCCGACACCTTTAAGTGAACTAAGATTGTCGGCCAGGTTGAAGACCGACGCCTTTAAGGCACATAAGAGCGTCGGCCGTGGGCCATAGCTGACGCCTTTAAAGCAATTAAGACAGTTAGTGTGACTCTAAATGGACGCCTATTAAGGGTTATTTTAAACAAGTGCCAGATTTCGTCCCCGCCCAGGTGGGCAGCACAACAACACCAGCAGTTCAAATTCAGAACACACATATATAGCAATTCATCAACAACACACTATACCAGCAATTATTCATTAAAGTTCACACACACACACACACAAACACAAACACACACACACACACACACACACCAACAGTTCATCACAAAGGATCTCACATGTTTAACACAAAATGGGAATGAAAACAAGGTCACATGTTTATAAAGTGTACATTAAAGTTCACAAACTGGTAATGAAAACAACATTCACACATTCATGTTGTTGTTGGAACCTCTGCCACTCGCACTTCCCTCATTCAAATTCAGAAAATCATCACAACCTTACCGATGACCGAAACCCTACAAGAAACATATACAAGTTACACTTTGCATTTATATTTATAATTTGAATGTCTCAATCTCTCTAAAATGTGCTAATTGACTTATTTGTTACAAAATTCACAAAAATGCAAATTTGAGTCAAAGTGGATAAGCATTATTCAAATAAACTTATGTTTTCATGAAAAGTCATACCGCTGCAGCCGGAGTTATTGATGGTTGAGTCTGTCCCGGAGCGAAGGGCGTCAGTGTTAGACCTCCTGAATACAGCAACAGTCCAGGAGCCAACAATGACATAAATCCTTGAGGTTTTGGAGCACATGATTGACCAATCTCAGAATCATGTGACACATATGTATAGAATTTTGTATTATAACCCAATGTAATAAGATATGTGGTGATACCTGTGGCGAGGAGGCAATATGTTGCCCTGCCTGCATTGGACGAGCCATACCACCTTGAGCGAAGAACTGCATCAAGTAAGGATATTCAATTAAATTAATTTAACACATGTAGTAAAGAGTATTTTAACTTGAGTAGAACAAACAAGTATACTTGTGACATCATGTCGAACTGAGGTGGTTGCGGTGTACCCAGCTTAGTACCAATGTTACCTTGACTCAAGAACTGCATCAAGTAAACTATTTGTTAGATCTTAGGTTAAACTTTTTAAAATCTAATAAATAACTCAGTTGTATCGATGTTACCTGTGCTGTACACAGATGCTGCATCTATTGCTGTATCAGTTGCTGCATCTGTTGTTGCATTTGCTGCATCTGCATTTGCATCTGTGTCTCATAGTGTTGTTGTTGCTGCTGCAGCTGCGTCTGCATCTCTTCCTGAGTGCATCTCTTAATTCATCCGTCTCTGAACTACATTGGGACCTACTAGAATTGACACTAGAGTGTCGTCGCCTAACATAGGCCTTGCATTCCACACACCCATCGCCCAACCCAAATCTCCAAAAACTACAGGTGTGATGTATCGACATTGAAAGTGCATCTAGGAATCCCTGTGGGTTTTGGATAATTGATGACGACAGTTAAGAGACTAATGATTTGAACTGATCTTAAGCACATGTGTGATGATTGAAATGAGGCAAAATCCCTCAAAAAGAAAAAGGTTAAAACAGGCGTCGGAAACTCAAGCATAGAAATTAGGGTTTCTATTGTGTTGAGTTTAGACTAGCTGTATCATGTGTGAGGGTGCTTGTATCATGTGCAATGGATCATAAGAGAATGCTCAAAGTGGTAGTTGAGGGAAAAACCTAAATGAGAAGCCAAAATGAGAGAAAACACTCAGAGGCCAGACTTGTACGAGCTTCAGGCCGGACTAGTCCGGTCAGTCTGTTTAGTCTGTTTTGGGTCAAAATAAACGTCTCGTGATGAGTTCGGACTTGTCTGTATTGGTACGAACTAGTCCGTTCTTCCCTTGGTGACTAAATTTGAAGCTAAGCCCTGGGAGGCCGGACTTGTCCGCCATAGTGGCCGGACTAGTACGGACCCCCAGAGTTTTCCGTTTTGGGACGGACCAAAACATTCTGGATGAGTTCGGAGTTGTCCGTTTTGACACGGACTAGTCCGTTTGGGACATAGTAGGAAAACCTAGACAAACCCTAGGAGGCCGGACTTGTGCGCCCCAGTGGCCGGAATAGTCCGGGCCTACCCAGTTTAGTCTATTTTCTGTCGGACTAAACTTTTCTGATCTACTTCGAACTAGTCCAGGACTAGTATGTTGTTGGCAGGCCTAGTCCGGGTTGCCATGACCTCTTGAAATTCAAATGTTTGGCGCACACGTCATATGTTTTGTCGATCGGTGACATGAAATTGTCGGTGGTCCCAAGAGGCCGGACTAGTCCGGGTTTGGGCTGTTCGCAACGGCTAGCTGCCGGGACCCCTATAAAAGGGGCGACCCCCGGCCCCTATTTGACAACTCTTGAACCCTAGTGCTGACACAACCAACCTAGAGCCTTCCAAAGCCTTCTACTCGTCCTACTAGCCCTCTAAGACCAAATCTTGAAGAGATTAAGGTTTGGGAAGGAGAGTGAAGTAAGATCATCATCCTTTGACTCTCGGTTTGATATCTTGCACTTGTGTTGTGTTTCGTGGCTTGTGTGAGTTGAGCTTCAAGTGCTCCTTACTGTATTGATTCGTGGGAGCCTCAACTTGTGAGCAGCCCCAATATACTTGGTCACTACCCATTGATATAGTGGAAACCAAGCTGCCCATTGTGGTGGATTGGTGAGAGAAGGGTCAAGTGAGACCCGGTCTTTGTGTGGAATTCTCAACATGGATGTAGGCTTCTTCGTGGAGATAAACAACAGGATAAATCTTGTCTCACCTGTCGTTTTACATTTCGTAATCACTAGAATTGCTATTAGGGTTCATATTGTACTTGGAATTGTTCTTCATCGAAATCCTGCAACCCAATTGTTTACATTTGTTAATCAAAGTTGTGTTAGGTTACTAGACATTGCTTCTATCCTTCGACAACTTAAATTCTACAAATAACCTGTAGAAATAAAGTTTCCATGGTTTTATCTCATGCTGAGCGGACTAGTCCAACCCTGATCAGACTAGTCCGGCCTCAGGAATTTAATCTCGTTTGATTAAGCGATTTTAGATCATATTGCCTATTCACCCCCCTCTAGGCGACTTTCAATTGGTATCAGAGCAGACCTCTCCATCAAGAGTCTAACAACTCGGATAGGAAATAGTCGGAAGGGGTGAAAACGAGGTTCTGGTGATCGTCGATGACACCAAGATGAAGAACGTCGATGTTCTTCAAGATGATCCAAATGACGACAATGAAGTTCGTATACTCAAGGCGCGGCTTCGTGAGAAGCTCAATGTACCTAAGAAGGAGATCAAGCCAATCGGTCCAACCAACATCGACAATGGGAGTAGTTCACAAGACTACTCCCGGTATCCTCACCATTATGAGAGATTAACCGCAAGCAATCATTACTTATCTATCTCTATTAGCAAACCCCCTCAATTTGATGGAAATGACTACTCTATGTGGAAGCATAATATGAAGATGCATCTCATTTCTTGAAACCCTAGTTTGTGGCAAATTGTCTTGACAGGTGTGCATCTTCCCAAGAATGAGGAATACATTACTCCGGAGCAAGCCGTCCTCCTCCATCGCAATGTTCAAGCGGTTGGAGTAATCACCTACTCATTGACTCGAGAGGAGTTCAACCACATTGAAGGATTGGAGGTGGCCAAGGAAATATAGGACACCCTCAAGACGGCACATGAGGGCAACCGTGTCATACGGGAGGCTAAGATAGAGATGATTGAAGGAGAACTTGGGAGGTTCACTATCATGCATGGTGAGTCTCCCCAAGACATGTATAACCGCCTCAAGACCCTCATCAACAAGAGTCGATCTTCTGGAAGTACCCGATGGACCGACCATGAAGTGGTAAAGAGGATGATTCGAGCATTCATGCCTCGAAATGTCACTCTTTGCTCACTATTTCGTGAGAGTCCGAGGTTCCACAAGATGACTCCTAAAGAAGTACTAGGGAGGATCATCAATCATGAGATGATGGAGCAAGAAGCTATGTTCTACAACGACCTTAAAAAGCTCTCCTCCTCCAAGAAAAGAGATGTTGCATTCAAGGCAACATTCTCAAGATCTCAAGAAAAGGGAGAGGGTGATGAAGAGAGCGCCGACACCGATGAGGAATAGGCACTCTTCATCAACAACTTCAAGAGGAACAAATAGGGGGAGCTACCACCGTGAAGGCAAGAACAAAGACAAGCCCAAGACAAGATTAAAGAGGGCTTGGTACAATTGTGGGGAATACAATCACTTCATTGTGGATTGCCCACATGAAGAGATCAAGAAGAAGGAGGGCAAGTCTTAAGATAAGAAACAATTCAAGAAGAAGAAGCAATCGGGACATGCCCGCCCACCTTGGAAAGGAGTGAGATTCAAATAAAGAATCCTCTTAGATGAAGAAGAGAACATAGCAACTATTCCTATGAAAATGTAAACCACAGAGAACAAGCTCTTCCCCAACTTGGAGAATTCAAGGCCAACTTGCCTCATGGCCAAGGAGGGAAGAAAGAAGGTTAAATCTAAATCATCTTCTTCAATTTCTTCACACGATGATTTTGATAGTAGTAGTGAAAATGAACATATGCTCAAGGATATGAGTAAGAGTATCTTGAAAAGGTTGAAGTTGCTAACGGAGGAGATATTTGAGAAGGAAGAGCTCATCAACCGTCAAGAGGACATGATCATCCAACAAAAGGAGAGATGTTAAGAGTTTGAGGAGCTCTTGGAGCTTGAAAGAGAGAGAAGCAATGCACATGAGCATGAACTCACTTGTTCAAACCTTGAGAACACTACAATTGTGCTTAAGCATGAACTTGTTAGCTTGACAAAAGTTAACAAGATCCTTTAAACACAAGTGGAGTCTCTCAAGGTCAATGCACCTTCTTCCTCTACAAGCTCACCTTCCACAAATATCAAAACCAAAACAACTCAACCTTGCAAATGCTCTAACTTGATTCTAAAACTTAAAGATGAGCTTAAGTTGGCACAAACCAACCAAGCACCAAAGGGTGGCATCTTTGACAAGGATAAGATGACTTATGCATGTAATGCATATACCAAGACATCCCCTTGTCAAGGATGGTCTTGGCTATTCTAGGGAGAGGAGGCAAAATGCAAGAACTCCCCAGAATGGCAAAGACTTGATTGTTTTTGTCAAAGGAGGTTCATATAACAACAACAAGGGAAAAAACATTGCTACATCTCCGAAAACACCTAAGAAGGAACCACATCCATTGCTCCATGATTTTGATGGTTCATATGTGTTATTAAGGAACAAGTTTGGTATAGCTTATGCTAGGTATGTTAGGCCACACAGCAAGAGTCCTAAACCTTGTTGGTGGGTGCCCAAGTGCCTTTTGAGTAACATCAAAGTACCCAACACCACTTGGGTACCTAAATCCAAGGCTTAAATTCTTTTTGTAGGCATACTCCTCTGGTGGAACCAAGTGGATTCTTGATAGCAGATGCACTAATCATATGACTGGAGAGAGGAAGATGTTTGTAGAGTATGAGGAAAATGAAGATCCAAGTAAAGGAATCTATTATGGGGACAATAGCCAAGGAAAAATCCTTGGCACTGGTAAAACTGCTATATCTCCTAATCATACTCTTTCAAATGTTTTACGTGTTGATTCGCTTGATTATAACATCTTGTCCATATCACAACTATGTGAAAAATGTTATAATTGTTTATTCACTAATGAGGGTGTCACCGTCACAAGGAGAAGCAATGACTCAATTGCTTCTAAGGGTGTACTCAAGGGAAAGCTCTATCTTGTGGATTTCTCCACGGATAAAGATCAACTTGATACATGCTTAATTTCAAAAACTAACATGGGATGGCTTTGGCATAGAAGTCTAGTCCATGTTGGGATGAGGAACTTGCAAAAACTCCTTAAGGGCGAGCACATCCGAGGTTTGAAGAATGTTATGTTTGAAAAGGATATGCCATGTGGCGCATGCCAAGCTCGAAAGCAAGTTGGACCCCAACATTCATCCAAGAACATCATGATGACAACAAGACCATCGTAGCTTCTACACATGGATCTCTTCGGTCCAATTACCTACATTAGTATTGGCAGTAACAAATACTGTCTCATAATTGTTGATGATTTTTCACGTTTCACTTGGGTGTTATTTTTGCATGATAAGAGTGAGACTCAAGGTGTCCTCAAGAAATACTTGAGGAGAGCTCAAAATGAGTTCTCCTTAAGAATCAAGACTATAAGGAGTGATAACGGCACCGAATTCAAGAACACTCAAGTTGAAGAATTCTTGGATGAAGAAGGCATCAAGCATGAGTTCTCGCTCCCCTACTCCCCTCAACAAAATGGGCTGGCCAAGAGGAAGAATAGAACTTTAATTGAGATGTCAAGAACCATGCTTGATGAGTATGAATACAAGACGTCGGACCGGTTTTGGGCGGAAGCGGTTAACACTGCTTGCCATGCCATAAACCGGTTGTATCTTCACATCATTCTTAAGAAGACGTCTTATGAGCTCCTAACCGGTAACAAGCCCAACATCTCTTACTTTCGTGTTTTTGGGAGAAAATGCTATATTCTCAACAAGAAGCCTAGGACTTCAAAGTTCACTTCTAAGTCCGATTAGGGTTTCTTGCTTGGTTATGACTCAAACACTTACGTCTATCGTGTCTTCAACATATCCTCCAGAATTGTTGAAGTAGCACGTGACGTAGTGTTTGATGAAACTAATGGCTCCCATGTGGAGCAAGTTGATCATCATGTGCTAGATCAAGAAGAAGCTCCACAAGTGGTGATAGGAAGGATGGCACTTGGAGACATACGACCACAAGAACAACCTCAAGACTCAAGTGATCATCCTACACATCAAGCAAGCTCTTCCCCAAATAATCAAGTTCAAGACCCCCAAGATGCACTCCGAGAAGATGAAAATGGAGGCATCGATCAAGGGGGAGACAATGAAAATGAGGAAGATGAAGATGAAGATTCAAGACCTCATGCACCACACCCAAGAGTACATCAAAGTGTTGAACTGGACCATCCCATTGACAACATCCTTTGAGACATCTCCAAGGGGGTAACTACTCGATCTCGTGTTGCAAACTTTTGTGAACATTACTCTTTTGTTTCTTTTTTAGAGCCTCACAGGGTTGAGGAAGCACTACGAGATCCGGATTGGGTGATGTACATGCAAGAAGAGCTCAACAACTTTGAAAGAAATAAAGTATTTTGGAGCTTGTGAAGAGGCCAAACGCTAATGTTGAGGGCACCAAGTGGGTGTTCCGCAACAAACAAGATGAACCCGGGGTGGTTACAAGGAACAAAGCACAACTTGTGGCCAAGGGATATTCACAAGTCAAATGTTCCGATTTTTATGAAACCTTTGCTCCCGTAGCTAGGCTAGAATCAATTCGCATATTACTTGCCTTTGCTACTCACCATGATTTCAAGCTATATCAAATGGACGCCAAGAGTGCATTCCTTAATGGTCCAATCAAAGAAGAGGTGTATGTGGAGCAACCCTTGGTTTTGAAGATTAAGACTTCCCAAACCATGTCTAAAAATTGTGTAAGGCTCTCTATGGCCTCAAACAAGCTCCTAGAGCTTGGTATGAGTGCCTTAGAGATTTCTTAACTCAAAACAGTTTCAATATTGGGAAGGCCGACTATACTTTTTTCACTAAGCATTTTAATGATGATTTGTTTGTTTGCCAAATATATGATATTGAAATTATATTTGGTTCTACTAAAAAATCTTTTTGTGATGAGTTTTCAAAGATAATGACCAAAAGGTTTGAGATGTCCATGATGGGGGAGTTGAAGTTCTTACTAGATTTTCAAGTGAAGCAACTCAAGGAAGGCACATTCATTAGTCAAACAAAGTACACACAAGATATACTCAAGAAGTTTGACATGGACAAATCCAAACCCATCAAGACTCCAATGGGAACCAATGGGCCTCTCGATCTTAATGAAGATGGTCCACGTGTGGACCAAAAGGTATATCTCTCTATGATAGGTTCATTGCTTTACTTATGTGCATCTAGACCCGATATCATGCTTAGTGTTTGTATGTGTGCTCGATTTCTAGCCGCTCCTAAGGTGTGTCATTTGACCGCAGTTAAGAGAATTCTTAGATATTTGGTTCACACACCAAGCCTAGGACTTTGGTACCCCAAGGGCTTTAAGTTTAACCTCATTGGATATTCTGATGCGGACTATGCGGGGTGCAAGGTTGATAGAAAGAGCACCTCTAGAACTTGTCAATTCCTTGGTAGATCCTTAGTGTCTTGGTCCTTAAAGAAACAAAACTCCATTGCTCTTTCCACAGCCAAAGTGGAGTATGCCGCCGCCGGAAGTTGTTGTACACAACTTCTTTGGCTGCGACAAACTCTTAGGGACTATGGCATAAACTTGAACCATATTCCCCTCCTATGTTACAATGAGAGTGCCATCAAAATAGCCCACAATCCATTTGAACACTCAAGGACCAAACACATCGATATTCGCCACCACTTCTTGAGATATCACTCCATCAAAGGAGACATTGCAATTTCTCATGTGAGAACCGAAAAACAATTGGCCGATATTTTTACCAAGCCCCTAGATGAGTAAACATTTTGTGAACATAGGAGTGAGCTCAATATCCTAAATTCTCGATATGTGGCTTGAGTCTTGCACATCTGATTGTTACTTGTATTCGCTTCAAAATTCATACATGTTTGCGAAAAACTCTTTTTCCTCAATTTTCTACAAAACTATTTGAGATTATTGAATTTGTGTGAATTATGATCATAGTTTGATTGTTGATTGCTTACTGACTTTGTTTGCAAAGATCCTTTGTGAAAATATACTCCAAAAGGATCAAATCTCAAATGAAAACCTAATATATATGTGTTTTTAGCCTTTAGACCGGACTAGTCTGCCCCCCTGGATGGACAATTTCGGCCCATTAGAGAAGTCCGGACCCAGTCCGTATGGCGGACAAGTCTGGGTCACCAACCGGACTAGTCCAGTCCCTGGGGACTTAAACTCCCCAGGAACCCTCGAACGGTCACTCCCATTCAAAACACACTCTCTCTCCTCAAACGCACGAAAACCACCCCTAAATCTGCGATTTTCACTTCCCTCCACCAAAAATCGTTTCCAATCTGTGGATTGAAGCCCTAAGGTGCGTGGGAACTCGTCCCCAAGCATCCAAGGCCAATTCTTCATCCACATTGCATCGATTCAAAGATTTGAAGAGGTATTCTTGACCTAGCCCTAAGTCCTTCAAAATTCAATTCTTTTAGGTCTTTTGATAGAAAATTCTTCACAAAAGTTGTTCTCTATATCATTGTGATCATATCCCTGGAATATTTTGGTCAGATCCATAGACTTTGCAAAACACCTCAAGATTATGGTTCTTACTGTGTGCACCGGACTAGTCCGGCCACGTGGCGGACAAGTCCGGCTCATGCGGACTAGTCCGGCCCTTGGACGGACAAGTCCGGGTTACACAGTGACAACCCTAACCTTGATCGATTTTGTGAATTCTAACACAATGTTTCACTTCCTTGGACTCATATGCTCTCTTTTACATCCCTTCTCAGCAACGATGTCGAATTCCGACTACGTGCCCCTATTCGATCCTGAGGTTGAGGCGGGTAGGCAAGCACACTATCATCGGGAGCGTGAGGAGCGAGAGCTTGCCATAACTCTCCTCGAATCACAGTTTGAAGGAAGGAAAGCAAAGAGAAGCTCACAACTCCACTGCTGCAGAAAAGAATTGTGACCATGGGCGAGAAAGCAAAACCTGAAGAGGCTCGAAGGTCGAAGGACAAGGGAAGAGCACCATTTGAGGAGGCACCGAAGAGGAAGAGTCTTGGTGTTAAGAAGCCTGCCAGCAAGGCTAAGAAAGGACCCTTTCAACCCATTGGTCCTTTGAGGATGTCCTCACCTGCGAGGAACCCTAATCGCCAAGCTGCTTTCAATGCTAACATCTTCAAAGGCAAAGGGGCTGAGAAGGCAAGGAAACTAAGGATGGTCAATGTGTATCAATGGGAAAGAAGCACCGCCGACCCTCGGTTTTGGTGTGACTTTCATTGTGACTATTATTGGATCGTCTACATGATGAAGCAAACCCCGATGGCAGATGCCCAATGGATTGATTGAGACTATATGGCACAGAAGGATCACTTGGCCTTCAATGCCGTGATTGAAGCCATAGAGCACTATTTTTTGAAGAAGCTCATGGCTTTTCAATATCACTGGAATGTGGAAGTCATTGCACAATTTTACTCCACAGTCTACTGTCACACCAACAAAGATCGAAGGATCACTTGGATGACCCATGGAGAGCAATACTCCACTAATTATTGGGAGTTTGCTTAGATTGTTGACTTGGAAGATCAACTTGAGAATGAGATTATCATTTCCATCCTCAAGGCAGTTGATCGGGATACCTTGGATTACATGTATCCAAGTCCGCAGTCTATGAGGCTAGGTACATTCGCAACATCAAGCCCTTCTATAGTGTCCTCAACCGTGTTCTCCAGAAGACGATAGCCCCCAAAGATGGAGATGCGGGCATCATTCAAGGAAATTTGAGACAATTAATGGTGCTCACTAATGGAGATGTCCGAGTCAACGTGGTGGACTACATCTTTGATGACATCTTCAATATCTCTCACACACCCAACCAGTCATGTGGTTATGCTCTTTACATCATGTTCATGATCGAGAAGGTGTTCGGGCTAACCTTCAAGAAGGACATTACTCATAGAAGACTTCGTCCTCAGATACCTCCTCCAGAGCCACCTGCAGCTCGAAGGAAGAATGCGGATCCGCCTGCTTCATCCTCTCAATTCATGCCTTCGACACCTCCACCTCCTCCTTAATCACAGTCCGAAAGTTGCTTCTTCAAGTGCTTCAAGGCAATCTTCACCTCTTGCCGGAAGGTGGAAGTTCGCCAACGTCACATGGAGCATCGCCAGGAGAAGTATATCAAGGTGATGTGCGACAAGCTCGAAGTCCCCATGTATCCCGTTGCGGAGAGTGATGGAGAGATGACTCCATTTCCAGACCGTCAAAGAACTAGCCCAATTTTGTGATGCTAGCACCTCCACGGTGGCTCCATCTGAGGGAGAAGGCGATGATGATGATGCAAATGATCCGGAGGCCACAGAGAGCAATAGTGAGCGGCATCAAGGCGGAGATGATGACGATGACGATGATGATGAAGAGTAGATCTTAGATCTTTTCTCCTCTTTTTTCCTTTTTGGTGTCTTGATGCGTAAGGTGGAGAGATTGGAAGGGGGCACTCAGAGAGTTTTTATGTCATTGTCACTTTTGATCCCTTAATTGGACATGTATTATGGTTTTAAAACTCTCGCATTTTAATTTATGTAAGACCTAATCTATGTTTCACATGTACTATGCTTAGTTGTGATGTTATGCTTGACTTGACATGTTTATCTCACATATTTATTGTCTTATCACAGTTTATGAGCACATCACTTAGGCACCCCACTATAACATGTATATGTATGATAACTCTCTCAATTTTTCTTACTCTTGATGAATACATTGAGGGGGAGTTACCTATACAAATACATGTTATGAAAACAAATTGTTATACTTTTTGTTGAAGCTTAATGTGTTGTCATCTATCAGCAAAAAGGGGGAGATTGAAAGTGCATCTAGGAATCCCCATGGGTTTTGGATGATTGATGATGACAATTAAGAGACTAATAATTTGAACTGATCTTAAGCACAGGTGTGATGATTGAAATGAGACAAAATCCCTCAAAAAGATAAAGGTTGAAATAGGCATCGAAGACTCAAGCATAGAAATTAGGGTTTCTATTGTGTTGAGTTTAGACTAGCTGTATCATGTGTGAGGGTGGTTGTATCATGTGCAGTGAGGTCATAAGAGAGGGCTCAAAGTGGTAGTTGAGGGAAAAACCAAAGTGAGAAGCCAAA
The DNA here is from genome assembly GCA_036927565.1 of Tuctoria greenei. Lineage (NCBI taxonomy): Eukaryota > Viridiplantae > Streptophyta > Magnoliopsida > Poales > Poaceae > Tuctoria > Tuctoria greenei. The sequence goes on from JAYESD010000005.1 coordinate 123,485,290, forward strand.
ATGATAGAAAACACTCAGAGGCCAGACTTGTACGGGCTTCAAGCCGGACTAGTCCGGCCAGTGTGTTTAGTCCGTTTTAGGTCAGACTAAACGTCTCTGGATGAGTTCAGACTCGTACGCATTGGTACGGACTAGTCCGTTCTTCCCTTGGTGAGTGAATTTGGAGCTAAGTCCTGAGAGGCCGGACTTGTCCGCCACAGTGGTCGGACTAGTCCGGACCCCCCAGAGTTGTCCATTTTGGGATGGACCAAAGCATTCTAGATGAGTTCGTACTTGTCCGTTTTGACACGGAATAGTCCGTTTGAGACTTAGTGGGAAAACCTAGCCAAACCCTAGGAGGTCGGACTCTGCCCCAGCGGTCATACTAGTCTGGGCCGACCCAGTTTAGTCCGTTTTCAGCCGGACTAAACCTTTCTGATCTACTTCGGACTAGTCTGGGTTGCCATGACCGTTTGAAATTCAAACGTTTGGCGCGCACGTCATTTGTTTTGTGTATCAATGACATGAAATTGTTAGTGGTCCCAAAAGGCTAGACTAGTCCGTGGCACAGGATCGGACTAGTCCGGGTTTGGGTTGTTTGCCACGACTAGCTGCTGGGACCCCTACAAAAGAGGGACCCCCAACCCCTATTTGACAACTCTTGAACCCTAGCTCCGCCACAACCAACCTAGATCCTTCCAAAGCCTTCTACTTGTCCTACTAGCCCTCTAAGACCAAATATTGAAGAGATTAGGGTTTGGGAAGGAGAGTGAAGGAAGATCATCATGCTTTGGCTCTCGGTTTGATCTCTTGCACTTGTGTTGTGTTTTGTGGCTTGTGTGAGTTGAGCTTCAAGTGCTCCTTGCTGTATTGATTCGTGAGAGCCTCAACTTGTGAGCAGCCCCAATCAAACTTGGCGATTATCCATTTATATAGTGGAAACCAAGCTGGCGAATGTGGTGGCTTGGTGCGAGAAGGGTCAAGTGAGACCCGATCCTTGTGTGGACTTCTCAACGTGGATGTAGACTTCTTCGTGGAGCTGAACCACGGGATAAATCGTGTCTCACTTGTGGTTTTACATTTCGTAATCACTAGAATTGCTATTAGGGTTCATATTGTACTTGGAATTGTTCTTCATTCGAAATCTTGCAACCTAATTATTTACATTTGTTAATCAAAGCTATGTTAGGTTGCTATACATTGCTTCTATCCTTCAACAACTCAAATTCCGCAAATAACATGTAGAAATCAAGTTTCTGGGGTTTTATCTCGTGCTAAGCGAACTCGTTCGGCCCTGATCATACTAGTTTGGCCTCAGGAATTTAATCTCGTTTTATTAAGCAATTTCGTCATATTGCCTATTCACCCCCCTCTAGGCGACTTTCAAACATTCATTAACTTCGAAACATGATTATCTTTATACATACCTCCCATGCAGTACACCTCCAAAGGCTTCATACGCCGCACTCACATCCAACGGAGCTCTTACATAATTGTGACACCCCAGTTCCGAAAAATGAACCAAGTGAACGCATATGTGTGTCCAGGATGTTCAACACACATACACGAGTGCATTCACAAAAGGATATAAAGAAAATTACCACAAACAAGATTAATTAAACTCTTTTATTACACAAACCATATTATCCTTGAGTACAAACTCTAATGAATATTAATAACAAGTTTGAACTAATGCAGCGGAAATAAACTAAATAAGCAACTAAGCAGCTAAGCAGCATAAGCAAATAGGGTATAGCGCAGCTCCAATCAACACCACAGGCAATATGACGGCAGACACGGCCTAGAACTCCGCATTATCATCATTATACTCCCAATCCTGACCCGCAACTATTGGTGGGGGAATTGCAAGGGTGAGTACATGTTGTACTCAACAAGCATGGAAAGTATGACATGTAGCTGATTCAAATGACGAATGTAATAATGGCTAAGTGCTGAAAAGTACATTAAAACATTTGAAAAGCAATATATATTATATGTATATGAAATAAACCCATCATAAACCATAAGTAATATCATACTACCAGTCCATATTTCATTACCATCATCCATCTTCCAGATTTTGCCATTACCTTTAACCATATTCAATACCAGAATTAATCCATAACCAACCATAACCATATTATCAACCATAACAAGTACCAAACCATAACCATCCCGAATCCCAAGTACCCTCTAATCATGTAGGTCATACAGGTGCTCTCAACCGGGAGTACAACTATCATGATAGTTTTAATACACTCCGCAAAGTTTGTACCACTTTACCCATGTGTTTGTGATTTCATCTCCCGTTGGCGACTAAAGAACCTCCCTTATGCCAATTACACTTCCTTTGGTGTATGGCCAAGAGATCACAAAATAACCTTTACAAGGGGATTACTAGCCTATTTAGACCCCACTGAGGTTTCACCAGTGGCGATGTCTCCTACAGAGCACATCTTCAACCAAGGGTCCCCTCTTGAGCCTTTCGGATCCCAGGGTAGTCCCACCAAACATCAACAAAACCAATCCGACTACCCCTTCCTCGAGCATCCTTAATGGTCCAAACAGCACTAGCAAAGCCATAATTAATCAGCTACGCCGCACCCATACTTGGCCTCGTGGTGGCTCTATAGTCTTGGCTTATTCTCGCATGAACCGGTCCTTAGATCTAAAACAAGTGAAACCACCATAACGTCCAACCCATCCACATACCATGCTTGCTTAGATCACCCATTACCATGTCATATTAACCAGTTCATATTAACCATAATCTCACTAATGCACAATTAAATGGTATAGTTGTTCTCCCATCCCAAGTAATTAAGGGAAGCAAAAAGGTAAAAAGCCCTTCCCGACTCTCTACCATGATTTTCAGGTGACAAGGGTGGTTTAACAAAGATAGTAAACTTCCTACCATAGGATTCCCATCAAATTGACACAAGCATGCAGTTTTGCAAACAAACATTTATTTCGAAACAGGATCAATATGATCAAGGACACTTGCCTTGCTCTCGGGCTCGGTTAGGATCAAAGACTTCAAACTCTTGGTGCTGGAGATCCTCCGCAAAGCTATCTAGCACAAATCCATCTAATCCGCGCAATAAACATAGAAGACCAGAATTACAATCAAAAAGTGCACATATATTACTCAATATGGCATGACATGCATGATTAATGCAATTCGCAAAGCAAAACTAGTTAATGAGTTGATTTTAATGTTTTTTAACTAGTACTAATGGTTATTAACAAGTTTACACAAGTTTGGAATTGATTCAAACCAATTTAGAATTAATTCAATAGGAAATAGATTGCAAAATCGGACAAGTCTGCAGGAGGCCAGACTAGTTCGCACTGCGTAGGAACAGCAGATTAGGATTTTCTAGATCGACGTGAATTTTGAGAGACGGGGTTGAATTCACGTGAGGAAAAGAGAATAGAAGGTATACCAGGTGTTTAGGACTCCAATGAATCAAGGATCTTGGAGTCAGCACTTGGATCTTGACAATTTAGGGTTGATGAAGAACTTGAAGGTGAATTGGCAATGAAGGATGAAACTTGATGGATATCTTGATCCTCTTTCGTTTCATCCTCTTCTTCTCCTTCTTCTTGCTTGGGATCTCCTTCTCCCTCTTTGATGGCGGCTCCCGCGTACTAGGGCTGGGTGGTCTTTCAATTGAGGCAAAATGATGCAAAGTGAAGGGGTGGGGTTGTTTATATAAGGGTGGAGGCTAGGGTTTGATGTAATTTGAGTTTGGAGTGGGTTGAGGCCGGTTTGGGGTCCCACATGGGCTGCAAAAAGAGTTAGACACGACATCCTTAGGCCCACTTAAGGTAGATCCCAAAAACAGATCATGGGACAAAAGATCAACTCGGAGTCACGATTTATCGGACAAGTCCGGAAATGGCCGAACTAGTCCAAAGTTAGACAAAGAGATACTAGACAAGTACAGACTATATCGGACAAGTCAAAACTTTGTTAGACGGAAATCGGACAAGTCTGGCAAAAACCGGACAAGACCGGGGACTTAGCGAAATTTTTAAGGAATTGGAATACCGGACTAGTCCACAATGGACCGAACCAGTCCGAAATTGTTCAGAGGCAAAAACAGACTAGTCCGCAACAAATACATACTAGTCCGATGGAGGTCTAAGAGAAATTGGACTAGTCCGCACCAAAAATGGACTAGTTCCCACTTCTCAGAATTCTTGAGTGCGGTTTCACTCCAATTTCATTTTAAACTTGTTACTTTTTATGTTGCTAATTGTTAAACATATTTAATGATGGATGCAGGGCATGATGCATGAAAATGAGGGTGTAACAATAATCCTTGTCATCTCCATGAATTTTCTTCAAGCACTCAACATATTTTGACTGCGAGGATACAATGAGTTCATGATTAGATGTAATAAAATATAAAATGACTTAATGGATGGATAGATATAGCAAACATTTATCACACTTACCGCTTTATGCCTTGCTACCTCGTCACACAACTGCTCTGGGCAATTTGGGTCTGGACCTCTATGCCTCTTAAGGTAAACCTTGAAAAAAAACTAGGAGTGACACCAGTTTCAGCTTGCTGCAATAACAAAATTTGAGATTTAATCATTTCAAATTTTTGAAGCAATCTAAGTATGATTTTCATAATTCATACCATTCGTTGTTCCATCGGTGCATGTCCTTTTGGCCCATAGTACTGCATTCCAGGTTTGCTTTTTCGGTTTCTATCTGAGATTACCTTGAACTCCTCTAATGCCCAGTACTCACTAAACCATTCCCAAGCTTTCGGAGTCACACATATCCAACCGTCGCAGCTATCCAAGTACTCCTCCTTCTTAAGATGTAGTTGTGCTGCTTTCTTTTTCGATATACGCATCAACAACTTAATCTTGTAGTGCATGACCACAACTTTGATTCGTGCATCAAAGGAGTCCTTTGTTCGTCTTTTTGCTTGGCTCACGGAAAACCATTCTTGCATATGCTTCACCCACACCTTCCTCCAAACAAAACACACCCTGCATAGAAACAACAATTAATGTCAATCAAAACAAGAATAACCGTACAATTGAAGGACTATGAATAAAATTACCCAAAACATATCCCGAACTCTGTTCTGACAGGTATCCGCATTGCCATACTCTTTAAGCACATAGTGATCTTAACTATTCGCGGCAATTCTTCGACCGTCCGGTAGAACCATTCTAGGGAAGCAAAACCGGATGGTGTTTTCCAACTCCGTGTTAACTACTCGCCGATGTCCCTTGCCATTCCAACTAGGCTCGATCCAGCACCTAGTAAACTTCGGCCTTATAACTATCCGCTCGTCCAAGCTTTTACCTGGAGTACATAAAAGGTGCCTCCGTAGCCTGTACAAACAATATTAGCTAGTTCACAATAAAACAAAGATAAAATATAGCTTACCAATTAATCAAAATAGTACCTGAAGGGACAACGAGCGGGCTGCTCCTGACTTGCCTCAGCTAGCTCCGCCAGTCTTGCCAACCTCATATCTTTTTGTGGGATCATCGCCCTCTTCATCATCCCCGCCCTCATCGTCCCCCTCATCACCATCCTCGGAGGAGGACCGCCAAAAGACCGTCGCCATCAAACTATCTCCCGTGTCTGAACTTGAGTCTCCTCCCTGTTCTGACGGCTGCCTCACAATATCTGTCGCCTATCCCTCTCTGTGCAACTCTTGTGCCAGATCCGGCTCTCTATGCAACTCCTGTGCTGGATCCGGCTCCCGTGCGAGCTCTACATCTGTCAACTCTGTCACACACTGCATAAGCTGCCTCTGCCTACCCACACTTACGCTCGTACCACACAAATAAACATGTAACAAATATTAGATACTTCATTATATTACTAGAATGTATTTCAAAATAGGCAAGTACCTGAAGTGTGCTCCAAACTACTACTGCGGTGAGACGTGGAAGACGAACTGCCACTGCATTTTTTTTCTGCCAAGTTTCATATGCTTCATCATCTGCAAAAAAAATTCCAAATAATGATTAGGTTTGCAAAACAATTGGTAAATAAGAATCAAAATCTATGAGAATGCGTACAATAAGAAGCAAAATCTAACATAATGCATACAACAATAATAAAAAATCATCAGCATCAGAATCTGCTTTGGCCACATGTGCTTGAAGATGGTCACATATCTCTTGTTCTTCCATCTCTTCATCTAAATCTTCTCCTTCACTGTCTTCCTCAATAATCCTTTTCTTCTTTTCAACAATTTTTTGCGACTGTCAAATATGTTTCTTTGAAATGCCAATGTGTTTTTCAGACATTAACTCATGGGTGCCACTAGCTATTTCCGCTAGTCCCGTCCCACAAGGTATTCTAAAATCTTCTACTTCGTCGACTTCATCTTGGTAGACACCACCATCATCGTCTTCATGATTCTCTATGTATCGATCAAAACTATGATGAGCCACTTTAGGATTAACTTTATATACAACCTACAAATTTTTAAAACTTGGATGAGGATAACTTAAATAGTACACTTGCTCCCCTTGATGGGCAAGTACAACATTGTTGTTATGAGCTGTGTACCGCGAGTTGTGATTGCCCTCCACCATTACAAAATCATCGACTCGCGTGCCCGATGTTGGATCAAACCATTGCCAGTCAAAAATCACAAGCTTTAGTTCTTTCGAACTGCCAAATGTGTACTCAATTATATTTTGATGAAAACCATAGTAAGCTTTCACTTATCCACTACCCTCCGCTGCGGTTATCATTACTCCACTGTTTGATGTGGCTGCAAGTGGTCGGCTTCCATCTAAACTCGCCGTACAAAAACGATATTCGTTGATATCGTATCAGTTAAATTCCCTTGCTTTCAATTGACCATGTGACATCTGTCGCAAGTCATCTGAGATGTTGCGATCTTGCATACACTACATAAATAGACAAAGTTAGCATCTAACGATAAGCACGTGAACTATGATTGAGGAAAAAAGACGAATAGATACATTACATGTTCACGGAACCATGCCACGAAGCTTGGCCCACCATTTATACCTTTTTTACGCAACTTATCTAATTGACTTTGTGTAGGTTTTGGAAAAGATGTCCAATACAACTTGTCAAATATTTCAAAATATGGTAACACCTCCTCCATGTTGAAAAACATGTAAAGCAAACTGTAGTTCCTCTTGCTCCTTAATATGATGAGAAGTGTCAGCTCCAACACCTTTACCCTTCCAATGAAAAATCTTAAGCTCGGTCATATGTTTCTCTACTACATCATGATATTGTGTCTTAGATGCATTCACATCGTTGGCACGTGAGAAATATTTGCTAGAGAAATTTGTAATCTCTTTAGCTGCAAATGCCTTTGCAATACACCCCTCAACTCTTGCCTTGTTGCGCACTGTAGCTCTATGTTTTTGCAATTCTCTATCTTGACTATAGATCCACCTGAACTGTGCAGGACTTGCTACCAACGCTTCATAAGGTAAATACCCAAGCAACTGTTGCTTAACAATAATAAAATCAGGTGGAAAGACTTTCTCCATCTTACATACAAGCACAATGATTTCTTTCTTCCACTATGGCATCATCTTCTTCAACACTTCCTTAGCACATATCTCCCTATAAAAGTAGCTAAGTTCAGCAAATATCTTACACAAATCAGGTTTGAAGTAACTACGAAACATTACGGGCACAAGTCTCTCCATCATAATATGGTAATTATGACTCTTCAGCCCATTCAGTTTACTGGTACTAAGGTTAACACATCTTTTTATGTTAGCTACATATCGGTATGGAAACTTCAATGTTTTCAACCAAGTGAGTATTTGCCTCCTTTCTTCTGGCTTGACACAATAAGGATCTCATGGCCTACTTTCAATTGCACTTGTATTAGTTATAACCTCAAGCCTAGGACGATCATAAAGATCAACTAAATCTTCCCTCGCATTCATATTGTCTTTCATTTGACCGGTGAAATCAAAAGACATGCTTATGATGCTTTCAGCCACATTACGCTCCTGGTGCATCAAATCTATGTTGTGCGGTAAAAGCAATGCCTTTGCATATGGCAGCTCCCAAAGAAAACAAATATGAGTCCAATTGTGTTCCATACCATACCCTTCAAAACAACCTTATGTGGACTCTTTTAACTTTGCATTCTATGCCATTTTTTGTTCACTTGTCAGTCAGTGAGACGGTCCTTTTGTAACCGTTCTGCCTTTCCGGAATGATTGTGTATCGCTCCTGAATGGATAGTTTTAAGGAAGGAATCGTCGATGACAATCAAAGAAGCTGACTATTTTTTCCAAACTTTATCCTGATGGCATCGGTGTCAGACATACATATGGGACAACACAATTGTCCGTGAACACACCAACACCAGCCCAAATGCCATATGCCAACAAATCATGGATCGACCATAGATATGCGACACGTAAGGTAAATGCACATTTCATATGACTATCATATGCCTTTACACCATGCCATAAATCTTTCAGCTCTTCAATCAAAGGCCGCATAAACAAATTGATTTTCTTTCTAGGATGTTTAGGACCAGGAATGATAGACGTGAGAAATGTGTATCCTTCTTTCATGCACATGTTGGGAGGAAGATTGTATGGTATGATAAATATAGGCCAACATGAGTATGGGATGCTACTGGTGTTGAAAGGAGTGAAACCATCTGTTGACAACACAAGATGAACATTTCTGGGATCTCTAGCAAACTCCAAATCAAAACAGTCTAGAGCATGCCAAGCTGCACCATTAGAAGGATGTGTCATAATGTCTTTGTCATCGCTCTCACATATTCCTTCAGAATGCCACCTCATCTGCTTCGCTGTTTCTTGGGACAGGAATAACCGTTTTAGCCTTGCTGTGATAGGCATGTACCGAAGCTGTTTGATCGATACTTTTGTAGTTATTTCCTCTTCATCATCATTTAGAACCTTCACATATCTAGATTCATTGAAATGCATACAATGAGTATCGTTCTGTGTTCCTTCCGAAATAGCATGCAATTATTATCGCACACATCAATCTTCTCATAGTTCATGCCCAGACCAGTCAAAAGCTTCTTAGATTGGTATATGTCTATTGGCATCTTATGATTTGATGGAAGGAGATCACTAGCCAACTTCAATATACCATTGTAACAATTGTTTGAGAAATTGAACTTGGACTTCATTGCCATAAGTCGCGTCACTGCCTGCAGAACGGTCACATTGGTGGTCTCATACACTTTTTCATCTGAGGCGGCCAGAAGGTTGTAAAACTCCTGCACCTCCTCTGGCGTTGAATGTTCTTCGAACTCTGTAGCAACATCCGCTAACATCTCATCCATCTGATCATCATCCTCGTTTGTGTCCGAATCACTGTCATGAACCATCCTCGTGCCACACTAGGTAGTTGGGCATAAAACCGTTGTTGCATAGGTGCACCTCAATTTCATCCTTATATAGATGTCGACGATTCCAACACTTGCTACACGGGCACTTCGCAAGATGAGCACCACTAGCAAAAGCTTGTTTGATGAAATCATCTGCGATACGTGCCCATGCCATAGTGTGTGCACCCGTTGAACTCCAACCATCATACATTGCCTTACGACCGTCACTTATTTTTGAGCTTATACCTTCAAAGCAGACAAATCATTATTAGTTTATTTATATGTTATGTGTCAGCCCGTATACCTAGGTTGATAGGTCGTAAACCCACCCAAGAGTGACAGGGGGAACGTGCTTATGACGAGACACGGTGTCTGAATTCGAATGAAATTTCGACAGCATAACCCCGTTGTTCTCCACTGCACGCCCAAAAATGGTGCAACAGAGAACAACAGGGTTATGCTATCGAAATCTCATCCGGACCGAAACACTGTACCTAACTCATCATAAGCTTGTCCCTGGTCACTCTCAGGCTGTCCAAAAAGGGACAATTCCAAACTTGCATGTCTCACATGCCTATCACATTTGAAATGTGCCGATTCAAAACGGGTAATCAAATTTATGTTGCTCATTTTCATTGTTCAGTCATTTACTAGAGAGGAAAGAACAAGAAAGAGGGGAAAAGTTGGTCAGAGTTCAAAGTTCCAAGTCCAGGTCCACCTTTCACGTGCGGGTAATTGATTGTCCTCATTGTTGTCGTTTGCCTCCGTGCTTGTCTTGACGCATATGTTACATCTAGAATTATCTTTTACGACACTAACTATTTAATGCGTGTCATAAATCGATATAAGTCAATGAACTAAAAACTAATAGAACCAGCACAAGAGTCTAGGAACAGAAGAATCACTCAATTAAGCAACCGCCACCTCCTTTATCTATTAACTTTCAGAAAGCAGTCTCTAGTTAGCAAAATAAAAAAATGATGAAGCAAAGTATAGACGTCAATTGATTTGTTTATAATTTTAGAGATAGCACCAATAAAATCATTTGCAAGAAACAGTACATGTCATCATTATTTGAGCATGTACAAGTTAAACATTTGCATACAAGTTAAACATACAAGTTAAACATACAAGTTAAATTACAAGTTCAATTAAAAACTATTATTTAAGCTCACATACACAAGTTAAACATGTATATTTGCATGTAATTTGAGCATTGACTTTCACACACATACACATTAGCTATGAATCAAGCTCACACATACAACATCACATATACAAACTCATGCACCAAACAATTTCACACATACGAGCTCCAATATACAACCTCAAATTACAGAATTTTACCTTAGCGATGTAAGACGAGTCGGTATCAAGGTAGAGGGAGGAGAACGAAGCGGTGCGTGGGCCCTCGGTCAAAGGCGCTGCGATGGGAGGCGAAAGGGCGACGACGGGTGGCAGAGGTGCGAAGGCCTCGGTCGGAGGTGCCGCGACAGGCGGTCGGAGCGGCGGCGACGGCGGCAGGAGAGGCAGAGACGGGAGCCACCAGAGGCGCGTCGACGAGCTATCGGATGCACCGCGACAGGAGGCGGTGCTGCGCAAGCCGAGCATGGCGGCAGGAGCTGGCGGCACGCGAGTCGTGTGTGGTGATGGGAGGCAGCAGCGTGCGACCCGAGCTTGGCGACGCGAGGCGGCTGCGAGCGTTGAAGCGAGCGCGTGGGGACGGGAGGCGACGGAGTGTGTCCGAGTGAGTGACAAAAAACCGAGCGAGTGTGTAGGGTTCTGTAAAATCAGTCGAGGAAAATGGGGCCCACTCATACAACCGTTGGTTTCATGGCCCGACCAACAGCTATATTATGAGTGTCGGTTGTAGCCGCCAGCCGACGGTGATAATTAAGAATGTCGGCCTAAAGGCGTTGGCCTTCCTGCCTAAACGACCCCTTAAAATTATAACTGCCGGTTCCCGAAAATCGACAATCTTATGGTGTTTATAGCCGACGACCCCGACAAATTTAAAAATACCGGTGGCCTATTCACTATTTCCTGTAATGTACACCACCACACTCCCTGTTGCAGGAGCGGACGAGTCCATCATAGTGAACTACTTCCCCGTCGCCCTGACCGGCTTGGCCCGATCATGGCTTATGAACCTTCCAATGGGTCAATAACCTCTTGGGAAGAGCTATGCTAGAAGTTCATGATGAACTTCGGCAGCTCCTACACACGTTCCAGCACTGAGATTGACCTCTGTCTAAGTGTTCTTGCGACACTTCCCTCGGACCTGCTTGATAGCAGCCCGCGAAGGTGCTTGATCGGCGGGGGCTTAGTCCTCAGATGAGGCTACGCATATGATAGATGGGTGAGACGGTGGTTTTACATGGTTTGGGCCGCTGGAGCATAATACCCTACTCCACGGTGAGTGTTGTATTGCTTGAGAGTCTAAGTTGTGGATCTGAGAGTTCAAGTGCACGGCCCCTATAATGTTGGCTACCAGGTCCTTTTATAGAAAGGTTGGGTATCTTACAAGTGCAGACTGGGGCCCGACAGGTTGCCCTGGGATGATATTATCCTAAAGATCTAAAGCTTCCCGTCTACGCTACCTCTGACCGCGGCTTGAAGACTCGCCGTCTTGCTGGCTAAGACATCGGTGGACCATGCATAGTCATTGATACGGGTAGGGAATATCCTGTACAACTATCTTGTCATCGTAAGCTACCCACTTGGCAGAGTGGGGTAGGCCTACGACGTCTTTCATGCGATGCGATTGGGCGAAGCGATTCTTGATAGGAGGCATGTGCTGCGTCGTGCGCCTAGGGAAGGCGCATGTCTTCAAAGTCCGATTTACACAGGGCGCATCGCCCCTTAACTCCTACAACCTACCGTTCAGGGCAAGTTCCAGGATGTGTGGCAGCACCGGAGCCAGCCTCAGCGGGGGAAGTCGGGTCCTGTATTGCGGTCCACGTGGTAGCCCCGGAGCCTATCCCTGAGAAGAGCTGAGGGTCGGAGACTGCTAAACACGTGGTGGTTTCGGAGCCCGCCTCTATGGGGAGGGGGGCTGTCCGGAGCTTCGGAACACATGGAGGTGTCAGAGCCCTCTCCAATGGAGGAGCGGGGCCTCGTCTCGCTAGACACGTGGTAGCTCGGGAGTCTGTCTCTTCGGGGGTGCTGGGTCCCGTCTTGAGGTGCATGTGGCAAGGTCTGAAGCCTGCCCTTGAGGAGGGGTGAGGCCCCGACCCGCTGGACACATGGCGCCAGTGGACCCTGCCTCAATCGAGAGGCAAGAAACTTAGGCATTTCCATCTTGTGCACGAGAGTACCCAGTATGCAGGGTACCGACAGTGGCCCCTGGGTCCGTTTTGGTGAGAGGTGATCAGCCCGAGGGTGGAGCCCTAACCTTTGATATTTGTCTTGGCCAACCGAAGCGGTGCGTGCCTCTGCCATTGTGGCCACGCATCCTCTTTTGGTTTAGAGGCCGTGGCAATGTGATCTTTGCTTGCCGTAGTATTTTAACTGCGATGGTTCCCAATGTGGCTGCAACGCTTCTGCTGCTCTGCCTTTATAGGAACTGCCAAGTTGCCTTCTGAGATTGGTGTCTGCTCGAGCTATTCCTTTTGATAGGGTACCTGGGCCCTGCTGCCATGGGTGCTATGGGTTGTGTAGAGCGTGTCGGGTCTGGGCGATTCGCACGATGTGCCCAAGCATCGCGGGAGTCATCAGAAAGAAACCTTTGGAGAAAAGGCAGTTCCTTCCTTACTCACCCCAACGCTCGTGCCTTCGTCTTCTTCCATGATGCCCGAGTCTTCACCACCTACAAAGTTCTTGATCTCACCTGCTCCAATGGTCTTGACCTTATCTTCCTCCTGCATCGAAGATGTAGAGTCGGTGAGGCTGCTACTTGGTTGGTGTAGATGAGGAGCGGCGGGAACGGGTCCACCTCGACTCTCTCCCTCTCGACTCGAAGGATGGAGAGATTGTCTTCTTTACTTCATATGCATACTTCAGGTTCGTTCTTCCTGTTTCCTCCTTCCTTGTGATGCTTCTGGAGGTCTTCAGGCTCCAGCTTCATCACTTGTCATCGAACTCCATGGTGGTGGCGTTGGTCTTCTTGGACTTCAGCGAGATGTTCCTGGGAGTCCACCCATCTGTGTCGCTGTTCCGGCAGTTCTTCATGTTGAGGCAGACCGGGAATAGCAGGACGAACTTCCTTGGAGCCTTCTACTTCCAGCAGCGGCCCAAGTAACCATTCAAGTACATCACCCGACTTTACTCCACGAGGTGGGAAGGCTGGAGGGAAGACTGGGTGATAGTGCACGCCGACGCCCACGACCGCATGACCCTACCTATCGACTCGACGATATGCAGGAAGAGGACCTGGGAGGAGCGCCCAGAGTTGGGGCCAGAGCACACCCCGACAATGGCGTGAATTCATTACCTGACAGATCGTGGCCTGTCATTGTTGATGGTGCTGGCAGACTTTGTGTGCCAACGCCTGGCCCCACTCCAGCAGCGCTGCCATCCAGTGTCGGTTATACTTCAGGTTATAGGATGGTGCCAGGCTGGTGAGGGGTCGCGATTCTGAGATAAGCTAGCAAGAGGTGTTCGATATGGTGTCCAAGTCGTGCGGTGACCCATTGTCCCCTGATGTCTTAACCCTTATAGAGCTTTGTCTGTCGCTCTGCACGGACCGGGACCTCAGGGTGAATGTCTCGAGGGAGATGCCAAACCTGGATGCACTCGGTCTTGTGCCACGGCAAGTTGGAGACGCAGACCGGGGGCTATTCATCCATGGCAGGTTGGAGACAGGCACGTCGGCGGGCCTACGCTCATCGGACCGCCCCAGGAAGGCTGGTGTGCCATTTGAGCTCAACAACTGAATCTTTGCAGGAGGTGTGGGGTCCTTGCTCGAAGAACCGCCAACCCCTGATGCTGGTCTTAGGCGCCCATCAGGATGCTGGCTTGGTACAAAGGCTGCCCTAAACAGTGATCGAGGATGTTTATTCTTTGCGACCTCAATCATGGGCTCCTTCCCCTTGCCCATGTCAGGGACCGGTGCCTTGCCCTTCCTTCTAGCAGAGGTTGGGTATTCCTCCTTCTGGACATCAGGACTCAGGATGGGCACAGACTTCTGTTATGCACCGAGGATGCTTAGCCCCTGGTCCACGTCTCCAACCTACCGTGGTGCAAGGCCGAGTGCATCCAAGTTCGGCATCTCCCTTAGGATCTTCGTCCTAAGGGCTTGGTTCGTGCAGAGCTGTTGGCAAGGCACTGGAAGGATGAAGACGTCGGGAGTCAACAGGTTGCAGAACACCCTGGACATCGTCTGGAATGCCTCCTCCTAGCTTATCTCTGAGGCAGGACCTCTTACCAGCCAAGTGTAGTCTTGCAGACTGAAGTAAAGCCATGTTGGGCAATAGCACTGCTGGAGAGGGGCCAAGCATCAGGACATCAAGTCCGCCAACACCATCAACGACGTCAGACCTTGGTTTGTTAGGTACTAGATCCTCTCCAGTGTTGGGCGTACTCCACCTCCAACTCGAGGCGCTCCTCCTAGGTGTTGCTTCTAGATGTTGGCTGGTTTGTAGGCAGAGTCATGCGATCGCGGGTGTCAGCGTGCACGATCACCCAGTCCTCTCTCCGGCTATCCCATCTCCCGACCCCAAGGGGCGTAACACCAACACAGACGGGTGGACTCCCAAAAACATCTTGCAGAAGTGCGAGAAGACTGCCACCACCACGAAGGAGTTCAACGACAGGTGATGAAGCTAGAGCCCAAAGACCTCTTGAAGCGTCACAAGGAAGGAGGACACGGGCAGAATGAACCCGGCATAAGCGTAGGAAGTGAAGAGTACAACCTCTTCAATCTGCAGGTCAAGGGGGAGGGAACCACGGCGGATCCAATTCTGCTGTTTCTCATCTTCCCAGCCAAGCATTCACCTCATTAGTCCCACGTCCTCAATGCGGGAAGGAGGCAAGTTTGCAGCCATTGGAGCAGATGATAGCGAGGACTTTGCAAGTGGTGAAGGCTTGGACGCTCAGAGGGAGAAGATGAAGGCTCAATCATTAGGGCGAGAATAAGGAAGGAACTCCCTTCGCTCACAAAGGTTTCCTTTTACTCGCTCCCGCGGCGCTTGGGTACATCATGCGGGTCGCCAAAACCTAGCACACGCTGTGCAACCCGCAGCACCAATGATAGTGGGACCCATGTCCCCTGTCAGAAGGGCTGGCTTGGGTAGTCAGCCACCCGAGAAGACAACTCGACGGTTCCCATAAAGCGAAGCAGCAGAAGCACAACAACCGTATCGCAAACCGCCACGGTTAAAGATACTACAGCAGGCAAAGATCACGTCGCCATGACCCTTCAACCAGTGGTGGACACGTGTCTATGACAACAGAGGCGCGCAACCGCTTCGGCTGCCCAAGACAAAAATAAAAAGGCAGCGTAGGAAACCAAGGTGAGGAATCCACCCACGGGCTCGTCGATCCCCCAGGGTGGACCCAGGGGCCACTGCCGGTACCCATCAAACTGGGTACCCCACGCACAGGATGAAAACGCCTAAGTGCCCTGCCTCCCCGCTCAGGAAGGGTCTAGTGGCACCATGTGTCCAGCAGACCCGGACCCCATCTCTCCTTAGAGGGCGGGCTCCAGTACTACCACATGGACCTCAACACGAGACTCGGCTCCCCCGAAGAGGCAAGCTCTCGGGCAGCCACATGTCCAGCAGGATGGGACCCTGTTCCTCCACAGGAATGGGCTCCGACGCCGCCATGTGGCCCGAAACTCTGGGTTGGCCTCCCCTGCAGAGACGGCTCCAGAACAACCATGTGTCCAACAGTCCCTGTAACACCCTCATTTTCATCCATTGTGCATTGCAATCATTCTTATACATGTCTAACATGATACAACACAAAGAGGAACAAGATTAAAATTAATTAGAACCAAATCATCAATGAAAAACTTAGTTTAGCCATTGATGTTCCCCAGACTTTTCTGTTAATTGCTACAGATTAGTCCGGAAATCGTTTATGTTGTCCTCTGGACTTGTCTATTGATTTTATGGACTAATCCAGTTTTGTTTTTGTTCCCGCCCAGACTTGTTCGTTGCCGTATATGGACTAGTATGATGATCTCTATTGAATACTCCAAAAACCTGATCTGGTTTTGATACTGGACAATCCCGGACTTGTCGGCCCAGAATCAGACTTGTTCGTTTGACTCACTGACCTTGAACAGTCTTGTCTGGTATTGCACCGGACTTCTGTTTTGGCCTCTTTGTACCCGATCGTACTTGTCCGGCCTTCCTACGGACATCCGGTGTGTAGGGTTTTGACTCGGATTCTATTTTCCTCCACGACGGGTATTTGGGTAATTACCTTACTTGGGCCCAAGAACGTCGTGCCCCACCCCTGAGGAGCCCAAGACGGACTCTACCACGCCCTCTACTTGTTTTCACCGGATTATACTTGAATTCTACCCTAACCCTATCACCTCTCCTCCTATATAAACACCCCACCACGCACCCTTTACCCCTTTGCCACATGAGAAGAATTCCAGCGCCTACTCTCTTCTTAGCCACCGCAATTGAAGGGAGAAGAAGGAAGAAGAAGAAGGACAGGAAGGAATCAAGCGAGATCATCATCGCTGCTGCGATCTTCTTCGACAATTATTCGATGTCAACTTTCTCTTCGTCAATTCTTTATTTTCTTTGATCTAGACGTCAAATTCCCGAATCCTCAACCCTTGAACCCTAGGATTCACGGTAAATACTTTAGATTCATCTTTCCTTCATCACTTATGGTTCCATACTTAACTCAAACTATGCTCTAGTTGAAAATTCGTCATTACCCTAGCCATAGAAGACTTGTCCGGTCCAGTGTGGACTAGTCCGATTAACTCTTTGGTCCAGAGCAGACATGTCCGTCCAAGGTGCGGATAAGTCCGATCTCCCAAATCTGAAAATTCCTGGAACTTCTTTAATATTCTCCAAATTAACTTGAAACTTGTTCTGACATGTAAGACTTAATTGTAACTAGATAGTAAGCAATAATATCAACCTGATAACAAGCATCACCACATAATTGCATCAATCATGCATATCATGGCATATTGAGTAATATATGAGCATTTATTGGTTGTAATGTTTGTTTTGTATGTTTGTCACGCGAATAGAAGGTAACACTCTAGAGGGTTCTTTCGAGGACCTCCAACACAAGAACATTGAAGTTTTTTATCCTAACCAGTCTAAAGAGCAAGACAAGTGCCCTTGATCATTTTGATCCTGATTTTAAATGTTTTGTTTGCAAGACTACATGCTCATGTCAAATTGCTGGGAAACCCATGATAGGTGTTTACTTGTTTGACCACCCTTGTCGCTTGTAATATATTGTAGAGAGTCTGAAAGGGAATTTTTACCTTTTTACTTTTCTCTAATTAATTGGGATGGAAAAAAAACCAAATGGCTTACCTATGAATTAATGCACTTATGGATCATATGGATTGATGAATATGGTTGATTGGTAACATGGGATTGGGAGATCTAAGCAAGCATGGATTGCGGATTGGGTTGGAAGATACGGTGGTTTCGCTTGCTTTAGATCTAAGGACCGGTTCATGGAGCAACAACCCAGGTTTTACAATGTCACCACATGGCCAAGTATGGAAGTGGCTTAGCTGATTAATTAGGTGTATTGCTAGAATTGTGTGGATCATTTAGAGGAGCGGGGAATGGGAGTCAGTTGGGTTTGCAATAGTGGCGGGACTCCTTGGGATCCTAACGACACAAGAGGGGGCCCTTGGTTGGATGTGCTTAGTTGGAGGCATCACCACTGATGAAACCTTAGCGGGTCTGAATATGCTGGTAGTCCCTTTGTAAAGGGTATTTTGTGACCTCTTGGCCACACACCGATGGAAGTGTGTAATGTGAGTAACGGGTCACGGACATGATGGAGGTTCCTTAGTCATCGGAAGGGGACAAAATCACAGACTTGTGGGTGAAGTGGTACAACCTCTGCAGAGTGTTAAAAACTATCATGATAGCCGTGCTCTCGGTTATGAGCAACCTGGACCCTCACATGATTAGAGTTGGAAATTGGGATTGTTTGGTTATGGTTATGGTTTGGATTGTGATAAATGTACATGGTTGATGATGATGGTAATAATATGGTATATGGATGGATAAATATTCATAGATGTGATATGATGGTAAATGATGGTGTTGGGCTCATAATTGGTAATTATTTGGGATATGATGGGATTAATTCACATAGACATTGTAGGATGCTTTTTACATGTTTTAAATGTACTTTTCAGCAAATAGCTATTATTTGTTATCATTCCTTGTTTAAGCTACATGCCATATTTTTCCACACTTGCTGAGTACGACATGTGCTCACCCTTGCAATTCCCCCACCAACAGTTGCAGGTGATGTTTGGGAGTATCATGAGGTTAATACCGAGTTCTAGGTTGCGTGCTACTGTCAACTGCATGTGGATGTGCTTAGAGCCTCGCTATCCTATTTTCTTAGTTTGCTTAGTTTAGATTATTTCTGCTGCAATAGTAGTATTAGTATTAATGATCATTAGAGTTCTTATATTCTGTATATCATTTGTGGTTTTGTTGTGTATGTGTGATCAACGTCCTGGGCACACATATGGGTTCACTTGGTTCATTTTCGGAACTGGGTGTCACAAATTGGTATCAGAGCCAGGTTGACTGTAGGATGCAACCTAGATAGAATGGTCACTTTAGTGCACATAGAAGCACTTAGGAATAGCTATGGTTTGATTGGTGTGCTTATTGCTATGTAAAGTTTGCTTGTGTGCTTGTGTTCTTAGTAGAGGATTGTGAGATGCTTCGACATTTTCCATATAAATATAGACTTATATAGGTAGTTGCTTAGTTTCATACCCCTTGATGCATATAGTTGGGGATGCTTTCTAAATTCTTCTATCTCTTGCTCTTTCTTCAGATGCTGAGAACCTGTAACCAAAGGAATGCCAATGAGGAGGAGGAGAACAATGGAGCACCTGGGAACAACACTAACCTTGGACCTGAGGCTAGCAACCTTGAGCGGTTGATCGCTATGTAAAATTAGCTTATGCAGACGGTGATGCAAACTTTGGGACAGCTGCAAGCTAATAACCAGAATCAGCCCCACATGCCTCCACCACCACCCCCACCACCTCAAAACAGATTGGGAGAGTTTATGAGGACTAGGACACCCACTTTTCCTCAAGCCAATGATACTATGGAAGCTGATGATTGGTTGAAATCTATGGAGAAGAAGCTTTCCATTTTCTAATGCAATGACCGGGAGAAGGTTCTTTTCGCCTCCTATCAACTAGTTGGAGCAGCTTTGGATTGGTGGGAAGCTCTTTGCAATGCCCATGCTAACCAGGAGAGGATCACTTGGGCCGAATTCAAGGAGAGCTTCCGTTCTCATTTTGTTCCTGAAGGGGTCATGATCTTGAAGAGGCAGGAATTTGAGAACCTAAGGCAATAGAAGGTAAGTGTGAGTGAGTACTTAAAGAAATTCACTAAACTCTCGACGTTTGCTCCAGAGGATGTAAACTGGGACAGCCGCAAGCAGTATCTATTTATGAGGGGCCTAAACAATGAGATTCATGTCCAATTGCTCAATTTTGAATATGCAAATTTCCAGAAGTGAATGTGGCCTAGAGGGGGGGTGAATAGGACTTTTTGAATTTTGTCAGAACCTACAACACTTAACAACCCGATCAAATCTCGAGATATCGGACTAGTCAGTTGTGTGATCGGACTTGTTCGATTTTGTGCAACTTGTGAAGTGTTTTGAGGACTAGTCCGCACTGGGGAGGACTAGTCCGATTCTAGTCAGAGAGATATCGGACTAGTCCTTGGTGATATCGGACTTGTCTGATCTTGTGCAGAAAGATATCGGACTAGTCCGGTGTCAGTCAGACTAGTCCAGACCTGTATAAACATGTGCAATGTGTGTGATTATTTGTGCTTGAGCTCTTGGGGTGTGTTTCCTTAACACACTCCATACACAATGATCTACTACACTTGTTCCTTGAGCTCTTTTCCACATTGCTCCTCATTCACCCTTCTTTTTGGCTCTTTGCTCATTTTCTTAAAAGCCTGTGCTCATCTCAACAAAGTGGTTAGGATCTCATTTGCTTGTCATAAATCATCCAAAACCCACCAGGGATTCCTAGATGCACTTTCAATCTCCCCCTTTTTTGCGATTGATGACAACCAATTGAGATTCCACAAAATATGATAAAAGGTTGAGATTTTCATAAAGTGTGTACATATGAGTCTAAAATACATCAAGCAATGAAAACATGATCCATATGTGCATTCTTTATGGTGGGATGCAGAACTAAGTGTATAGAAGCAATAATTATGATAAGAATGACATAATTGTCATCGACGCATCAACAACAAGCATATATGTCATTCTTGAAGCAAAATCACAGATTTCATCAATTACTTCATAAGTAGTTCAAAACATTGCATCACATGACCATAAGTATCATAAGAGCATATTAAAAGTTTTACAGCCCACAAAATAGACAAAAAGCATAAAAAAGAAGCTCTCCTTGCATCCTACAGCTAAGACCTAAGACCTAAGACTCCCCCTCAATCTCTCCCCCTTTTGCATCAAGACACCAAAAAGAAGGAGAGGAGGGACCTAAAGTCTTCAAGCCTCGCTGTCGGTCCTCTCATCGTCTTCATCTTCATCTTCGCGCTGATGAGGAGGAGGAGGAGGAACGGATCCACTCGAGCCCCCAATGCCAAAATAGGCAAGCTCGGAGGGAGTCAAGGGCCCGAGCTTGGTGTAGTCAGAGTCGGAGTCATCAGAAATTATTGGAGATCAAATGGGCTCGATCTCCAGTTTTTGACAAATCTGCTTCACATTTTCCTTGACATACTTCATGTTAGCCTTTCTTCTCTTGTTGAGCTTGTGGGCCTTCACCTTGGCCTTTTTGCGGGAGGCAAAAATAGCAGCCAGGTACTTGAAGATGCCACTTACAGATCCCTTTTGAGGAGCTTCCCTAGTGGCAGGGGCAGCCCCGGCATCTCCACTCACTCTCATTGGAGCCTTTGCACTAGAAGTAGGAGAAGGAGTAGCTTGAACATTTGCTTGTTGAGGCTTCTGAGGCCTCAATGGTGTGTGCTCCCCATATTTGACGAATTTGATGCCTGTGACCTTCTCAATCATGAACATGAGGTAGGGGGCATAGCCATGGGATCTGTTTGGGGTGCTAGAGATGTTGACCATATCGTTCCAGATGTAGTCAAACACATCAAACTTGCGGTCCTTGCTTATGACCTTCATCAAGGTCTGGAGATAGCCCTGTACACTTCCTGCATCCCCATCCTTTGGGGCAATTGTCTTTCTCAGCACCCTGTTAAGAACAACAAAGAAGGGCTTCATGTTCTTTGTGGAGGGAGGATTGAACTTCAGTGATGGGTCATATAGGAACTTCATCTTGTCCTTTTCCAAGACCCCAATGTTGTGGATCACCAGTAAGTTGTTGTCGGTGTTCTCCAAATGGAGGAGACTGGCGAACTCATCGTAGGTAATGTTATACTTGGACTCGTGAGTCATCCAAGTCACCCGCTCCTCTTCATCAATGGCAAAATGACAAGTAGCATAGAACTGAGCAATCACTTCGTCATTCCAGTTGTACATGAAGGCGAAGAGGTCATTCAAGCCATGTCTCTCAGCTGCCTCGATCACCTCATCAAAGGCGGAGCATTTCTTCCTCTCAAGATGTGCCCAATCTATCCACTGAATGCGCACCACTGGGGTCTTCATCTAGAGGTAGATAGACTTGTAAAAGTCTGCATGGAAGTTGCTCCAGAATCTTCCATCTGCAGCCTGCCTGGATTGGCTATAGCAATCCATATTCCTGAACTTTGCAGCTGAGTCACTGCCCTTCCCATTGAACCTTTCCTCCGTGGGATCCCGAGCCCCTTGCTTCAGAGCTGACAACTTTAGAGGGTCAATCGGGTCCATTGCGATCCCTTTTCCTTTCCCTTTTGCTTGGCGAGCACTTGCCGAGCTAGGGCCACCACAAGTAGATGCCCTGGAAGCATGCACCTTGCGTCGAGCCACCCTTTTCTGAGACTGAGGAGGAGAGGGGGCTGGCTTGGAAGGGCGCTTCTTGTTTTGGCCCGTCGAGGACCAAAGTAGGGCTTCTTGGTCCATCTTGGCTTCGAAGTCGGAAACTTCATCATGAGAGTTTGACATGCACTGAGAATGGATTGCACAAGTTATTGATGATAATAGATGACAAGGAATTGCATTGAGGTATTAATAAGTTAGGGTTAAGTTCAGAAAAATCGGACAAGTCCGATGGACATGCACGGACTAGTCCAGGTGACCGGACTTGTCCGTGTACAGACCGGACTTGTCTGGTATTCATCCTCAAGAACCCTAAATATGAGACAAATGGAGTTGCTCAATGCAAAACTAGCCTAACAGCAATGTAATACATCAAGGACACTAGTATTAGGTGAAAGAATCTAGGCTATTCGATCAACAATGAAGAAAATGGAGATTTCTAGGGTTTGGGGGAAAATTACTGAAAAATCGCTTGAATCTCGGAGAGGAGGGTGTTGAAGGGCGGACAAGTCCATGGACTTCAATCCCTAAGCGAAGGAGCTTGATTTCCACCCAAACTTGGAGCTTTTCGATGGAGGAGTTGTCAAATCGCCTTGGGGAGCTCGAGCGTGGAGAGAGAATGCTTGAGGCAAGTGTGGGGGTGAGGAAATTAGGGTTTGGCGGTGGCTAGGGTTATGGACACGAAAAATCGGACAAGTCCGAAAATGATCGGACTAGTCCAAACTTTTCAAGAGGCTATATCGGACTAGTTCATGGTCTGTCGGACTAGTTCGACCTAACCGGCGCTCTGCGGACTAGTCTGCATGGGCGGACTAGTCCGGGTAACCACGGACAAGTCCGTGGTCACCAGGGAAGAACTTCTTAGTCCATTTGTATATATTCAAAGGTACATATTTAGAAAATAGGGAGGCAAATCAAATCAAATAATCTTTATGAATATGATCAGTAAGCATACAACAATCAAGCAATGATCATTATTCACCAAGATCTAGTAATTGACATAGTTTTTCAGAGAAAATTGAGAGAGATGATTTTCACAATCCAATCAACATATTTTGAAGAATTCATACAGGTTTGCAAATTTTCAAGCCACATTCTGAGCATCAAGGATGTTTAGTTCATTTCGAAGCTTGCAAAAGCATTTTTCATCAAGTGGCTTGGTGAATATGTCGGCTAATTGCTTTTCGGTGTTGACATGGGAAATGGCTATATCTCCTTTCATGGAGTGGTCTCTCAGGAAGTAATGTCGGATGTCTATGTGTTTGGTTCTGGAGTGCTCAACTGGATTATGGGCAATTTTAATGGCACTCTCATTATCACAAAGGAGTGGAATACGGTTCATATTGTAACCGTAATCCTTAGAGTTTTTCGCATCCAAAGGAGTTGTGCACAACAACTCCTGCCTGCAACATACTTTGCTTTGGCCGTGGATAAGGCAATGGAGTTTTGTTTCTTGGAGGACCATGAAACTAGGGATCTACCTAGGAATTATCATATACCGGAGGTACTTTTTCTATCTACTTTGCATCTGGCATAATCTGCATCGGAGTAACCAATTAGATTGAATTTGGATCCTTTTGGATACGAAAGACCAAGGTTGGGTGTATGAACTAAATATCTCAAGATCCTTTTTACGGCTGTCAAGTGACACTCCTTAGGATTGGCTTGAAATCTTGCACACAAACATACACTCAACATAATGTCTGGCCTAGATGCACATAAGTAGAGTAAAGATCCAATCATGGAGCGATATACCTTTTGATCGATGTTTGGTCCATCTTCATTGAGATCCAAGTGGCCATTCGTTGCCATGGGAGTCTTTATGGGCTTCGCCTTGTCCATTCCAAACTTCTTGAGTATGTCTTGAGTGTACTTAGTTTGGCTTATGAACGTCCCTTCCTTTTGTTGCCTCACTTGAAAACCCAAGAAGTACTTTAGCTCTCCCATCATGGACATCTCAAACCTATCTGTCATAATTTTACTAAATTCCTCACAAAAAGATTTGTTAGTTGAACCAAAGATTATATCATCAACATAAATTTGACAAACAAAGAGATCATCGCCAAAGTTCTTTGTAAACAATGTATAATCTCCTTTACCGATCTTAAAGCCATTTTCAAGAAGCTCTAGGAGCTTGTTTGAGGCCGTAGAGAGCCTTACGCAATTTAAATACGTGGTCGGAGAACTCTTCATCTTCAAACCCGGGGGGTTGCTCCACATACACTTCCTCATTTATTGGTCCATTGAGGAAGGCGCTTTTCACATCCATTTGATAGAGCTTGAAATCATGGTGAGTAGCATATGCAAGTAATATTCTAATGGACTCAAGTCTAGCTACGGGAGCAAAGGTTTCATCGAAATCCAAACCTTCGACTTGTGAATAACCTTTGGCCACAAGTCGTGCCTTGTTCCTTGTCACCACCCCGTGTTCGTCTTGTTTGTTGCGAAAGACCCATTTGGTACCGACAAATTTGGATTTGGTTCTTTCGACTAGTTCCCACACCTCATTTTTTTTTGAAATTGTTGAGTTCTTCTTGCATGGCCACTACCCAATCTGGATCCTTCAATGCATCCTCAACCCTGCGTGGTTCCAAAAAGGACACAAACGAGTAATTCTCACAAAAATTAGCTATGCGAGATCTAGTAGTTACTCCCTTTTGAATGTCACCGATGATGTTGTCGATTGGGTGATCCCTTTGGACGCATTGGTGTACTCTTGAGTGTGGTACTTGCTGTCTTGAATCTTCATTATCATCTTCTTCTCCCCCTAAGTGGTTGCCCTCATTAACTTGTTGATCATTTTCGCTTTCTTGAGGTTTATCTTGTATGGAAGCTCCCCCTTGATCATTGGTCTCCTCTTGTGGTTCGTTTTCCTCATGCATATGTAGAGGTGGCTCTTGTGGTCGAACTTCGCCTAATGCCATTCTTCTCAATGCTTGACAAGGAGCTTCTTATCTATCTACCACACATGGATCAACTTGCTCCTTTTGGGAGCCATTAGTTTCATCGAACACTACATCACGTGCTACTTCAACAAGTCCGGAGGTGTTGTTGTAGACACGATAGGCGTAAGTGTTTGAATCATAACCAAGCAAGAAACCTTCATCGGACTTCGAAGTGAACTTTGAAGTCCTAGGATTCTTGTTCAAAATATAGCATTTGGAACCGAAAACTCGAAAATATGAAATATTAGGCTTGTTACAGGTGAGTAGCTCATAGGATGTCTTCTTGAGTAGTCGATGAAGATAGAGTCGATTTATGGCGTGGCAAGCGGTGTTGACTGCTTCTGCTCAAAATCGATTCGAGGTTTGTACTCATCGAGCATTGTTCTCGCCATCTCTATGATGGTTTGGTTCTTCCTTTCGGCAACTCCGTTTTGTTGAGGGGAGTAAGGAGCTGAAAACTCGTGCTTTATGCCTTCTTCATCTAGGTACTACTCCACTTGTGTGTTCTTGAACTCCGTGTCGTTGTCGCTTCGAATGTTCTTGATTGTCAATGAGAATTCATTTTGAGCTCGCTTTAAGAACTTCTTGAGTATTCCTTGTGTTTCTGACTTATCATGTAAAAAGAAAACCCAAGTGAAGCGAGAAAAATCATCGACAACTACTAAACCATATTTGTTATCGCTGATGCTTATGTAGGCAATTGGACTGAATAAGTCCTTGTGAAGTAGCTCGAGTGGTCTTGTTGTAGTCATGACGTTCTTCGTGGGATGAGGTGCCCCAACTTTCTTCCCGACTTGGCACGCGCTACAAGGCCTATCTTTATCAAAAACAACATCCTTCAAACCTCGGATGTGATCACCCTTGAGGAGTTTTTGAAGATTCCTCATACCAACATGCGCTAGCCGTCTATGCCACAACCAACCCATGTTGGTCTTTGCAATCAAGCATGTGTCAAGTTCGGTTTTATCCTTGTTGAAGTCAACAAGATAAAGCTTTCTCTTTAACATACCCTTGAATGCAATGGAACCATCACTCCTCCTAGAGACGGTCACACCCTCGTTAGTGAACAAGCAATTATAACCTTTGTCACATAATTGAGATATGGACAGCAGGTTATAATCTAAGGAATCAACATGTAATACATGAGAAAGAGTGTGTTTAGATGATATGGAAATTTTGCCGGTACTGAGCACCTTTCCTTGACTATTGTCTCCAAAATAGATGCCCTCGTTTGGATCCTCATTTGCTTCATATTCAGCGAAAATCCTTCTTTCTATAGTCATATGGTTGGTCAGCCACTCTCTAGCACCCATTTATATCCACCTGAGGAATAGGCCTGCAAAAACAAATTATGCCTTGGTTTTAGGTACCCAAGCTTGCTTGGGTCCTTTTAGGTTAGTCACAAGGGATTTGGGCACCCACACATGAGACTTGGTGTTCCCATGGCGTGGTCCAACATAATAAGCATAAATTTTGCCAAAATTACTTCTCATTATGACATAAGATGCATCAAAAGTTCTAAATAGCAACTGTTGTTGTTTATACACTGAACTAGTCTGGGAGATCGGACTTGTCTGGAAGACCGGACTTGTTCGGACTCCGACCGGACTAGTCCGGTGATCATGCGTGTTGGATTCATTAATTTTGGATTTTCTAGTTTGAGAGGGTCTTCCCTTTACAAAGACATTGCTCTCCTTGTTATTCTTATGGCTTTTAGCATGTTGCTTTTCACCGTAAGAGTAACCAATGCCATATTTGACATTTGGAGGTCTTGTGACCAAGTATGCACTACGTGCATATTTGATCTTATCTTTGTCAAATATGCCATTTTGCAAAGGATGCTTGTCCTTGGTAGAGGTTGACTTGTCTTTCAAGCTGGTGTCAACTTTACCACATTTACAAGTAGAAGCAACTTCAATTTTAATGGGATGAGAAAGTGAACTTGAAGAGGATGAAGGGTCACCTTGCTTGAGTGACTCAACTTGCACTTCAAGGATCTTGTTAACCTTGATTAGGTCAGCAAGTTCATCCTTGATTGTAGCATTTGAGTCGCTTAACTCCAAGCAAGCTTCCTTGCTTGAAGCTAACTCAAGCTCCAGTGACTTGCTTCGCTCCTTTTCAAGCTCTAGAAGTTTGTCAAGTTCAACATATTCATCCTTTTGGGAGATAATCATGTCTTCTTGACGATGTATCAACTTCTCCTTCTCAACATGTTGATCAAGTAAAAATTTCATTTTTGTGGCTATTTTCTTATCTAACCCAATGAGCATATCTTCATTATCACTACTAATTTCACTATCACTAGAATAGGAATGCACGAAAGAGGGTTTTGTTGTTACCTTGCGTTTACCTTCTTTTGCCATGAGGCAAGTGTCGTTCCCCTTCCATGCGCCGAGAGTAGGGAAGAGAGTGGGCATCTTGGATGTCTTCTCGATGGCTATGCTAGCCATCTCTTCTTCTTCTGATGATGATGACTCATCATTTGAGTCCCACTCTTTCCCTATATGCGCTTGTTCGGCTTGTTTCTTCTTCTTGAATAATTTTTTGGGTTGAGGCTTTGCTTCTTTGGTCTTCTCTTGTTCTCTTCATATGGGCAATCAACTATAAAGTGGCTATACTCACCACAATTATAGCATGCCCGACTAACCTTTGGCTTTGATCTTTCCTTGTACTTTCCTTCACTTGGTTTAGCGCCTTGTCTCTTCTTCATCATCTTCTTTAATTTCTTCATGAATAGTATCATGTCATCTTCATCCAAGTCACTGCTTTCATCATCACCGTCTTCTTCTAGTTGAGCTTCTCGAGCTTCTTTAGACAAGGGCTTAAGGGTGGACTTTAGAGTGACTCCTTTCTTCTTTGCCGAGGTGAGGTCGGCAATTTCCTTAACATGTTTAGCTTGTTTTTCCATCATCTCAAAGTTTATGATTTTCCCAAGTAGCTCATCCGGGGTCATCTTCTTGTATCCGGGGCTTTCTCGTATCATTGAGCATAAGGTGACATTTCGAGGCATGAAGGCTCTAAGGATGAGCTTCACTACCTCGTGGTCGTTCCACTTCTTGCTTCCGTATGCTCGCACCTTGTTGATGAGCGTCTTTAATCGGTTGTACATGTCTTGTGGTGACTCACCTTCTTCGATTGCGAACCTTCCCAACTCGCCTTCAATCATCTCGATCTTCGCTTCTTGCACATGACGATCGCCTTCATGTGCGGTTTGCAATGTATCCCATATCTCCTTTGCGATCTCAAGTACATCCACTTTTGTAAACTCATCTCGACTGAGCGATGAAGTAATGACCGCAACAGCTTGGGCATTTCGATGGATTGCTTGCTCTTGGCTAGGTGTGAGCTCCTCATCATCGCCCGGGAGATCTATTCTTGTGCATACTATGTGCCATAAACTTGGATTGAGAGAAATCAGATGCATTTTCATGTTTTGCCTCCACATTGAGTAGTCATTGCGTTCTAAGTGTGGCTTTTCCAAGTGGAATAGATAGATAATGGTTGGTGTTAGTATTTAGGCGCTCATAGTTAAAAGGATATCGGGAGTAGTCGGTGTGACTACTCCCCTTCTTTCTCTTCTCATCTTCGATCTTCACCTTTCCCTTGGAAAGGGTTTTCTTCCTTAGGAGCGCCTTGAGTTCCAGCGTCTCCTCATTGTCATCCTAGAAGTCTTGAATGGCTCGAGGAGCTTCTCCAATTTCTGGTTCTTGTCCTCATCAACCTTCTCTTGGTTGTTGCTCTTGTGTACGTCCTTCATGTCCGACATGATCTCTTCGAGTGATTAGTCTCCTTCTGAAGAACCTTGCTTTGATACCAATTGAATGTGGCCTAGAGGGGGGGTGAATAGGCCTTTCTGAATTTTGTCGGAACGTGCAACACTTAACAACCAGATCAAATCTCGAGATATCGGACTAGTCCGTTGTGTGATCGGACTTGTCCGATTTTGTTCGACTTGTGAAGTGTTTTGAGAACTAGTCCGCACTAGGGAGGACTAGTCCGATTCTAGTCAGAGAGATATCGGACTAGTCCATGGTGATATCGGACTTGTCCGATCTTGTGCAGAAAGATATCAGACTAGTCCGGTGTCAGTCGAACTAGTTCGGACCTGTATAAACTTGTGCAATGTGTGTGATTATTTGTGCTTGAGCTCTTGGGGTGTGTTTCCTTAACACACTCCATACACAATGATCTACTACACTTGTTCCTTGAGCTCTTTTCCACATTGCTCCTCGTTCTCCCTTCTTTTTGGCTCTTTGCTCATTTTCTCATTAAAACATGTGCTCATCTCAACAAAGTGGTTAGGATCTCATTTGCTTGTCATAAATCATCCAAAACCCACAAGGGATTCCTAGATGCACTTTCAAGAAGCTTGTGGATAAGGCTGTAGTGGTTGAGAACAAGGTTCATGAGATAGAGCAAGAAAATAAGAGGAAGATGCCATATCAAGGACACCCAGAAGGGAGCATTGTTCACCCCCTCTATGCACCACCAAGTGCACCATACTACAACCCCTGTGCTCCTTCACATCGCTCTGCTATTCCACCACGCCCAGCTCAGCCCATGCAGCAACGCCCCGCCATGCAAGCACCTCGCCCTCCAATGCCACATGCGCCTCATGCCAATTTCCCTGCTAATGCTCAAAATCAAGCTCGTCCTAACTGTTCTGGTGCAACAGGGACGTGCTATACTTGTGGTGAGGTTGGAAACTTTGCATCTCAATACCCTAAGTCAAGCCTTGGTCAAGTGAACAATGCTCTGAGGCAGAACCCAAGACCAAATGGAGGAGCGCCACAAGGCAACCATGGACCGCAACATTTTGTTCGTGAAAAGGTGAACCATGTCTCTACAGAGGAGGCCCAACAAGTGAATGACGTGGTGATTGGTATGTTCCTCGCAAACTCCAACCCGACAACTATGTTATTTGATTCTGGAGTGTCGCATTCATTCATTGCATCAAAGTATGTTTCCAAGTATATTTTGCCCATATCCCATATGAAGTATATCTTGTTGGTTAAATCTCCTAGAGGGGAGATGATGACGAATATAGTATGTCCAAAAGTAAGCCTTAGAATAAGGGGGGGGGGGGGGGTAGAATTCCTTGCCAACCTTATTGTTTTGTATTCACAAGGATCGGACATAACACTTGGAATGGATTGGCTGCAAAAGCATAATGGAATGATTTAATGGACACAAGGACAGTGCAATTGACAGATGATAAGGGAATCAACATTGAATTTGAGGCATCACAATATATATAAAAACGAGTGGATATTACCAACGAATCATCAAGGACTTATCTAAGATAGTGAAGCACAACCAACAACGAAGGAGAAACAATTCCAGTAGACTCAGGCTTGTCAGGACAACATTGAGGAACTGAAAAATAGATTTAGGACTGCACCGGTGTTGGTATTACTAGACGTAAGAAAGAAGCTTGGATATATACTACCTTCAAGGAAAGGGCTTTGATATGTGCTTATGCAAGAAGGTCAAGTGGTAGCTTATGCATCGAGGCTGTCGGTACCCTGCATACTTGGTACCCCTTGGTACCATAAACAAAGTCGTGGAGTTCCTATGTACAGATGGTGGATGTATGAAGGGGATACACATCCAATAGTATCAGATCTGCCTCCCTCTATAGGGTGGCTCAAGTGTTGCCACGTATCCAGAAGGGCTGGACCTGCCTCCCTCATTTGGGTACAGAGCTGAAGCAGTCCTTCCTCCGGAGATCACCTTGGGTTCTCTCTGATTCCGAACCTTGGAAGAAACCACGCAGGACCAGCTCGAGCGTGAAGACCTAGACCTCTTCGACAAGGCAAGGTGCCAAGAAGCTGTCCAAAATGTAGTCTAACGCTAGGCGCTCCAGCGCTATCACAAAAGTTATGTGCGCAACTGGCAGTTGGAGGAAGGAGATCTAGTGCTGCAGAGAATACTTACTCGTGAAGGGATGAACAAACTTTACCCCAGCTGGGAATATTCCTTTCGAGTCATCAAAGTTTCCCGTCCCGGATGCGTCCGCTTGGCAACAGAGGATGGGATGCCACTTCCCAATCTATGGAATGTTGAACACCTTTGTAAGTTCTACACTTAGTTACACGGAGGTGAGTATATATTTGTATAAAATGTATTCCATAGAGTCTATGAATAGAGTCGGGCTGGTCTTATATCAAAAGCGCACATAACTTGGTCCTGTACTTTTGGTGTGTCTTTACGTTCCCTGGGTAGTACAAGTTGAATAGCACACTTAACTTGGTCCTGTATTTTAAGTGTGTTCTTGTCTTCCCTGTTATTCGGACCTCTAATGAAATACATTTATGTGCAAACATACTATGCGTGCATTTATTTTGTGCAAGCTCATTATTATCATCATTTTTTACCTTCTTGTCAATAGCAATGTTGTGCAATCCATTTGAAATTTAGTCTTAGAGATTCACGTGATATGTAAGTTTTATTGGTAATCTTCTATCGGATCCTAGTATTCCTAGATGGCCTACTCGCCTGAAAACCAAACCAAACGACAGGTCCGGAGTGCGCTATCGACTTTACCTAGTCCAACACCCTAAGGGGTCACAGTAAGGCGGGTCCGGAAAGCATTCGGATCTAAGGAATTTTAATCAGTATACTTATGTTTTCATAGTGAGTTTGTTAGGATCTAAAGTTCAAAGATGGATAATAAGCCGCAAATAAGTTATAGGTGAGAGGACGGATTTTACTGCTTTTCTTGTCTCTTATGCGCAGGAAAAATGAACAATTGACAACAATCTGCACAACGATGGTGGATGCTGCCGGAGCACTAAGCTCGGACAACCCCCAGGGGGCCCGTCGTTGATGTCTCATGCGTTGACAGTGGGCACCGTCGAAGCGAACAAGCTTCTATAACCCCCAGGGGCTAGCCATCGACATTTCATGCGTTGACAGTGGGCACTGTCGAAGCAAACAAGCTCCAACAACCCTCAGGGGACTCGCCGTCGATGTTTCATGCATTGACAGTGGGCGCCGTCGAAGCAAACAAGGTTCAACAAACCCCAGGGAGCCCGCCTTTGATGTTTTGTGCGTTGACAGTGGGCGCCAAATCATCAAGTTTCGACAACCTCTAGGGGGTCCGCCATCGATTTTTGTGCGTTGACATGGGCGCCCTCAAAGCATCAAGCTCCGACAACCCCCAGGGGGCCCGCCGTTGACGTTTCACTCGTTGATAGTGGGCGCCGTCGAAGCGAACAAGCTCCGACAACCCCTAGGCGGCCCGCCGTCGACGTTTTACGTGTTGACAGTGGGCGCCATCGAAGAATCAAGCTCCGACACCTCCCAGGGGGACTGTCGTCGATGTTTTACGTGTTGGCAATGGGCGCCATCGAATCAAACAAGCTCCGACAACTCCCAAGGAGCCCGTTGTCGATGTAACAAAGGGTCCATGGAGATTTCGGAAGCAAGAATTGGACCTCGGAGCTATCATGCTAGCTACGAGCTCGGAGCAATCAAGTTTTCAAGACATTGTCAAATTGCTCATGGTAGATGTCCTCAATCAATTGAACACATCTACTAGGGGCCACTAAGATAAAGGGAAATATACTGAAGACAAAAATGGAATTTGAAAGGATTTCATTCATTCAGAATTGGAGATTTACAAAGTGAAGGTACAAATAGAAAGGTCGTAGCTACTGGAATTCCTCATGAAGAACGAAGAAACTTTCTCGGTGGCTTCTTGGACGCTGGCCTTGACAGCTTTCTCCTCTTCAGCGATGGGTCCCTCGAACACCAGAGCTAGACACATCGAGGAGTCTCGACTTCGGAAGCACGTCAGCACATACTCTGTGATGTTCCTAGCCAAATATTTTCCTTGAGTCACAATCTCATAGATGACCACATCTCCCAAAGCTTCCAGCTTTGTGCCCACAGAGTTAAGCGCCACCAGGGCCTTGTCCATCTCTGGCTCCGGATCAGCCGGTCAAACCGGGCTAAATCCAAAAGGTACCTGAGTTTCATTCGCCCACCCGAGGAAGTCCCAGACCTGTTGGGACTCAATTGCTCTCTTGTTTCAGAGCTCCTCCAGCGACCTCCTTGCAGAAGAGAGCTTCGTCGAACCATCCTTCGAGAAACGCTCGACCTCCTTGGCATGATGCTGGATCCATTCAGCCAGTAGCTTCTCTTGGTCGGAAATATTCTTCTCTCGAAGGTGAATGCGACCTCTCTTGTCTGCTAGGTCCTTCTCATTCGCCTTCACCGCATCCTCCCTGGTAGAGATAGTACTTTCTCTTTTGCTGACTCCTTCCCCTGCCAGCCACAATCGATGCTTCTCTTGTTCGCACCAGGACTTGAATTCTTCCATGTGGTAAGCCAAGTCCTGCTCACCGCATGCCAGCTTCTGAGAGAGTTCATCCTCCCTCTATTGGATCTTATTTTCTTTCTCCTGGAGTTTATCCTCCTTATTATCAAGTTCATCCCGACGCTTGAGGAGCTCTTCCCTCAAAGCTTTGAGACTCTCTGAGTGGTTGTCAGCCATTTCACGGGCCCTCTGAGCATGCTCGTAGATCTCTTGGGTCTTCTTATCAAGAGCCTTTATAGCGGCCTCTCGCTCATCCAGGCCTTGTTCAGGCGGACTGATGGGCTTTCTCCGACGCCACCCACTCCTTCTGGTCTGCCAGCCGGGACTGCATCAGCTTTGTCTCTAAGTATAGCTTTTGGCGCCAACACCCTAGCATGGTGCGCTCTTCTTCAAGAGACTTGCGCTCATAGTCAAAGGCAAGCTGGACCTATCGGAGGTTGGAGCAGGCATTGTCAATCGACAATGCTAGATGGATTGGCTCCGGGCCTGCTTGGGTTCCATCCTCTGGTTCCTCCGAGTCTTTTGGGATAGTTATTGGAGCCCAAGTCACGAGCATGGACTCCAATAGCTCGACATCGGCAGAGCTGATCTCCAGAAATTCATCTACCTCGGGAGCGAATGAGGAAGGTCCTGCAACCGGATCTTCAGCCATTAGTGTGGACGAGGAATTTCCCGCATCCATATCCTCAACTGATGGCGCAGTCGCCTCCCGAGCTGGTGTCGGAGCTTCGACTGCAACTTCTGAAGTTTCTGGCACTGGCGCTGATACCTCCAAAGCTGGTACATCTGGTGCTGGTTTTGAAGGCTCCAGTAACTCTGGAGCTGGCTCAGGAGCAGTTGAAGCTTGCTTCGACACCATCGCAACTTCTTCTTCGAACACTGGTACTGAGGTCGTCTTAGTGCTAGTGGGCATCGGAGCTACGGGGTCAACTGCCTCAACCATCGGAGGAGCCATTTCAACAGCAGAGGCTCCGGATGGTGCGGCCTCTAGGGCTGAGGCACTGGCCGGTGTTGGAGCAAAAGCTCTCGATAATCTGTAAACAGAGGATAGTGATTTCAAGAAAAAGCAAGAAACAAAATCAAGACACAAATTGAAGAGCCAACCCTTACCTAGAGACCTAGAGACATTGCTGCTCCAATCGGCACATATCTTCTTTTTGGAATGACTAGAGTCAGAACCCACCATCGTCGGTGAGGTAGAAGCTCTGGACTTCATCTCAGAGCTTGTAGCAGCTATCGGCATTGCCTCAGCTGTGATCTCCCTCGATTGAGAAGGGACCCTGGACCTAGAGCCCGCCGATGGCACCGGGACCAGAGTACACTTGCTGGAACTAGCGCCCAATGCAGGTGCTAGATTCAAAGATGATTTTACTATCAGAGCTGGACTTGGTGATGTTGGAGGCACAACTAGCACGGACTAGAGGCTTGGCCGAGGCGAAGGCACCGTCTGCATTAGAGTCGATCTGACATATCTACCATTAGATTGTGCCAGTTTTCTCCTCCGACGGGAGGTTTCGAAGGGCTCTTTGCCTTTACTCTGACTCAAGTCGGGTTTCTTCTAGCTTGGAGCTGCAGGTGTCGTGCCCTCTGAAGCTCCCAGGATGAAAATCCCTGCTGGCGGAGTGCTCCTGCGTCTATCCACAATGACTAAGTCATCAAGCAGCGACATCTTCTTCTGCAACTCCTTCCTGAACTTCGGAACCATGTTCAAGGGTAGGAACTCAGCTGGAGGTGCCAGGTCGCCAGGACTGATGGTTCTGTGGTGCAAATTTTGGAGATGAAGCTTCAAAGCCTTTTTCATCCAAATTTGACCTAAGACCAACATCAATCCGGTATGGGTCCATTTCTCCACTGAATGCCCAGACAGGCCATTCCTTCTTCTTCAACGGAGCGCGCAACGGTTGGTTAGGAAGTTTGCAATCACCATCAGAGGGGTCACCCCTCCTTCCACGCAGCTCTGGATCCTCGACAACATAGGGTTGTACCCTTACGACAGCTTTGGGAGCTCCTCCTAGGTATCAGTGTTGGTGTTGGGAAGGCCGTCATGTAGCTCCAGCCTGTCATGGCGGTCCACCTTGACGATTACCTAATCCATCTTCCAGCCATCCCACTTCCCGTAAGGAAACATCTTCAAGTACTTGAAGGGTGAATTCTCGCGCTTCACGAAGTAGTAGAAGCCAAGGAACTCGTTCCTTTTCCCAGTTGTGTGGACCGTGAAGAAGGTCCGGAAGAGATCGATGCAAGGCGACACACCCACCCACATCTCGCAAAAATGGACGAAAGTCACCACCAACAAGGAGTGGGGGTCGAGGTGGTGGAGCTGCAACCCGTAGAAGTCTAGCAACATCAGGAAGAAGCTGGAGAATGGGGGGATGAGCCCCACCATGGAGAATGCTAAGAAGTACACAATCTCACCGGCGCTTTCCTTCTTGAAGGGAAGCTTGCTGAAGCGTATCGAGTTCGAGAAGGAGTCACTCGACCGTCCCATGTAGGTGTAGACTCTCGACAACTCGTTGTCATTCTTGATCTTGCTGCGAGGAAGCCTTAACTCCATCGCCGCAAAGTGGAGCAAAAGTGGAAAAAGAGATGCAAAGGCGGAGAACTCTAAGCACAAGATCAAATTAAAGTGTAAGGAGTTCTCTTCCCGTGCAGACTTTCTCCCTTTAGTAAGCCTCCACAACACTTGGATGGAAACTACATTCGGACCCGAATCATGAATAACCTCGTCAATGACAAGGGGGCCCAGGTCCACTTTGTTAAAAAGTTGCACCAGGTGAACCGTTGTCATGATGGGAAGTTGGAAGCCGAGGGAGGCAACCTGACAGGACTACAAAGATTACGCTGGGAACCGATACGAACTTTAGGAACTGACGACCTTCAATTGCGTGAGATCCGCACACCAGGATCCCACTCACCATACAAAGAAGTTCCATGTGGCAATGGTATAACTGCATGTCGTCGCTTCAACCGCTCAGGAAAAGACTTTGGAGCAGCAACATGGGAATCGATGATGGCCACATCTTCGGTAGCATAATCTCTCCCTGAGGTGGGCCTGGGGGCCACTGTCGGTACCCTGCGTACCGGGTACCCCTTGGTACTATAAACAAAGTTATGGAGTTCCAATGTTTAGGTGGCGGACGTTCAAAGGGGATACGCATCTCGCAGTATCAGATCTGTCTCCCTCCATTGGGTGGCTCCGGTGTTGCCACGTATCCAGAAGAGTCGGACCTGCCTCCCTCGTTTGGGTAGCTCCGGTGCTATCACGTGTCCTGCAGAGCTGGACCTATCTCCCCTCCCCAGGGAAGCTCTGGCACTGCCACATGTCCACTAGCACCGTACCTATCCCCCAGTAGAGGGAAGCTCTGGAGCTTCCACGTGTGACACGCTCGGACCTGAGTCTGCAATGGGAAGACAACGAGATCTCCAACGGTGTGGACATTCAAGGGCTATCAATTGGTCATTACAAGACCTGGTTAACACATCATTAATGTTGTATTAATGATGCACGATCAGTGGACTATCAAGACCGATAATGTTGCTACTATTAAGGCACGTTATCATGCTATGAACTGCCATTAACACTATAGATCGTGTGTAGGGTAGTGATTACAGCCAGGGCCACCTGTCGGGCAAGGCACACATTGTAACAGCCAGTCCTTAGCATATAAAAGGGCTGCAGTGCATGGTAGAAAGGACAAGTCATCTCACACGCTTCCAAGCTCATACAATCAACACACACCCCGTGGAGTAGGGTATTATGCTCAGGCGGCTCGAACCACGTAAAACTCTCAATGTTCACCTCTTGTTCTCGATCTTGACTAGCGCCCCGACCGAATACGAACTTTCGCAGACTACTTCTTAGTAGTACCAAGGGAAGTGTCCTAGTCCACACTTCGACAAAGGCAATTGAATAAAC
Source organism: Tuctoria greenei (assembly GCA_036927565.1). NCBI lineage: Eukaryota > Viridiplantae > Streptophyta > Magnoliopsida > Poales > Poaceae > Tuctoria > Tuctoria greenei. The sequence continues at coordinate 123,522,940 of JAYESD010000005.1, forward strand.
ATGAGCAGAACTACCCTAGACATGATCTCAAACTTGCAGCCGTAGTGCATGCCTTGAAGATATGGAGACATTGCATCCTTGGTCATAGATGTGAGATTTACACGGACCACAAGAGCCTCAAGTACATATTCACACAAACAGATCTGAATTTGAGGCAACAACAATGGTTGGAACTTATTAAGGACTGTGATGTGGGAATCAACTATCACTTAGAAAAGGCCAATGTAGTGGTCGATGACTTGAGTAGAAAAGGAGCAAGCCACCAACTCACGGTTAGGGAGTTGCCAACCGAGCTTTGTAAGGAGTTTGAACAGTTGCATCTTGGATTCATAAATGAGATGGGAATGATGGAGTTAAATCCGACTGTAGAATAGGAAGTACGAAAGGGTCAAACAAAGGATGAGGAAATCCAAGAAATCAAGGAAAAGATCCAAGAAGGAAGAGAATTCAGATTTCATGAGGATGACCATGACACTCTATGGCTTGGGAAAAAAATTGTCGTACCTAGCGTGTGTTGACAGCTACTAAGAAACATTAACAAAGCATCCCCGATAATGCTGCTAGAAATGCTTGTTGACGTTTCTTACATCACAGATCATCTCTCGAAAGAGATGAGGTCCGCAAGCGCACAGAAACTGTCGTGTAGCATTTCACCCAAGAGTATTCCCATGGGTATCGTATATATCCCAAAGGAAGGTAATTGAGTAAAGTAAACACAACTCTTATGATAAAGCTATGGGGTACTAATCAGTTATCAAGACAAGGATAAGTTGATATTATGGGTAGTGTGATACACACCTAAGCAATCTATTCGAAAGGGTAAATGGGTCCTAATGGAGATTAGACTAAGAGTTAGGGAGTTGCTCCTACAATGCTTCTAATATACATATACATAGCCTAGGTTAGATACTAATGAGCATGTCAATGGTAAATACTTATGCTAAGTTGTTCAACACATCAGGCATGGGTTTACCCCTAGCAATACTAGGACGACTCCCGCCAAGAGCCAGTGGCATAGTCGAACATGGAAGATTACAAAGGACAGATAGGGCTATCACCACCTACTGCCTACCTCTTTAATCTGTGGGTCTACGGGACATCCAACACTACTTAACTACCCTAGCACCATGCTAGCATACTAAGTAAACACCTTAGGAGCCATGCCACAAGCCATCCTAAGGAAATGAACTAAATCATCGTTGAACCAATAATGAGACATAGCATATGTTATTTATATTAACATGATCATATCATAACAAATTAGACTGTAGTGGGGGTCTGTAGTGTTTATGATGATAGATTAAGAGTGATATGGCATAATCATAAAGACTACTCCTACCAGAATCCACAATCAAACAAGAAACGCTTCATCCAAGCATATGAATAAAAGAAGACTAAATATAATATCTTTATTATGTATAAAGTCACAAATATAAGATAATATACATGAGCCATACCTTTCCCAACTTTGACTTGGGACTAGAGGCTCTCCTCTCTATAGCCTGACTCCACTAAGGACCAAGAGAACTAGTGTATACAATAGAATGATGCTAAAGTGGTGTGTGTTGAAGTGAGGGGATCCTATTTATAACTTGGATAAGGGTCGGTTCCCGCCACCAAAATCGTGCGAATCAGTCACCCATGTCCTCTTCAAGGCGGGAGGATCCAACACGTGGCGTTTGACCGCGTTTGGCGCCGGGACCTCGTCGGCCGACTAGGGGGTTAGCCGACCTGGTCCTGGCTCCAAACGGCCAGTTCTTCCTCTAGGTGACTGACAGGTGGGTCCCATTCCATGGGTGCTACACCATTGGATGGCCTCGGATACTTCTGTTGTGGGCCATTTGATCCATGTGGTGCCACATGTCGGTGCTTGATTGGCTGGGATGATATTTTATAGGATTCATCCCATTGTTTCACTTCAATTCTGTATAAAATATCTGCATGCCCCAATTTCTCCAAGTATAAGTGGAAATAGGTTCAATAGAAAGGTGATGTGTGCGAGAAATGATATTTCCTTCACATAATTGAGTTATATTGACGGGTGAAATCTGTATATAATAGCTGTCAACAAACTCCCCCAAGCTTATCCTTTGCTCGTCCCGAGCAAAGTCATGACTTTAGGTTGATGGTCAGGAGTTGCTACTATGTTCTACTTTTCAAAAGTACCATGTGCGCAACAGAATACCTAGTATTGCAAAAATTGGCATGGTACTTCACCCATCCTAAGTCATTATGGGGCTTATGCCATCTCCTATTCATGGGTGGTTGAAATATAGAACAGCAAATGGAGCACACATACCCTAGAAATCAAGTTCCACTCAAATCCTAGAGAGTTCAATTTAGATTATAAGTACCTCAATTTGATTCTCTCGGTCTCTCCTTTGTGTGTAGTGGAAATATTTCCTCACCAAGACATTTTGCCTACACTCACCCTACCACTAAATAAGGCTTGTATGTGGAGCTTGGTAGGGAATATAGTAGTCATATTTGCAACATATAATATTGCTAAGTCAAAAGAGCAAGCCTTAGGAGAAATCAATTCAATACAATTCGATTCAATACTTGTGCATGTGCGATGCAATGGAGTGGATGTGGTTATTTGAGATGACTCCTTTTTTGTGGACTCTCTTATTTTGCATGGATGAAACATGGCTATTTTTTTCACGCTTATGATGTAAGCATGCATTTTCCTTTTTTTTTCTTTTTCTTGGAGCCATGTCTTCTACTCCCTTTTTACGCAATAAATTTTGGAGAGAGTACTAAGCATGAATGATATTGAGTTTCTCTTTTTATTGTGGAATGGTGGTATGATGGGAATATGCTTACTTCTAGTGTAGAAGTACAACATGTGCAAGTGAAGTCTTGAATTCAAAAAGTAATGAATGAAATCTCACATAGGTCTATACTAGTTTGACAAAGCTCAATGTGAAGACAAATAGCATTTGCATAAGGTCTACCAATGTAATATATCATATGGCTTTGGTAGGTATTTCCAATCAAATGAGAGTAACTTAAATATTTTTAGAATTCTCCGGACATCTAAGTTTCACTTTCAAACTAGGAATAGCAGCCCTATCACTATTTCATATCTCACAACAACTTAGAATTGGATTAAGCTTTTGCTACCCACAATTTCAAAATCAAGGCAAAAGTAATTATATCCAATAAAAGCAATATTTTGGAGAGTAGAAAGATGTAAACAACTTAGGAAAATTAAAACAGAGCAACTATTCATCATTTCATCTATGTGAATTCCAAATCATTCTTACCGCACATCATTTATTTTATTAACCTATACAACATTATTATTATTCTCTTTTTTTATGCAAATGTAGCGGAAAGAAATAAATAAAATAATGGAATGCAAATGGGATGTGATACAAGTTACCTCAAGTGGGGGTCCTCCCCCAAGCTTGTTCTTGGTCAAGGTCTGCAATAGGGGTTGAAACCCTAACGACGGATGTAGGCCATGAGGTTGGCCTAACCTAGTTGCAACATTTGGCATTGGAGGGTTGAGTGTCGATGTTGGGTTGCCTTCCATGGGTTCCATGAGTGTGGTACAGAAGAGTGATGTCGATGTCACTCATCCACACCTCAAGGATCCCATAGGTTAGATGTACTTTGTTATTCCATGACTAAGGTAATGATAACCCTTAGCTGCAAAGGAATAACGTGCACTCAACATGGTTGAGTGTGTTTCGTCATTCTTTGGCTAAGGTGTATCATACCTTCTTGCCATAAAGGAATAACTTATACCCCTCATGCATTGGGTGTGACCCGTCATTCCTTGGCTAAGGTAATGATAACTTTTAACCACAAAGGTGTGGCATGTAGCCAACATGTGTTGAGTACAAATCGTTATTCCTTGGCTAAGGTACAACATACCTGTAACCACAAAGGGATGATGTGCACTCAACAATGTTTGAGTGTGATCCGTTGTTCCTTGGCTAAGGTATAAAATACCTTCTGGCCACATAGGAACAACTTGCACCCAATATACATTGGATGTGATCTTGTCATTCCTTGGTTAAGGTACATCATACCTTTTAATCACAAAGGAATAGCTTACATCCAATGATGATGGCAATCCCCTTGAACTTGAATGAGTGCCTAGAATAGTTGAGAGCATAATGCTCTCACATATTCATAGCAGCCCATTGGTTGATCACGGAGGGTTTCCATGTCAAATCTTCGGCCTCGTATAGTTATGGTTGACCTTCAGGCTTAATTTCCGATAGGTAGCAACCATCCTAATTTACTCCTTGGCCACGAGATGTTAAAATGGAATCCTCTTAGGATTTCCAACAATCGGATCTTTGAATGCCTACATGATATTACTCCTGCAAACTTTCCCTCTATGATAGAGAGGGATGGTTAGCTCCCGATACTTGTACAAACAAATTTTCGGGTTAGATAACCGAATCTTCATTTGTACACACAGGGAAGAACAAGACCAAAGATGCATTGGGTCTAATTTCCAGTGTATCCACGAACAATGTATGAATCATTTCTAGGAGTAAGGCTTTATGGATAAATAAATTTGCACATTTTCTAAAGCTCCTACTCATAGCAATGCAAGTGATATAAATGCACTATATGGATCCATTCATCTTGTGAAATTCCTAACCATCATAGTTTTTTACAAGAGAAAATATTTATCATTTGGATCATGGCAAACAAGATTCTCAATTTTATCCTCCTAAACATTTATAGTTTCTTGCCTAGGAAGTTGAAATTTAGTGATCCATGCATGAATCAGTTTCAATTCAAAATTATGGACATCACTATTCCTAGGTTGCTACATACCAATTCAACCATTAAGTCATTCCATAAGCATTACCTAGGCAGAAAATGTCTAAGTCAATTTTAGCAATGCTTATGAAATTCTAGGTACTTGTTTAAATTTATTCCCATGTTAGGTGACATTCCTTTTTGAGGAATCAAAAAGAGTAATGCCAGCACATACTCTCGTGAGGATGCATAAGAATTGAATGATGAGAAGGTGTAAACCTTCCTTACTAATGTAAGCAAATATCATTCAATCCTAATGCAATTCAAACGACGGAAAATTAGAACTTGTACCTCAATTGAAGAGTAGTCTTGGTTGAATATCGTTGTGTGAGAAACTCACGACCATGGATTTTGGTGTAGCCTTCATGTTCAATGTGTCCTCCCAAGTTGAGGTTGGAGTTGAATGGGCTTAATCTCGTTCCTCAATCGGACAACTGTCTTGAGCATTCCTCCACCATGAATTTAATTTAAGATCGATGGAGGAATATGCATTTGATTGGGCCTTCCAAGCTCTTTTCAAATTTTGTCCTAGCTGAACTAAAATCAAGAACAAACAAAACAACTCAAAAACGGGTTACGTTAGCTAGAAAGCATGTTGTACCCTTTGTCAAATTGTTTTTCCCAACTTGAAACAACTTGCAAATGCAGTGAATATTAAGGGAAATATTTTTTTGGGTTGAATTAGGATGATGAATTCAAGTGGTTATGCCCAAGGTTCATATCCAAATAAATCTATTTCCTAATCAAAATTTTAGTTTTTATGTTGGTTGGAAATTTTACTTTCCAACATGCAAGTGTGGAAATTCAAACATGCTAAATGCAAATGCAAGATTTGATGGGAAACTCAAATATGCAACTGGGAAGTCAAATATGAGATAACTACCAATTAACCTATTGGCAAGGACTCACCGATTTTTTTTAAGTCTGATGAGTAGGACTTACCTCCGTCCTGTTTAGTGTGATGATTTGTTGTTTAATACCAGAGTTGAAGATGTGGACAACTTCTCTTGATTGACATGCCAAATCTCTTTTGGCATGTTAGTTGGACATGTGGACCACATGATGGCCCTAGCCTCTCCGTCATCTTGATGAAAACTTGTTGATGTAGTGACAGTTTCTCCCTCTTGAAGATACTCATTATGAGCATGGTGAGGCTTGTCCTTCTTTAGGGGTGTTACTTCGACCTTCTTGATATTCCTTAAGGTCAACCCATACTTTGATCATGGATCAAAAACTTACTTGGGCATAGTGACATGTGGACTCCACAATCAAACAGCAAACGCTTCATCCACAATGTCACTTGCCCTAGGTTGCTTGGGTTGGGTTGAAGGGTAGGGATCCCAACAAGTGATTGTGGGATATCTTGGATCTTGAATGCTCTTTCTCTTTATTTTCCTAGGCCAAGGACTTCATGTAGTCTTGATTTCTTGCTTGGCCATGGACAATATACCTCAAGGTAGGCTAGTTTAACTTAAATCCCTTGAAATCCTCATAGCCTCCTCGATTACAAGGGTCATGTTGATTCCACCCTTGACCTCCTTATGGATAATAGCCATTGGAGTTGTTGTTTGGAAATTATCCTCATGGGTCTTTAGGAAACTTTTCTCAAGTGTTACATGTTGACATGAATTTTCACAAATCATGTGAATATCCATGACTTGGATAATTCCAAACACTTCTCCATTGGCTTGATCTTCATGATACTTCAATGGGAGGTGTAGTTCCATAGCTAGCATGTTCACCATGTGAAGTGGTGTGCATGCCAAGCTAAGGGAACTAGAGCATTCTTCAATCCACCCCTTGAGTAGAGACCATATTCTCATTCATGATGAATGAGAATAGGGCTTCTTCAGCTCCAGGACAAAGGTGGTCATGGATTGATGGACCAACCCATGACATGAGTGTTGGATGAAGAGCCAACTATCCACCCCATGGTGGAGGCAAACAAAGAAGAATTCTTGGAGCCTCCCCCAAGCTTGGAGATGGATGACTTTGGCTTCTACTGGAAGCTAAAATTCTTCTGTGAAAGGCAATAGTGTTGCCTAGCAGACATTTGTTGAGGTACGCCTTGAATCATCTTGCAGTTGTGCATTGGCGTCCTCGTTGGTCATCCCATGAAATGGGTTAGCCAACACTACCCTTGGTGAACTCGTCCCGACTGAGCGAAGAGGTAATGACTACCGCGGCTTGAGCATTTCGATGAATTGCCTGCTCTTGGCTTTGTGTAAGCTCTTCATCATCGTCCGGGATATATATCCCTGTGCACACAATATGCCATGAACTTGGATTGAGAGAAATTATATGCATTTTCATATTTTGCCTCCACATTGAGTAATCACTTCCATCGAAGTGTGGGGCTTTTCCTAGAGGGATAGATAAATAATGATTATTGCTAGAATTAAGACGATCGTAGTTGAATGGATATCGGGAGTAGTCGGTGTGACTACTCCCCTTCTTCTTCTTTTCATCTTCGACTTTCACTTTCCCTTTGAAAAGAGTCTTCTTTCTTAGGAGTGCCTTTAGTTCAAGCGTCTCCTCATCGTCATCCTCGAAGTCTTGAATGGCTTCGAGGAGCTTTTCCACTTTCTAATTCTTGTCATCATCAACCTTCTCTTGGTTGTTGCTCTTGTGTACGTCTTTCATGTCTGACATGATCTCTTCGAGCGATTAGCCTCTTTCTTGAATAACCTGCTCTGATACCAATTGAATGTGGCCTAGAGGGGGGGTGAATAGGCCTTTTCGATTTTTTTCGGAACTTGCAACACTTAACAACAAAATCAAAACTCGAGATATTGGACTAGTCCGGTGTGTACCGACTAGGTTAATCAAGTTTGATCGATTAATTTGATTCTAGGATGTATGCAGCGGAAATATACTTGTAATTGAGGTGTTGCAAGATTATGAGCTAGAGTATACCACAAGTCAATCTTATATTTGATGTTTCAACATAAAGTAAGTGAGATTGATTGACACCCTAGATTGATATGTTGAATAAGAACGATGAACACAAAGCAAGAACACAAACAATTTATCCTGTGGTTTAGCTCCCACAGAGGCAACCTACATCCACGTTGAGGAGTCCACAAAAGGACCAGGTCTTCTCCAACCCTACCCTCGTCGGATCACCACGAAGGCCAATCCTCTTCTCTTATCACAAAGGATAAATAACCAAATTCAAGGGGCCTTCTCACACGTTGAGGGCTCCCCTAGATTACAATGAGAACTCCACCAAGAACACACTCAAAACATTACAATTAAAATCACAGGAGTGTGTTAGAGAATCAAACCAAGAGCTCAAGAGTAATGAATCGTGTCTCTCCAATGATCAAAAGTGTATCCTCAAGGGATTGATCTTTGTGGCTTTTGATTTCGTGGAGAGATGTGTTTTTGAGGCTCTTGGGAGGTGTGATGGCGTAGGGAGTCGAGAGAGATTAAAGTTGGGTCGTGCACCTCTATTTATATGGGATTTCTAAAAGTGACCGTTAGGGTTTACGAAGATCGGACTAGTCCATGGTGGACACTGGACTAGTCCGATGTGCTGTGTGTAGCAAACCCTAAGTGTCCCGAAATATCGGACTAGTCCGGCTAGGAGCGGACTTGTCTGATTTTGCTTTTAGAAATCTTCGGACTAGTCCGATAACCATCAGACTTGTCCGGATTAGTGAAATCCTAAGTGAATTGGGTGACAAGTCCGCACTTGTAGGACTTGTCCGATTTAGTTCAGAGGATTTTCGGACTAGTCCATGCCAATATCGGACTTGTCCGATTTAGATCAGAATGATATCGGACTAGTCCGTTGTGTGATCGGACTTGTCCGATTTTGTGCAGCTTGTGAAGTGTTTTGAGTACTAGTCCGCACTAGGGAGGACTAGTCCGATTCTAGTCAGAGAGATATCGGACTAGTCCGTGGTGATATCGGACTTGTCTGATCTTGTGCAGAGAGATATCAGACTAGTCCGGTGTCAGTCGGACTAGTCCGGCACTATATAAATTTGTGTAATGTGTGTGTTTATTTGTGATTGAGCTCTTGGGGTGTGTTTCCTTAACACACTCCATACACAATGATCTACTAAACTTGTTCCTTGAGCTCTTCTCCATATTTTGCCTCATTCTCCCTTCTTTTTGGCACTTTGCTTATTTTCACATTAAAACATGTGCTCATCTCAACAAAGTAGTTAAGATCTCATTTGCTTTTCATAAATCATCCAAAACACACAAGGGATTTCTAGATGCACTTTCAATAAGAGAGGGATAAAAGTGGTGGTTGAGAGAAAAACCCAAGTGAGAAGCCAAAATGATAGAAAACACACAGAGGCCGAACTTGTGCGGGGTTCAGGCCGGACTAGTTCGGGGTAGCCAGTTTAGTCAATTTTTGGTCATACTAAATGTCCTTGGATGATTTCGGACTTGTCCGTATGGATATGGATGAGTCCGTTCTATTCTCAGTGAGTGAATTTGGAGCTAAGTCCTGTGAGGCCGAACTTGTCCGCCACAGTGGCCGAACTAGTCCGAACCCCCAGAGTAGTCCATTTTGAGACGGACCAAAGCATTCTGGATGAGTTTGGACTTGTTCATTGTGGCACGGACTAGTCCGTTTGAGACTTAGTGGGAAAACCTAGCCAAACCCTAGGAGACCGGACTTGTCCGCCCTAGTGGTCGTACTAGTCTAGGCCTGCCCAGTTTAGTCTGTTTTCTATCGGACTAAACCATTCTATTCTACTTCGGACTAGTCCGTTACTGGCCGGACTAGTCTGCGTTGCCATGACTGTTTGAAATTCAAACGTTTGGCACGCACATCATCAGTTTTGTCGATCGATGATGTGAAATTGTCGGTGGTCCCAAGAGGTCAGACTAGTCCATGGTACAGCGCCGGACTAGTCTGGGTTTGGGCTATTTGCAATAGTTAGTTGCCGGGACCCCTATAAAAAGAGGACCCCCGACCAATATTTGGAATAACTGGAACCCTAGCGCCACCACAACCAACCTAGAGCCTTCCAAAGCCTTCTACTTCGCCTTCTAGTCCTCTAAGATTAAATCTTGAAGAGATTAGGGTTTGGGAAGGGGAGTGAAGGAATATCATTGTGCTTTGGCTCTCGGTTTGATCTCTTGCACTTGTGTTCTGTTTTGTCGCTTGTGTGAGTTGAGCTTCAAGTGATCTTTGTTGTACTGATTCGTGGGAGGCTCAACTTGTGAGCAGCCCCAATCAAACTTGGTGATTACCCATTGATACAGCGGAAACCAAGCCGACCATTGTGGTGGTTTGGTGAGAGAAGGGTCAAGTGAGACCCAGTCCTTGTGTGGACTTCTCAACGTGGATGTAGGCTTCTTCGTGGAGCTGAACCACGAGATAAATTTTGTCTTACTTGGCGTTTTACATTTCATAATAACTAGAATTGCTATTAGGGTTCATATTGTACCTGTAATTGTTCTTCATTGAAATCTTGCAACCTAATTGTTTACATTTGTTAATCAAAGTTGTGTTAGGTTGCTAGACATTGCTTCTATCCTTCGACAACTCAAATTCCGCAAATAACCTGTAGAAATCAAATTTCTAGGGTTTTATCTCATGCTGGGCGGACTAGTCTGGCCCAAATCAGACTAGTCCGGCCTGAGAAATTTAATCTTATTTGATTAAGCGATTTCAAGTCATATTGCCTATTCACCCCCCTCTAGGCGACTTTCTATCTCCTTGCCAAAAAAAACATAGATCTAAAATAATCGAGGTTTTCTAGCACTCCCCTGGGTATCTGGAAAAAAGATACCATGAACATGGCTATGCTCGTGGGTACCGAACTAATTAGAACGAGGCGCCCTCCCACCGATGGGTGTTTTCATTTCCAAATACTAAGTTTTTTCTCAAACTTTTCTTCCACCACTCTCCAATCACTATTACTTAATTTTTTATAGTGCATAGGACTATGCCAAAATATTTAAACGGGTAAGTGCCAGTTTTGCATCTGAAACACATGAATACTGCTGCTCATACTGTCTAGCCTCCCCAAAGCAAAATAGCTCTCTCTTATTAAAGTTTATTTTAAATCTCGATAAATCCACAAACGCGCATAAGAGTAGCTTTAAATTCTTTGCTTGGTCCAGGTTGTGATCCACAAAAATAATAGTATCGCCTGCAATTTTTAATATTGATAAACACTCATCCACATGTGGAACAATACCTCTTATTAGACACATCCTTTTAGCTCTATTTATGAAAATAGCTAATATGTCTGCCACTATGTTAAATAAAATGGGTGGCAGCGGATCACCCTGCCTCAACCCTTTTTTGTGTTGAAATTCTGCCCTACTTAATCATTTATCTTTATTCCTACATGTCCACCCTATATATACGAATGCATCCATTGACACCATTGATTTGAGAACCCCTTCATTAGTAATGTCTGTTTCACAAAAGATCACTTCACTTTATTGTAAGCTTTCTCAAAATCAATTTTTATAATCATGCCACTTTGTTCCCTATTGTGTTACTCGTGTATCGTCTCATGCAAAATTATTACACCCTCCATAATATTTTTCCCTGGTATAAAAGCCGTTTGTGTCGGCTTGATCACCTTAGGAGCGATGGACATAATCCTATTTGTTGCCACTTTAGTAAATATCTTAAAGCTCATGTTCAATAGACAGATTGGTCTATATTGTTGTATGGTGTTCGCCTGTACACATTTTGGCAACAAAATAATAGTTCCAAAATTTAGCCTAAATAATGGTAAAGTTCTTGATGAAAATCCCTAAATAAGGTCATCAAATCCTCCTGGATCAAACCCGAGAAGGTTTGATAAAATTCTGGCGAGAACCCATCAGGGCCGGGAGCCTTATTTTGCTCCATCTCAAAAACAGCTTTTTTAACTTCGTCAACGGTGAATTGTTCTGTTAGTATTTCATTTTCTACTTGTGATACTTGTGCTATATCATCTCTGTACTCCGGATCCAGCTGGTATGAAGAATCACCAGTTGGACCAAATAGATTTTTATAATAGCAAGTTATGTATTTTTTAAGCTCTTCATCTCCACTAATGTCATTAGTTCCATCTTGTAGTTAATATGTGTTAGAGTTCCCTTCTAGTAAGTGCTTACTTTTAGCCCGCTGGTACTATTTAATCTACTCCTCTCTCAATAGGCGCGCTAAACAATTATTGAGATAGTTTTTCATGTTCATCTCCACAGCCGTCAGCAATGATGATTCTGCCTTTTTATCTAAGAAGTCTATCTGATCCAAGAATTGTTTCTTTTCCATTTTATATGCTCCACTCGTATTTTTTGCCTATCCTCTCAGATGTATAACCTATATGTCAACCCAAATTCATACTCCACCTATAGTGTCATCGAAAATTTATCCAAGCATAATCTTTGAACATGAAGAGTTACATTTGATTGTTCAAAACCAAACAAAAAATAATATCTAAGATTTTGTTTTCTTGAACACGCAGGAGAGCTGCGTATCTTTGTGTTAAGAGAGAAAAAAATGATTCCTTACAGAACCTCACCTCTCACTCTGGGTCGAACCATGAGTGGTGAGTTTACAAGTACTGGAAAAAAAAACTGAGGAAAACTAGACAGAGGAGGCCTGACTAACAAAAGACTACTAAGCTAACTCAACTCATTTTCCTGAGTCAAACTCAGAATACCCAGACCCCGTGCACCAGCGAGGCACCAGAAGTGGTGTTCATCTTTGAAAGCCTCTGCTGCAGGATGTTTATCTTAGGTCATTGTGCATCAGAGACACAAGAGTTTCGATGTTTCAAAGAGACCGCAGGCCTTGACACCTCAGCAGAGACAGTAGGCCGAGACGCCTCAGCACACACCGGCGACAAAGATGGCACCTCAAGCTCCGTAGCAGCCAGTTTTGCCGTAAGATCATTAATACTCTTGGAGTCTAAGTCCTCAGAGCCATCGAGGGGTCGCCAGTCTCAACGATAGCCGCTTCATGAAATGTACCGGAGGCAGTGGCACCAAATGATCGAAAAGAGTTTCTTGTTACAACTAGTTTTGACAAGCTCCTGAGAGGCAAGGCTGCTCCTCAGCTACAGGATGTCATGGCCAGTGAACTTCCGTCACCGAAATGGATATGGGATACACCATGGTCCGCTTCCCGACGGTGATGTGACAGCCCTGACAGATGGTTCCACAATATGCAGATCACGAGCACTTGGGAATTGGGATTTCCTCATGATTAAAGCACCAAGCCCAGAGACGGAAAACAGAAAAATCCACACGGCTTTTAGTATCATGCTGCAGCAAATGAGGTCAACCATATGAGCTCAGCAGACTCTTGTGTCGTGGACATCTTCAATGAAAGATAAAATAGATGGCGTGGAGCTAGTAAGTTTGCATGACTCTCTGATTTCTCATTATATACTCAAAGAGATTTGTACACCAAGTTTGCTACGAAATATTAGTTTCTATCTATAGCTGATACAATTCTATCAATAGGATGAGGGATATCGGTTTCTATTAGAAGATAATATGATTTTATCTGTAAGAAAGGTTTCTTTCTTTAACATTCCCCCTCAATCTTCACCTTCCAAGGTTAAGATTGTACTGAAATTGCTTAAGCTTCGGTAGTGACAACGTCTTCGGGAAGCCATCAGCTATCTGGTCTCCTGACGAAATAAACCAAATGTTGCGTTGTTTCTTGGCAACACGCTCTCGTACAAAATGATAGTCACTTCAATATGTTTGGTTCTTGCATGAAACACCGGATTGGCTAACAAGTATGTAGCACCTAAATTATCACACCAAAGTGACGCTGCAGAAGGTTGAGCTATCTTAAGTTCAGCGAGCAAAGTTTGTATCCACATAATTTCAGCTTTTGCATTTGCAATCGCTTTGTATTCTGCTTTGGTACTTGATCTAGAGACAATAGGTTGTTTGCATGCACTCCATGATACCATATTTGAACCAAGTAAAATAGCAAATCATCCTGTAGACCTTCTGTTATCTAGACATGCTGCCCAATCCACATCAGCAAAACCACTAACCACCATGGATGATGACCTTGTTATGCGTAGACCAAGATCAATAGTTCCTTTCACATACCGAAGTATGGGTTTTACTGCTGTGAGATGCAGAGTGGTAGGAGCATGTAGATATTAGCATAGTTTGTTTACTGAAAAGGCCAAATCTGGGCGAGTCAACGTGAGGTATTGCATACCCCAACAATGCTCCTATAGGCAGTAGCATCAGCTGGACCAAGAGCAGTGCCACCTTGTAAACATAGTTTCTCTGAACTTGACAGTGGCATGGTGACAACCTTAGAATTAGACATCCCTGCACGTTGCAATATATCCATAGCTTATTTGCTTTGAGAGAGTAAAATGCCTTCTTGAATATTTGTTACCTCGATGCCTAAGAAATAATGAAGATCTCCAAGATCCTTGAGGGCGAAGTCTTTCTCAAGATTTTTCAGCAATGTCGTATTAGCTTTTTGAAACGAGCTAGCAATAATGATATCATCCAAATATACCAGAACATACATTGTGACATCTTTGTTGTGAAGGAAAAACAGGGATGTATCACCTTTGGATGGAGAAAAACCCAACATCTGCAACATTGAACTCAACCGAGAATACCAAGCTCGAGGTGCCTGTTTGAGCCCATAAATCGCCTTATCCAGCCTGCAGACATAATTTGGTGTTTCTTTACTCTCATACCTAGGTGGTTGTCTCATGTACACTTCCTCCTCTAGAACACCATGAAGAAACACGTTCTGAACATCTAGTTGTCTCAGGCTCCACTCTCTAGAAACTGCAATAGACAGGATTAAGCGAATAGTGGCTATTTTCATGACAGGGCTGAAGGTATCTTCATAATCTGTCCCATATCTTTGCTTGAAACCTTTACTTACCAACCTTGCTTTGTGTTTCTCAATGCTGCCATCAGCTCGTTTCTTGATTTTGTAGACCCACTTACAATCAACAAAATTTGCCCCCTTTTTCTTTGGAACCAAGTGCCAAGTATTATTTCTGAGAAGAGCATTATATTCTTGATCCATAGCAAGCTTCCATCGAGAATCACCTAATGGCTCATCAAGATTATTGGGGCCACCAGTAGATGTGAGGAGCCCGTACTGTACCGTGCCATTCATATACACCTTGGGCTTTCTGATGCCATGTTGAAGGCGAGTGTTGGGGCGAGCTGGTTATGCTGGAGCAGCACTAGGGAGTTGTGAAGGAGAAATACCAGTACCTGTATCGGTGACCGTTGGAGTATCCACAACAGGGACCTGTGCTGCAGTGATATCGAGCAGCAACCCGCGCGCGGGGGAAAGTGAAGGACCATGCGGATCCACACCGGGATCGGTGACCACATCACGCAAGTTGTCAGTTGGCGCATCTGCACTCGGATCGTAGCCCGCAGGCGACACAGAATCCACATCATGGCTAGCGTGGCATAGACTTGCTGAGACAGTCGTGTTTGCTGTATTTTCTTCATTATTCGACGCCGAATTTTCTGTAGACTGAATAGAAGGCACAAACGCATCAGTAGTAACAGGAATTTCAGGCACATTAATATTGGAACAATCTATTAATTCGTCCCCAGGAATGTGTAAATGGGTTGGCTCAATTTGAGTAGGCAACAAGAGGATTTCGGATCTGAGGCGCATACCAGCATTGGGATTGAGTTTGGTAAAAGGAAAAACTGTTTCATCAAAGACGACATCTCGAGAGATATAAACCCAATGGACAGCAACATCAAGACACTTGAAGCCTTTGTGCATATTGCTATAGCCAAGAAAAACACACTGTTTTGACTGAAATTGAAGTTTGTGAGTGTTGAATGGGCGAAGGTTGGGCCAGCATGCACATCCAAAGGTGCAAAGGCCATTGTAGTGAGGTTTTTCTTAGAACAATCGCTCTAGAGGTGAGAAAAAATCCAGAACTTTGGTGGGTATGTGATTGATTAAATAGGTCGCCACAAGAAATGCTTCATCCCAGTATTTTAGGGGCATACTGGCATGAGCTAGCAAGGATAGTCATACTTCGACAATGTGTCGATGTTTCCGCTCGGCTAACCCATTCTGTTGATGAGCATAGGGACAAGATACATGATGAGAGATACCAATGCACTGAATGAAAGTGTTCAGCTTTTGGTACTCACCACCCCAGTCAGTTTGGAAAGCAAGAATCTTCTTATCGAAGAGTCGCTCAACAAGATTTTGGAAATCAAAATTTTTTTGAAACACCTCAGACTTCTGCTTGAGAAAATATATCCAAGTAAATTTGCTAAAATCATCAATAAAGCTAACATAGTATTTATTTCAGTTGATGGACTCACAAGCAGGGCCCCATACATCAGAAAATACTAGCTCTAAAGGAGCTTTAGACCGACTAAACGATGAGGAATATGGTAATTGGTGACTTTTAGCTTGTTGACATGCATCACACACTATTTCTAGAGAGGAATCACTAATAAATGACAGACAATTTTTATTAAGCACAAATCTAACAATAGCTGAAGATGGGTGACCTAAACGGGCATGCCATCGGGAGGTGGGGGTCTTGATGGTGCTGAGGACTTGTTTGGTTGAAGCTGCGGTGAGGCTGCATGGAAGTGGATAAAGGCCTCATCTAGATTTGCCTTGAAGAAGGGTTTTCCTTGACTCCCGATCCTTAATAAAAAAATAGTCAGGATGAAGCTCAAAGAATACATTATTATCAGAGGCAATTAGATGAACTGAGGCAAGATTTTTGGATGCTTGAGGAACATGAAGGACATGGTTAAGATGAAGGTCACGATACGGAGTACGAATAATAGATTGACTAATATGTTTAATGTGCATACCTGAACCGCTAGCGGTGTAGATGTGTTCAGTGCCATGATAAGTGTCTTGCATAGCAAACTTGTCAAGTTCACTTGTGACATGATGTGTGGCGTCGGAGTCTGCATACCAGTTGGAGTGAACTCCATAAGAAGTTGCAGCATTTGCAGTTTTCTCATCCCCCATGTAGGATGAATCAAACCACTTGTAGCACTAGAAGACAGGGTTATTCATCTTGCCACACAACTGACATGGAGGAAATTTATTCCTCGGCTTGTACGAGTCACCTCTTCCTTGACCACCAGCGCCAAAGCCACCTCTGGGACAACGACCACCACGGCCGCGTGAGAAACCTCCTCGAGCACGTGAAGCAACATTGGACGAGGACTGGGAAGTGTGTGTAGGAAGGCCCGCAGCAGACTGAGCACCGCTCTGAAGTGCACGGCGGTTCTCAAAGGCAAGAAGTTGGGAGTACATGTCGCCAAAGGTTATAGGCTCAACCCTTGCAGCAATCAACGAGACAATGGAGTTATACTTATGGTCAAGGCCTGCTAATATATAGGAGACCAGCTCTTCATCATCGAGTTTTTTTCTAGCCGATGCCATCTCATTGGCCAACGTCTTCATCTTCAATATGTATTCAACAACAGTAGAAGAACCCTTTTGGGTAGTAGCCAGTGCCATGCGAGTATTGATGACTCGAGCTCGGGACTGAGAGGCGAACGAAGTTTGCATATGCTTCCAAACATTAGCAGCCGTGGGCAAGGCTACGACCTGCACCAGAACATCGCGCGATACGGACGCCAACTGGTAGCTGAGGACCTGTTGCTCCTGTGCCCGCCAAACCCCAAACGCAGGGTTAGACACTTCTACTTCTTTAACGGCATCAATCTTGGTTGTGATCTTCTCAGCCGGTGCAATAGCAGTTCCATCGAGGAACCCATACAGTTGTACGCCTCAAAGGGCTGCGAGCACCTGCGCCTTTCGTATAGTATGATTGGTGCGTGCAAGTTTCTCCGAGACTAGCATCAGGGTGATGGTCGTCGGAACAAAACTTGAGGATGCCATTAACGGAGCTCGAAAAAAAACTAGATGTGGATGGAGGAGTAGGCTCTAAATACCATGAAAGATAAAATAGATGGCGTGGAGCTCGTGAGTTTGCACGACTCCCTGATTTCTCATTATATACTCGAAGAGACTTGTACACCAAGTTTTCTACAGAATATTAGTTTCTATCTATAGCTGATACAATTCTATCAATAGGATGAGGGATATCGGTTTATATCAGCAGATAATATGATTCTATTTGTAAGAAAGGTTTCTATCTTTAACATTCCAGGCATGTGTTGGGATGCCCCGAAGCTCGATCTCACCAAGACGGCAGAGCTGCTCCTGAAGCGAAAGCATGTCTGGCCCAACGCAACAGTGTAGATGAAGCTCACCCGGACCTAGCATAAGTCCAGCATTAGCCAATCTTGAAACGGTGACTCCATCCTTTTGAACAAAGTGAAGACATCGTCGATGCCTGAACAACGAAGCAACAAAGGTCTGTAGCAAGATTAAACTCGCCCGCTATGAACGCTGACACCTCAGCAGCAGACAACCTAGAGCTTGCACCGAGCACCGTGACAAACACTGCCAAGCAGAGGTCAGCCTCAGTACAACTCAGGCGGTCAAACCAGCCAAGAACACATGGTGGAACTCGAGACAGGACGGCTCCAATAACCGGCACCAAACAATCTGATGAGATGGGGAAACCACAACATTGGACCCCATATCATCTGGTGAGGGCATTACAGTTTCCTTAGTCAAAACCACCGGGCGACACCGAAGACGTGCGCGAGGATCGCGAAGATCCCCCTTAGCAGGCTGCCCCAGAATACTCTGTCCATGGTGACCAACGACAGGGACAACAACATCCACATTTTGAGAGATATGGCTGTACAAATAGCAGAGTCCATATCGAGTTGTAGTTTGTCAATTTCGTCAGTCAGTAGCAGAGTCAGATTTTTAGATAATGCACAGATCCGACATTTCACCTCAGTGATGAGGTTACGGCCCAACAAATACATCATTCAGTATAATAATGAAACAGTCCTGGAAAACTAATCTGACTCACAAGACACTAACACATGAGGAGTTACAACATTGAATATTATTGAAAGGAAATTCTACGGCAAAACTCCATCCGAATTTTGCACATGAGGAGTTAGCAGAGTAGGATTAGGAGTAAGAGTATTAAACCGGATACGGGGCACGTCGTGTTGGATTCGAATCTGAGTCATGTTGGACGTGTAAACCAGGTTGTAAAGAGTCTATATATAGAGATTAAAATAAAGGTTTAGCAGTGAGCTCATCAGAAAAAGTTCAATTGTTCTTGTCGTGTTCTGTTTTTGTTCTGCGTTCTTCAGAAAGTTTTTGTCGACAAAGAAAAGTTCGTACACGACCTAAGGTGGTTCCAACAAGTGGTACCAGAGTGAGGTCGAACTTACGCAAGAATACGTAGAATAAGATGGTAGGCGAAGATGACAAGGTGAAGGGGCCTGAAACAAAAACTGTAACACTGCTGCCAAAAGTAAGCTCAGTTCCTATTTTGTATCCCATGTTGACTGACTCAAACTACAGTGTTTTTGCAACAAAGATGAAGTTTATTCTTAGGAACCTCGGCGTTTGGAAAGCCATAGAGGGAGACAGTCAAGTTGATGAAGAAGCTGATGAAGGTGCAATGACAGCATTGTGTCAGTCTGTCCCCGACTCTATGGTGATCTTTGACTGAATATTCCACAACTAGGGAAGCTTGGGAGGCTATCAGGAAAATGAGAGTGGGTGAGGACAAAGTAAAGCATGCCAAAGCACAAGTGCTAAAGAGGCAGCTCTATAAGATGGAGATGTCCCCAACTGAGACGGTCTCTGAAGTCAAGCTGACGAATTTGATCAGTGAGATCAGGTCTCTTGGAGGTTCAGTGTCAGAGACAGATGTTGTGGAGAAGCTGTTTTCTTCAGTATTTGAAAAATTTACTGATATCATTGGGACCATAGAGCAATTCAATGGTATAACCAAGATGGCCATGCCTGAAGCCGTTGGAAGGTTGAGAACACATGAGGAAAATCAGAAGGGAATAAAGGGGGTTCAAAAGAGAGCTGAGAAACTTTTGTACTCCCTGTCTGAGTTGGAAGCGAGAATTGCTAAATAAAAGAAGAAATTTGATAGCTCCAACAGCAAGAAACATGAAGGACAGAGCAAAAATAAAGGGAAAGGAATATCACAAAATTCAGGCCGAAACAACAATGATCAATTTGTTGATGAAAGGAGGCATCAGGGTTATGATTTGTCAAATGGAAAGTGTTTCAACTGCAATGTGAAAGGGAATTTTGCAGAAAATTGTAAAAAGTCTGACAGAAGGCTGAAAGGGAAAGCTCATCTGTCAACAAAGGTTGAGGAAGAAGACTCTCATCTCTTAATGACAAGATCAGTTGATGAAGAAAAGAAAACTGAAGAAACAGAAAATAAGGTCATGATGGTCAGGAAGGGTCCTAAAATGCAGGAACCAGAATCTGAATTCCTTTCATGGTATATAGACACAGGGGCTAGCAACCACATGATAGGTAGAAGAGAAGAATTTTTTGAGCTTGACACAAAGATAACAGGGGCAGTTAAGTTTGTAAATGACTCAACAGTCAAGATATGTGCTAGAGCGAGAGCGAGAGCGAGAGCGAGCGACCGTTCCTCCCCGCCGGTGACCACTCCGGTCCCGGCGGCCACCGACACTATCAAAGTGAGTAAGTGGGAGAGCGATAGCGTCTGCCTAGCGCTGGTGACCTTTCCGGTCCTGGCGACCACCCGTGTCTGGTGTCTGCCATCTATCGTCGGGGTTTCTCTCTGAAACCGGCAGGCATAGACCGCCGTCATCCACTCCGATTTTGGGGTCCAGCATCGTTTCTGGCGTTCTGAATATGGGTGACAGATTGGCTAACTTGGAGCAACTCCCATTGAGCTTGCATAGCTGGGACTTTAAGGCTGGACGAGATTTTGAAGATAAAGTGATTGATCTGTTCAAGACTCCGGTTTGTCATCTCTCATCCTCCCCGGAAGGATCATTCCTCCTTCTAGTGGTGTTTAGTAGACATACATTTAGGCTTACTGGGGCCTCTGTTGGCTGGGTTCTTCATTCGTTACTCGGAGGCTCACCTTATGGTTTTCATGTAAGATCTGCATGCGACCGCCATTTCTGCTTCTCAGTAGCCTCAAAACATGTTGGATTTTGGATTTGCTCCTTAGGCAAGATTGCTTCAGAATACTTTGATATCTCTTTTCATCTATGGAGAGATGGGGGTCCAGATTGGCGAAAAGAAATGAAAATCTGGGAAGCTGAAGAAAAGGAGTCTTGGCAATTGGTTTCGCGTCGTCATAAACTTCGTGGAACTCAAAAATACTTTCGGAATCCTCGACCAGGACTCAAGTTGTCTCCCCATCAAAGGGAACCTCCTCATCACCCCACAGGTAAGGCTTTTGGATCTATTAGTCTCTCATCTTCTAATGCAGGTAATCCAATCAGGATATCACAAGCCTTCCCTACGTTTCGGAATTCTTCGAAATCCATCGATCAACATGTCAATAAGCATGATCAAAGAAGATTAGACACGCAAAATACAATGGTAAACAGGAATACTTTAGGTGTCAAAGTTCAAAATTCAAATTGGCTCATTCAAAAGACTTCTAACGGTCTAAACACAGCTGAAAGTGGAGTTATGAGGGGGAAATTGATAGCAAATCCCAGATCTTCCTCCATGAGTCAGGCTAAGGAACTGAGAGGAAAGGTTATTCGGAGTAACTCTCAGTAATAGGTCACTAAACAATTGTGGCTTCCCAAGAAAAGGAAGCAGGAAGCAGAGATTACCTCACGAAGCAGCGCACAAGCATTAAATGATTCAATCCACTCCCAGGGCAGAATAAAATCTAAGGGATGCTACCGATGCTTAAGCCCCACTCACCTTGTCAGACACTGCCGCTTCCCTGTTCGATGTACGATATGTTACAGATACAGCCATAAAGCGCGAATATGTTTCAGGCGGCGGGGGAATGGGTGGAGACAGATATGGAAGGCCAAGGGTCAGCAGGGTCTCTCTGGACCCACCAGTCATTCGAAGCCTCAGCCCTTGGGTATGAATCCAGGAAAAGAAGGTGAACCGGCGGAGCTTCCAGGTGCCATGAGAAAGGCCTTATATCAATCCCATCAACACGGTGCAATGTTGTAGACACGCCTCAGTGCAAGGCACTTGTCCTCCACAACAGAATCCAGTCCACCAAAATGGCAAACTTTCCAGTAGATCCTATCAGGTTCATCCCGGACGATGTCTTCCAAGTAGACGATGGGGGTGAAGATCGCATCCCTAGGGCGGTGGTTCATCTCCCGGGAGAGCCAGTGGCCAATCACGAGCAGTTCGTTATAGCCGAAGACATGAATCGGGTGCTTGATGAGAATGCGTATGCTGGCTTCATTCCGCACATAGTCCACCACCTGGAGCATGTGCTCAATCTCACGGTACGCTCCACTGGACTCACCTCGCTGGGGATAGCCCTTATTGGTCTTGACTGCAGCTTGCAGCATGACATTCTGCTGTTGAACAACCCCGTTGCGGTGGCCGATATTCATGTCCGCTTTGTGCGCCATGATTTCGGTATCAATAGAAGGGAGAGAGAGTTCTCTGCAGTTGGTTGGATTCTTATTCTTGACTTCCCACTGGATTATCAGACTATGGATAACATTGATATTGCTGTTTCCTCTTTTGGCAAGTTGGTCAGTTGGCACACTAACCCAGCTGCATTAGGATATGTACTCGTTAAGTGCCTGCATCATGGAGCAGATATGGTGCCAAGAAGCCTAGTGTTCAGACATGGCTCTCAGGATGGGAGAGCTGTTTCCTGGTCTTGCCCGGTGGTGGTGCTGAACTCTCAGCATCCGGACATATTCGCCAACCTCGAGGATGATGTTCCGGGTAATGGTAACCCGCATCCCATGCCGCGCATGGTGCATCAAGCTCCAGCAAATCAATGGGATCATTGGGCCCCGGAGGCACCGGCAGGAGACCCGGTCTGGGATGTTGCGGTCCAACAGCAGCAGCAGATGGCGGAATTACACCTGGGATGGGCTCCTTGGCCGCAGCAAAATGAGCCCCCAAATGTACAACAGGTTCCACAGGACGTGTCGGAGGTGGAGTCCGGCTCCAATGGACCACCATCTGGCTCCTCTGCTACCTTATCAGACCATGGAATGGAAAAGAGTTCAACTGGACAGTCTAGCCCACTCTGCTTTGTTGATTCGGAAGATATATCCAGGAAGCCGGAGTGGATCACTCCTTTTGACTCCAAAGCTTTTCGTCAGCTGATGGCAGCCTCTTTCCCTCAACTTTCTGGTGCTTGGTGGCATATCACTCCGGCAACACCCACCCAGGGCTCTGCCATGATAGCTTTGCTGGCTGGAGGTGAGGGAGGCTCTAGCTCCCAGTTCAAGCTCACAATTGAGGAACTCAAGGACCAGGAGTCCCCAGAGAAGCAACTGGAGGTGGAGCTCGAGTCGACCAAAAAACTACAACGCTCACCGCTGAAGTCAGCTCGTCTCCGATCAGACAAGAGGTATGGCTTAGTCTATACTAGGCAGTTTAAAAAGACTAGAAAGATCCCTATCAGTGTGAAGGAAGGCCTGTAGGAGGAAGTTCGACGAAGCCCTCACATTTCTTCCAAATGCATGGGGTTTAAGCATACCTCCGAGGGATGTTCCCAGCTCCAAACCAGGAGGCCTCAGAAGAAGGTTCGCTTTGTCGACCCTGCAGAACTGGAGGTGACCCTAGATGATTCAGCTTTCAATGGGCCTGTCAAATTCCCCACTCTGGAAGAGCTGCAGGGGAGGAAGGAGCCATACCCGGAGATCCCAGTCCAAGAGCTTGTAGCTGTTGCGGAGACCTGTGGCGTGCCACCTGAGGCGACGCGACAAAACCTCACCGCTGGGGAGGCTAGCGGTGCTCCTGAAGATAGTACCCCATGACGATCCAAGGAAGAGAAGGCGGGAGGGGTAGGCATGGCCCCACTTTTGCTGCATTTTGTGTGATAAACCTGGTCATACTGAGCTTTTGTGTTGTAGTCGATGGCGGTTTTTGTTGGACCCCTGTGAGGGCGTTACGATTTGGTGCTGGTCTTTTGAACTCTATTTATCACTTGTTTTCTATGTTATGGGAAGTCCCTGACGTGATGCCAGGTCGACATTTGGTTTATGCATCCATTAATTATTGTTCCTATGATGATGCATCACCGTCAATTTAACATTCTTAACTGGAATATTCGTGGGCTTAATGATGCTAAAAAGCATCGAGCAGTTAGGGCAAAATTAGAGGAAAGCTCTATTGTGATTTACTGTCTACAGGAAACTAAACGGGAATTCTTTGATTCGTCATATATCAAGAAATTTGCCCCAAAAAGATTTGGTCAATTTGCATATGCTCCAGCAGCAGGTCTGTCAGGAGGCATCATAATGGGTTGGAACAATCATATGTTGGAAGGAACTGTTATGAATGTAATGCCTTTTGCTATCACGGTGAAATTTTGTTCACGATTGAATAACATGGTTTGGCATCTTACCACAATCTATGGTCCTTGCTCCGGGGAAGCAAGGCTGAATTTCATGAGTTGGCTTAATCAACTGGTACTGCAAGAGGAAGAGTTACACATGTTCATTGGAGACTTTAACTTCTATAGATCACACGAAGGTAGAAACCGACCAGGGGCTAATACTTCTGATATGTTCTTCTTCAATGACTGGATTAACTCAATGAGCTTAGTGGAAGTGCCTCTGAAAGGAAGAAGATTCACGTGGAGTAATATGCAAAGGAATCCGTTGCTTGAACAGCTGGACTGGTGCTTCACCACCCTCCAATGGTCACTCTCCTTTCCTAATACAATGTTATTACCTTTGGCTAAGACCACCTCAGATCACGTGCCCTGTGTAGTTCAAATTGGAACTAGAATTCGAAAAGCTAACATTTTCAGGTTTGAAAATCACTGGATGAGACATAAGGATTTCATGGAAGTAGTAAGCTCAACTTGGCAGCAGAACAGGAGATTCCAACACTTTTCGGATAGTGTTAAAAGACTCAGTGCTAAGTTCAAGGCTCTGCGATAGGCTCTTAAGAAATGGAGTAGAGGGAAGAACAGATGGTCTCATATGATTACCCAATCCAATCTGGCCCTGGCGGTTTTGGACAAATTGGAGGAAGGAAGACCGCTTTTCCCAAATGAAAGGATTTTAAGACATATGCTAAAGGACCACATTGGGAGGGTTTTATTGGAGCAGAATGATTTCTGGAAACAAAGATACACAATAAGATGGACGAAGGTGGGGGAGGAAGCCACTAGATTCTTTCATTCGGCTGCTACAGAGCGCTACAGGAAAAATTTCATTACTATGATAACAATGGAGGATGGCCGTTAGGTGGTTAACCATGATGAAAAAGCTGCATACATTTGGAATTGCTTTAAGGAGCGGATGGGGACATCGAACCCGATACACCCCTGGATTATGATGAGGGACCTCTCTCCCGCCATTGAAGGGCTGGATCATTTGGTGGATCCCTTCACGATCAATGAAATTGAGGAGACAATTAAGGAAATGCCTCATGGAAAAGCACCTGGACCGGATGGATTTAACAATAAATTCTTCAGGAAATGCTGACCAATTATCAAAGATGACATCCTCCAGGTATGTGAAGATTTCTTCCAATGTAAAACCAGTCTGGGTCCAGTGAATGGGTCCCTTATTACTTTGGTTCCAAAGGTCCCCACCCCCACCTCCATAAGAGATTTTCGGCGAATTTCACTATTAAATACGAGTGTCAAGCTGATCACAAAAATGATGTCCAAAAGGCTGCAGAGGAGCATCACACAATTGATTCACCGCAATCAATATGGCGTCATAAAATTGAGAACCATATAGGACTGTCTTGCTTGGTCTTACGAATACATATACCAGTGCAAAAAATCGAGGCAAGGCCTGATCATTCTCAAACTGGACTTTGAGAAGGCCTTTGATACAATGGAACATGAAGCCATACTCCTCATGACGAAGACACTGAATTTCCCAAATAAATGGATCACTTGGTGCAGTGATATATTGTCATCCACCACCTCTTCGGTGCTACTTAATGGCATCCCAGGCAAGCCATTTAATTGCAAAAGAGGAGTCCGACAGGGGGATCCTTTATCGCCCCTTCTATTTGTGCTAGCAGCAGAACTCCTTCAACTCATGTGCAATTGGGCTTCCTCTATTGGTCTTCTCACACTTCCTTTAAGAGGCACAGGTACATTGGACTTCCCATGTGTCCAATATGCGGATGACACCCTTCTCATCCTCCATGCCTCACAGAAGGAATTATTCTTTGTCAAATCTCTACTTTACTCATTTGGTGAGGCTACAGGGTTGAAAGTAAATTACATTAAATCTTTCTTAGTCCCAATCAATATATCGGAAAGTGATGTGACAATACTAGCAGGGACACTGGGATGTCAGGTCAACTCTTTTCCGTTCACATACCTTGGTCTTCCAATGTCACCAATGAAACCACAAGTGCAGGATTTTGAACACATCATTTTAAATATGGAGCGGAAAGCCTCTGCTTGTGCCAGTTGGCTCTCATGGCTGGAAGATGTGTGCTAGCTAATACAATTTTATCCTCTACACCGATATATGCTATGTGCACTCTTAAACTATGTCCTACAGTGGTGTACAAGTTGGATCAAATCAGAAGAACATTTCTATGGAGGGGTACGGATGTGGCAGGACGAGGTCATCCTTTAGTAGCATGGGACAGAGTTACAGCTCCTGTTAACAAGGGCGGTTTAGGGCTGATATCTATCACACGATTGAATAATGCATTACTGCAAAAATTTCTATTTAAAGCTTAGAACAGAAAGGATATTCCATGGGTGGAACTCATATGGAGCAAATATGGTCAGAATAATCAACCTCCGCATGCCACATGTAGGGGCTCCTTTTGGTGGCAGGATGTGTTATCTAATTGGCTTAACTTTCACAACAATATGCAAGTAAAGATTGGTCCAGGGGGATACTGTCCTCCTTTGGAAGGATCGGTGGGATGGTCATAGTATTCTACATGGAAAGTATAGTAGACTGTTTTCCTTCGCAAAAAACCCGGATATTTCCATAGCTCAATACCTGGGGGAAAACAGAGTGGATGATATTTTTCACATGCCACTATCTCAGGAAGCATCTCTTGAGCTAACTGAACTACAGCAGTTAATAACATCCCAACAGGAACTGGGTCTCGATAGGGACAGCTGGTCACAGGGGCATAACTCCAAAAGATTCACTTCCTCCAAAATATATAAGAGATTCTACAAACACATTTTCATGCCTAAACCTCTGAAGTGGATTTGGAGATCCCAAGTCACAAAGAAGCTGAAGATATTCACATGGCTGTTATGTTTGGACAGACTTAATACTAGAAACTTACTCCGAAGGAAGAATCTACAAATTCAGGACGCAGATTATTCCTGTGTCTTGTGTGATCAAGGAATGGAGGAACTCACTTACCATTTATTCTTTTAGTGCCCGTTTAGTGTGTCATGTTGGGATATTCTTGGAGTACAATGGAACCATGAGATTCCGTTCTTCGACTCTTTGGAAACGGCAAAAAAGAGGTGGCCTAGGCCGGGCTTCATGGAAATATTCGCTATTGCGACTTGGGAAATCTGGCTAATTCGAAATGGGTTGATCTTCAGGAATCAGAGGCCCACAATATCTGCATGGAAAAGGGGTTTTTGTAACACACTAACTAGGCAAAATTGCCAATTTAAGTCTTGTTGTAAAGAGGCCCTATCTATTTGGGTTAACAGTCTGTAATCCTGACAGGTTTCTTCCCATCTCAGGAAGACCTTGTAAGGTGCCTTGTAACTGTTGTTATGATAATAAACAAAATAGGATGGGCTTTCCCCTGCTGTGTTTGGGTAAAAAAAAACAGTCAAGATATGTGGAAAAGGTTCATTTTTATTTGAGAACCAGTATGGAGAACATAGAGTTTTGACAAAGGTATATTATATACCTGAGCTGACAAGCAACATTATTAGTCTTGGTCAGCTATATGAACATGGCTGTAAATTCCTAGTTGAAAATGGAGAAATGTTACTATGGGAGAGAGGAGGAAAAGAAATCACAATGGTGAAGAGCAGTGAACAGACTCTACATAATAAGGCTGAAGAGTGCAAAACCAAAATGCTGGCAAGCAAGATTGAATGTGGCCTAGAGAGGGGGGGG
This sequence comes from Tuctoria greenei, assembly GCA_036927565.1. Lineage (NCBI taxonomy): Eukaryota > Viridiplantae > Streptophyta > Magnoliopsida > Poales > Poaceae > Tuctoria > Tuctoria greenei. The sequence goes on from JAYESD010000005.1 coordinate 123,550,825, forward strand.
TGGGTTGAATAGGCCTTTTTGAATTTTAGTCGGAACCTGCAACACTTAGCAACTTGATCAAATACCAGGAAATCAGACTAGTCCGGTAGAGTTCGGACTAGTCTGGTGCGTGCGGACTAGATCGATCAAGTTTGATCGATTATCTCGATCCTAGACTCTATGCAGCGGAAATCTTTACTTTAAAGTGCTTCTGGGCAGTTTATTTGGATTTGGAAGAATTTATTCCATAAGATTCAAAATATCAGAGAAACTACAATCGGACCATCTGTGTGTAGCTTTCAACTTTAGTAGTTCTAAGACTGCATGCACTGTAGTAAACTCTTTATCACAACCGTTTGATTCATCATATAAAAGCTTCGTCGCCGCATTCTGCAATGTTTCCATTTTACTTAAACCTTTGCTTGCTCCCATAGAAGTCAATACATATGGTTCAATGTGACGCAACGTCTCCTCACAATCGAACTCATCATCATCACCATCTTTATTGTCACTATCATCATCGCTAATAACATTATCATCATCTGAACCTCTCTCATCATCTTTATCCACATCATGTGTATCTAACTCATCATGATCTGTCCATATTGTGTAGTTTTTTTGAAACCTCTTTTCACTAAATGAGATTGGATTACTATAGTATCCGTCCAAGCAATCTTATTTTCGCAGTCGATACATGAACATAATATGTCATCTATCTTTTGCAACTTTGCATGTCTCTTGGATGCGTGAATAAAATTTGCAACATTATGAATGTACATAGGATCGGGTCTTGGCATGTTATACATCCACGCTCGACAGTTCATGCTTCAATAATAGAATTTCTGTAAGATTTACAAAATTTGGTCACAAATATTCCCTAAAGGTCTTCTATAAAATGAATATACAGAGACATAACAAGACTGTATCATATGAGTGAATACTAGTATGTAGGTCTGTTCATTAGGGTGACTAATCGACCCTAGTCGATGGCTAATCGATGTCCAGTCGTCCTCAAGGTTTTTACGATAATACCAAGTCAATACAGAGTTGTAGAGAGAGGTGGCACGTAGGAGAGCGGCGGCAACGTCAAATAAGACTCTAAGATCGACGTTATAAGCAAGGATCTTTGGCGGCGCTCGTTCCTTGCGAGGTAATGGAGATCGACAGCAGCGGCGACAGACAGGAGGTGTCAGCAACGGTAGGCAGGAGGCGCTGGCAACGAACAGAAAGCGTGGCAGATGGGAGGAGGCATAGTCGAGCGGAGTCTGGAGGAGACGGGCGACGTCTTGAGGCGGACGGAGTCGAAGGTGTCGGGCGCAGCAAGCAGGGGTGAAGGATTGAAGTCGTGGGGCAAACAGGCCCAGTAGCATGGGCTAGGTCTGGGTGCGATCCGGTCCGTTATATCTTGGCGTCGGATCCCATCCAACGATGATAACTAAATGGGCGAGCTATAAAACCATCTCCCTAGAAAGCTAACCCTAATCACTCCTTCGAAATATATGCAAGCAGGAGGTACGCACACACAAGTAACATATTGAAAAGGAAAACACATAAAACTACAATTACAAGTTCGGGTAAACTTCATGCATCTTATATATACACAATATCATCTGTTAATTAAACATCATATTCATGTCACATAATATGTACAAACTATAATAAGTTTATTACAATATAGTCCATACATCAATATCTAAAAGACCAAACTTTGAAATTATTGAGTCCAAACGCATATGTACACACATGCAAAAGGACACAATCCATATACCAGAACACATAAAACTAGCAGCTTATCAGCTAATGAAAAAATACGAAGAAAAAGTAAGGAAACTACGTGCGTAAGGAAAAATAAAGGTAGCATTGCATAGTAAAGAAACTATGAGAAGGTACCTTGTGGCGTGGGGCGTCAGCACAGTGGGACGGTGATGTGGGGCTCGGTAGAGGCGTGCCTCCGCGGGGCTGGGTGGAGACGTGGCGGTGCTGGGCTGGGCGGCGGCACAGCGGCGCGGCAGTGCGGGCTGGGCTGCGGCGCATCAGTAGGAAATTTCGGCAGCCTTACGGCGTCGATGGAAATTCTCTAGGGTTACATTTTAACTGTGGTGAGGGGTCTTTATATAGGCATCCGTTTTTCCCAGACGGTTTTTAACTCTTTCTCAAGCGGTTGGTGCTTCATAACCGTCTGAGAAAAAGATTATCTCAGGCGGTTATTACTTACCAAACGCTTGAGATAATTGCCCGAGCCTCTTCAGTTTCCTTATCCCTTGCTTCTTTTTTTAATTAGATTCAAATATAAATACTCAAACATGTATAGATTCTACAAATTGAGTCCAAATTCGATGATTTTTTCTTCTATATTTTTAAAAAATTAACATCTACCACCTAAACCAAATATTTTAAAACTTGTATAGCTAACATTGTAATGTTTTGGTAAATATCAAATTAATTTCTACTCACATATTATTCACAATTGTGTATCTCCTAAAAAAGGATCCTTCACTGAATTTTGTTTGTATGAACATATTTGTATTATTTATACATGTATGAATTTTTAAAAAATTTTAAAGCATTCCAACATGTCAAAATTCAAATTATCCATCATTCTAACTAAATGCTCATATACATATGAGGTATTCATCAAATTATGAACACACATTGATTCAAAAAAATTTAAACAAATCTGAAAAAATTCATAGAGGTTGGTATTGATGACTAAAAATGTCCATTAAAAAAATAAATGAAAAAATCATTATATTCATCAAGATAGAAAAACGAAATATAGCAATTGTTATATGTTCTTTATGTTCTGACCAATTTCAAAGGATTTATGAAGTGAAATTTAATGGTAACCTTTACTAATCAATAATATTACAAGAAAGTGGAATTTGGCCTTTTTAAAGGCCTCACATTTATTTAATCAAGAATATTAATTAAAAAGAAGTAACGATCTTCTGAGGCGGTTGGTACTTAATAACCGCATGAGAAAATGTTATCTCAGACGGGTATTATTTACCAACCGCCTGAGATAATGTCCGAGCCTGCTCTTCAGTTTCCTTTTCTCTTGCTTCTTTTTTATTTAGATTCCAATGTAAATACTCAAACTTGTATAAATTCTGCAAATTGAGTCCAAATTTGATGATTCTTTCTTCTATAATTTTCAAAAATTAACATCTACCACCTGAACCAAATATTTTAAAACTTGTATAGCTAGCAGTGTAATGTTTTGGTAAATATCAAATTCATTAATACTCATATATTGTTCACATTTGTGTATCTCCTAAAAAAAGGATCATTCACTGAAGTTTTTTGTATGAACATATTTGTATTGTTTATACATGTATGAATTTTGTTAATTTTTTTAAAGCATTCCAACATGTCAAAATTCAAATTATCCATCATTCTAACTAAATGCTCATATACATATTAGGCATTCATCAAACTATGAGCACACATTGATTCAAAAAAATTTAAAAAAATCTGAAAAATTTCATAGAGGTTGGTATGATGAATAAAAATGTCTATTGAAAAAATAAATGAAAAAATCATTATATTCGTCAACATAGAAAAATGAAAAATAGCAATTGTTATATGTTTCTTATGTTCTAACCAATTTCAAATGATTTATGAAGTGAAATCTAATGGTAACCTTTACTAATCAATAATATTACAAGAAAGTGGAATTTTGCCTTTTAAAAGCCCCACATTTAATCAAGAATATTAATTAAGAAGAAGTAAAGATCTTCTCAGACTGTTGGTACTTAATAACCGCCTAAAAAAATGTTATCTCAGGCGGGTATTACTTACCAATCGCCTGAGATAATGCCCAAGCCTGTTCTTTAGTTTCCTTTTCCCGTGCTTCTTTTTTATTTAGATTCCAATATAAATACTCAAACATGTATATATTCTGCAAATTAAGTCCAAATTTGATGATTATTTCTTCTGTAATTTTCAAATATTAACATCTACCACCTGAACCAAATATTTTAAACTTGTATAGCTGGTATTGTAACGTTTTGGTAAATATCAAATTAATTTCTACTCACATAATATTCACATTTGTGTATCTCCTAAAAAAAGGATTCTTCACTGAAATTTGTTTGTATGAACATATTTGTATTATTTATACATGTATGAATTTTGTTAATTTTTTTAAAGCATTCCAATATGTCAAAATTCAAATTATCCATCATTCTAACTAAGTGCTCATATACATATGAGGCATTCATCAAATTATGAACACACATTGATTCAAAAAATTTTAAAAAAATATGAAAAAATTCATAGAGGTTGGTATGATGAATAAAAATGTCCATTGAAAAAATAAATGAAAAAATCATTATATTCATCAAGATAGAAAAATGAAAAATAGCAATTGTTATATGTTTTTTATGTTCTGACCAATTTCAAATGATTTATGAAGTGAAATTTAATGGTAACCTTTACTAATCAATAATATTACAAGAAAATGGAATTTTGCCTTTTTAAAGGCCTCACATTTAATCAAGATTATTAATTAAGAAGATGTAAAGATCTTCTCAGGCAGTTGGTACTTAATAACCGCCTAAGAAAATGAATATTAATATATGAAAAGAATATTAATTAAGCTTACGTAAAGATCTTCTCAGGTGGTTGTTACTGAATAACCGTCTGAAAAGATGTTTATCTCAGGTGGGTTTTACTTACCAACCACCTGAGATAATTGAATCTTCGCAGTCGGTTGGTAAGTAAAACCCGCCTGAGATAACCATCTTCTCAGGCGGTCGGTACTTAAAATCCGCCTGAGAAAATAGGCGTCTATATATACCCCTCGGCTGCATTGGAAAAACCTCACCCGGGTGAAACACTTAGACGCCGTTAGGCCGCCAAAATTTCGTTTGCCGCCAAGTCTTTGCCGCTATCGTCGCCGAGCTTCGCCGTCGCCGCCGAGCTTCACCGTTGTTCGTTTGCTTCGCCCTCATCACTTCCAGGTACGCCGAGTGAAGCCATTGCCGTCGCCGCCGAGCTTCACGGTAAAACCTAAACCCTTCGACCTTCCCTCCTCCGTCCCCGTGCCACCTCCCTCCTCTCCCTCGCCTCCAGCCGAGTGAAATGATACCTTGTATAGATTTCCTTGGTTAGGGTTCGGGAATTTGAAAAGGGTAGGCATCCTTGGTTAGCCTTCTGTAGCGAGTTCTCTACATCTTTTCTATTGAACTCCAGGTCAGAATCCTCATGAAACTCGAGAAAAAACTCGAAGTTCCAATCTCTATCAAATCTAAACACCTAGCAGATAGTTTTGTATACAGTCACGATTTCGACCATAAATCTTGGTAGAATGGTCGAATAACTTCGTGTAATACATTTCCGGAAACATTGTGACCTGTATAACAAGTTTGTAATGTAACTTGCTGTCAAGTTGTGATGTTATATGTTTGAAAATCAAGGATTAAACCAGCCACAAATAAAGTAAATTTTGTCAAATTCACTTCCGAAATCTGGTACCAGTGTCCAACTTTAAAAATCCATATCTCTTCAACCTAAAGGGCTGTGGAGGCAAATGAATACTTTTTGGAAAGATCTTGAAGTATTCTGTAAGTTTTCTATTGAAATTTAAGCCAATACACCGTTGTAAGGTGATGAAAATCTTCTCTAACTAAATCAGCTGCTGTTCTGAAACTGTATGAACAAGCATCTGAATTTTTGCCATAATTATCTGTAGAAAGCTCTTCTAGTCTATTGTGATATATTTTTTGAAATGGGAAGAGCTATTCTACAACTTTTCTATTCATTGTTACCTCAAATTAGGTTTAGAACTAATTAGAAACTGGAGTTGAAGTTAGTACGTGTGTACAGTGCTATCTGAAATAGCCAGAAAGTTTCTAAACTTTGAACATCCATAATTATTACATTAGAAAAGCAACCTATGCATATATATACATGTATGGAAACCTGAAAGAGTCCTCTATCAATTTCCTATTCAACGCTAAGGCTAAAACATGCAATAACCAGGTCTAAATCTAAGAGCCGTTTAAGGTGTCATAACAGTTCAGAATCTGGACAGTTATGTATTCAGTTGCTGTTTGGATCGTAATTTCTAGTAGGATAATCAAAAGACTTCATAATTTACATTTATGGAATCCTGAGAATTTGTGTAACAAGTTTCCAATATATTGTTTCTGCAAATATCAATGTTCTCTATTTGAAAATTGTGGACAAAATCAGCAACATACAAAGGAAGCTCTGCCAAATTTCAGTTAAAAATCTAGGAACTTGGTGGTAACATGAGTGGATAATAGCATATGTACTGAAAATAGAGTGTAGCCGCCCCACACTTCATCTCACAGGGTTGTGCTCCTGCGAGAGCGGTGTCGCTATCCTTTTGCCAAACAAAGCAATCTGCTCGCATACGGCTGTTGAACATCTCTTGTGCTCAGAACACAGATACAAGTAACTGCCTATTTAGAATAAGAAGATAAAATTGCTATTACTTGTGAGCAATCTTAACATGCTTGTCACCCTCGAAATGTATAGGAACCTTTTGGTCAGTCGTCTTAAACCCTAGAATGCCTTATCAAATCCAAGAATGCTTCCATCTTTTTCTTCATGCAACACTTCATGTAGAGTTAATATGTCATTCATTACATTTTTTTCTGATTAGTTCTAGTATGTAAAGCCCTAAGAAGACTGGTGCTTGTAGTAACAATAAAGAAGACAATATGGAGTTTACTAACTCTAGCAGTTCAGGCTCCTTTCACAGTCCATCAGATCCTTTTCCTAATATAAAAAATTAATAAGACTTCAGAGGATCTCGACCCGGAATATGATCCTGCCGACGAGGTATGGATCACGAATCTTAACTTAGCAGTTCAAGTTAATGTTGGTTGTCAAGTATACGGAGTCTTATAATTCTTTTCTACCTAGATTAATCACGAAGACAATGAGGTGACTTCGGCTCCTAAAACCACAGAAGGTTCTCCAATGGATGAATCCTCAGCTTCACTCAAGCGGAAACGAGGGCAACGAGGTCCCAATAAGGGTCCATTGGACCGTATCATATACATAACAAGGGTTGGTCCAGGTGAGCTTCCCCAAGAACCACTGGATTCAGTTACCAAGTACCATAATGCATGCGGTTTTCTTGTTAGGGAGCTCGTGCCGATCACAATTGAGAATTGGAGGAAATTACCCGAGCAGCCCAAGAAGAGTTGTGGGAAAGGATAAAGAAACAATTCAAGTTCCCGAAAGGCACGGAAGAAGCTGTAAAGAAAGCAACATTGGTCTGTTGCGGCAAGAAGTTTCGTGGCTGGGAGAGTGAAATGAATGCTTATGTTAAGGCTGATAAGGTCCCTAGCCCGAGGAAGATGGGAAAAATCACACAAGCTCAGTGGCAAGAGTTTGTTCGTCAAAAGACCACACCTGATGCTAAAGCTCTATGTGCAACTAGGTTAGAGCTTGCTAAAAAGAACAAATACCATCATCGCTTGGGGTCTACCGGATATGCCCCCAAAGTCCTGAAATGGAATAAGATATTAGAAAAAATTACCAGTAAGGGCAACCCTCACCCATTAGAAGGCTGCAAAGAAAGAACTCAGCGGTGGGTCTTTGCTCGGTCAGGTTTGACCAGCGAGGGCAAACTTGAAAAGTCCGACTCTGTGAATAAAGTAGAGGATAAAATGAAAGAAGTAATTGAAAAGCAACAAAAGGGTCTCTTCAAGCCGAAGAGGGAGAATGACCAACTTACCGCTATCTTAGGAAACCCTGAACACATCGGACGGGTTCGAGCAGTCTCTTCTCAAATGTCATGGCTAGATGGTTTCCCTAAAGATAAAGACACATATAGAAGACGTGAGAAGTTTAAGAAAACACTTGATGTAACGATTGCTCAAAAGGTCAAAGAAAATATGCAAGAAATAATGGAATAACTTAGACAATCGGGACAATTAGTGGCACCGAGTACAGCGAAGGTTCTGGTGCCAAAGGAGCAATTAGTATCTCCTACTACCTACCCTAGCAGTGTTGGTTCTGTGCCAGACTCAAGGTCAACCCATAAGTTCGCTGTCGATGATATTGCTAACGAAAAATATTGGCGTCTTCTTGTCCCGATCGGCAGATCAGGGAACAAAACCAAATAGGTTGCCACTGCTATGGCAAAGCCTGATCGTGACTTCAACGAGAATCCACTTTTGTTGTATTATGCTATGGTGCAAGTTCTTCAGATCATTGATAATGATTATGAAAATTATGAAATAGACCACATCACACATCAGGGGATTGCGACTCTGGGGCAGGCTGTCAACCAATTAATCCTTTGGCACAGACGCGATATCGTGTTGGACGATGAGCCAATTTCTAGCTCCGTCGCATCTCAAAATACTGCAACCCCATCTTCTAAGGCGAAAGTCCAGGAAGATCCACTCCCAGTCCAGGAAGATTCACTCCCCCTATGTCTCTGCAAGGATGATAGTAACCTTGTTAGTAAAGATATCTAAGAGAAACAAGTTGGACAACAGCTTCAAGCATTACCAGAGCAAGCTGTTGCTAGTAAAGAGCAACCAGTTGAGCAACAGCTTGAAGTAGTACTAGAGCTAGCTGCTGGAAGTAATGAGCAATCAGTTGAACAATAGGTTCAACAACAAGCCAGTGTCCAACTTCCGACGACTACTCCTCGATGATCAGTGCCTATCAAAGTTAGCTCATACGAAATTAAGAAACCTTCATTAGAAGTGTCAAAGTATTTGGAAACTATGAAGGAAAATATTAGAAAATCGAGTGCATCCCGTTCTTCTCATGAGCCAGCATTAGAAGATATCGAAGAGTGGGAAGAAGACGGTGTCATGTATAATCGACGGACGGCTTTAGTTAAACCAGGAGTTCCAGTATACAAGATTGAGGATGTTCCTCCTAAATTTAAGAATGGGAAGTCGTTCATGACATCCGTACAACTAGCAAACAACCTACCCCACTCAAAAGAATGCATGAGTGGTACATCCTTGCCAGCACAAAATATGATATTTCTTGCGTCACATTTCGTATTCCAAAAGATGCATTCTGGAGCACCGGAGCAGATAGACGAGTCATTTTATTTGAAGAGCTGCATCCCCTTTTCCATCGGGGCATGCTCCAAATCAACCTGCTACTCGTCTGGTGCTTGTAAGTGCCTCTAATATTTTGCATTTGCTTTTCTTACTACACGCATACACATTTCTTGAGATTACAACAATTCTGGACTTCTTCAATATGATGCAATACATGGATAATGAAAAGATGAAACGCAAGACAGGTATCCTTGACCCTACACGGATTGCAATGACGCTATTCAATGTCAAGGCGGATCGAGACTCAACAAAGTTCAAGCACATAAAATTTTTTTTGAAAAAGCAATCGCAAAACTTAAGAAGGATAGAAGGACAGAAGTTGCAGCTTACATAGGACATGTGATGTTTAACTTTGTCAGAGACGGCAAGGACCTCGTAAAGGCTCCGTACCACTTTGACTAAGTTTGACACATGACATTGAAATAGCAATTATTGGTAATTGTTAACACGTGTGTTTGTATGTTTGCAGTGATCACTACATAATGATCTTCATCAAGCCAACGCAGGGAATGGCAATAGTCTTGGACTCGGCCGATTGACCACCAGATTGTTACAAAGATTTCCTTTCCATTTTCAAACTATACGTTTATTCAATAATTTTAATTTACACACATTTAGAATGTGTTGACAAGTTTTATATGACATTTCTTGTATTACAGCGCTTCGCGGTTTTACGCAGAACAGCTTGGCAGTGAGAGACCTTGTAATATGAATGCAGTCGACATTAAAACATATTATGCTTGTCCGAAGCAGCCTGCTGGGAGTGTCTTATGCGGGTATTATGTATGCGAGCATCTTCAGACTGCCAGCGAATATAGAGTGAATCGTAAGGATGTAAGTTATCCTTAATTTCGATATCTTATTTTCTTACTTTTGAGTTTCATTTTCATTGTAACTAGCATAGTTTAATACTTATATTCTCTGGTAGAAAAATTATTTTCATATTTTGATTCCAACTTCAAAATTCAATTGCTCATAGTACAACTGGTCCAAAAATACCAAATAAATTCCTGTATACTCTCACTTTGATCTATACTTTGAGATTGTTCAAATCAACACATTCTAAACCTTGTTATGTGTTTCATTGCAGCACACGAAGAATGTGAACAAAGAATGACCAGTTTGTAGAAGTATTCCTGGTGGAGGAGCAGACAAGATTGCTGCTGAACTCTGTCAATTCATTCGTCGCAAAATTTCGCACAAAAGAGGGGAGTTCTTTGATAAGAATGGTGCAATAGCTGATGTGCCAGAACTTTGCGACTATGCCAATAGAAATAGTTTTTAGTGAAAACTTGTAAACTATGAGATGAATTATATGTGTAACTTGTACATATGTATATTGTGTTTGTGAAATTGACTTCTGTGATGATATTGTTGACTTCTGTGATGATATTGTTGACTTCTGTTATGTGATTATATTGAATTGACCTGGAAATTAGAAATAACATCAGCTAGTACTGCATAGGTTATACCTTATCACAGGCGGTTATTTACCAATGGCTAGACCTGCATGTGAAAAACAATTATCACAGGCGGCTAGATATAGGTAAAGAACCATCTGTGATAACCTAATTATCACATGCAGTTACTGTTGTGGTAGAAACCAGCAGCGATAAACTGTTTTCACAGGCGGCTTGATGTAAGTCAAGATCCGCCTGTGATAACACAATTATCACGGGCGGTTATATATGCTGCACGACCAGTCTGTGATAACACAATTATCACAGGCGGTTATATATACTGCAAGATCCGCCTATGATAACTTATCTTCATAGGTGGGTAGCCTAAGTAAAAAACCACCTGTGATAATGTGTCTTCACAAGAGGTGTCACTTCTCCGCCTGTGAAATTTCGGATTATCACAGGCTCTTCATTTTAGGTGGTTCTAAAAACCACGTGTGATAATAGGTTTGGAGCCGCCTGCGATAAGGCTTATTGTAGTAGTGATATCATGTCCAAACATATTTCATCATACCTTGCTGTATCACTACGAACTAGTCTGGTCCCGCACGCACTAATCCAGTGCAGTGCGTACTAGTCCGGATCCGTGCAGACTTGACCATTCAACTCTCTGTTCCCAAACGGACTTGTCCGGCCTCCTTCTGACTAGTCTGGTATTAAAACTTCAGCAACCTCTAATTATCACAAGAACGACTATAATTGACCCAAAACTCACATAAGAACTTGAGAACTAGTCGAACCTAATTAGTAAACAATAGTAGTAAATTAATAGCATGCGTTACACTTATAATTGTGCATGCATCCGCACCATTGCGTATTGATTAGTATGTGTGCATTGTATTGATTGAATGTGCTTTATTGCGAGTAGATGAATGCGTTCAAGAGGTTACGGTCGACAAGCAATTATCCGAGGATCTTCATGCGCAAAACTTTGAATTGCTTAGCCATCAAATTGCGAAATATTAAGGCAAGTGCCCTTGATCATTTTGATCCTTATTTTTCAAATATTTTATTTGCAAAACTGCATGTTTGTGTCAAATTGATGTGAAACCCATGATAGGTGTTTACTAGTCTTGTTGACCATCCTTGTCGCTTGGCATATATTTAAAGAGTTAGGAAGGGTATTTTTACCTTTTTTCTTTGCTCTAATTAATTGGGATGGGGAAACAACCAAATGTCTTTACTATGAATTAGTGAACTTATGGATGATGTGAATCGATGAGTACGGTTAATTGGTAACATGGGATTGGGATATCTAAGCAAGCATGATTTATGGACTAAGTTGGATGTTATGGTGGTTTTGCTTGCTTCAGATCTAAGGTCCGGTTCATGGAGCGACAACCCAGGTTTTACAGTGCCACCACAGGGCTGAGTATGAGTGCAGCTTATCTAATTAATTAGGTGTATTTCCAACATTGTTTAGATCATTCTGAGGAGCGAGGAATGGGAGTCGGTTGGGTTTGCAATAGTGGCTGGATTGCCCTGGGATCCGAACGGCACAAGAGGGGACCCTTGGTTGGATGTGCTTAGTTGGAGGCATCACCATCGGTGAAACCTTAGCGGGTCTGGATATGCTGGTAGTCCCTTCGTAAAGGCTATTTTGTAATCTCTAGGCCACACACCGATGGAAGTGTGTAATGTGACTGACGGGTCATGGGCACGATGGAGGTTCCTTAGTCTCCGAAAAGGGACAAAATCACAAACATGTGGGTAAAATGGTACAACATCTGCAGGGTGTTAAAAACTATCAAGATAGTCGTGCTCTCGGTTATGAGCGACCTGCACCATCACATCTTTAGAGTGGAACTTGGGATTTCGAATGATTTGGTTTGGTTATGTATTGAATGGTGATAAATGGACATGGTTAGTGATGATGGTAAGGATATAGTTTATGGATGGATAATGAATGATGGATATGAGTTATTATGTTTATTTGGGATATGGTGGGATTAATTCACAAAGACATCTAAGTATGCTTTTTACATGTTTTAAATGTACTTTTCAGCAAATAGTCATTATTTATTATCATTCCTTGTTTAAGCTACATGTTATTATTTTTGCACACTTGTTGAGTACGACATGTGCTCATGCTTGCTATTTCCACATTAATTCACACTGCAAGGATTCCGGTTTATCGCAACGAAAAAATCGTCGCAATAGGTTGTTTTTCGTCGCAATAGGTCACTGTTGTAACGAAAAAGTGCGTGGCGATAGTTTTTACGAATCGTCGTAATAATTCCCGCGGCGATAGGTTATTTGCGATGACTTGGCATCCGTGGCGAACTGTATGGTATTGCAACGATTTTATATCGGTGGCAAATAGGACGCTATTGCAACGGTTTCATGTATTGCGACAATTCAACGTATCGCAACGAATTATACGGTATTGCAACGGGTTCACGATCATGGCAAATAGTTGGGTATTGCAACAATTTCATATTCATGGCAAATAGTATGTTGTTACAACAATTTAGCGTATTGCGATGATTTAACGTATTGCAACAAACAGCATGGTATTGCAACGATTTCACATTCGTGGTAATTGTATGTGGTTGCAACGATTTCACAGGCGTGGCAATAGTACGTATTGTAACGATTTCACATTCATGAAAAATAGTATGTTATTGCAACGGTTTAGCGTATTGCGACGATTTAACGTATTGCAACGAATAGCATTGTGTTGCAACGATTTCGCAGGCGTGGCAATAGTACAGTATTGTAACGATTTCACATTCGTGGCAAATAGTATGTTATTGCAACTGTTTACCGTATTGCAACGATTTAACATATTGCAACGAATAGCATTGTATTGCAACGATTTTGCGTTCTTTGTAATAGTACATGATTACAACGATTTTCACATTCGTGGTAATAGTACGTGATTGCAACGATTTTCACATTCGTGGCAAATACTACAGTATTGCAACGATTTTCACAGCCGTGGCAAATAGTAACATATTGCAACGATTTCACATCCGTGGCAAATAGTATGATACTGCGACGGTTTAACATCCGTGACAAATAGTAGGTTAGTGCAAAGAGTCAACAAACGTGGCGAATAGTACCATATTGCAACGATTTTAGATCCGTGGGAACTAGTCTGGTACTGCAACGAATTTGTATCCATGGCGAATAGTTGGGTATTGCAACGAGTCCACAAACGTGGCGAATAGTACCGTATTGCAACATTTCGGATCCGCTGGAACTAGTATGGTACCGCAACGATTTCGCATCCGTGGCGAATAGTTTGGTATTACAACGATTTCTTATCTATGGCAATAGTGTTTTAATGCAACATTTTTTGAGTCATTGCCAAATGTTTATACTACAACATTTTGTCATTCTATTGCTACGTTTTATCATTTGTATTGGCAATAGCTTCCTATTGCAACAATTTATCATTTGTGACAAGAAATTCGTAATGCCACGTTTTATAATTAGCGGCAGTAGAACCCAAATGCACCAGGTTTGAAAATTAGTGGCAACAGAATCATGAGTTTAACAATAAACATCCATCAATTTTACAACACGCATAACAACACTCAAGGATTACTTAAGCGACGTGTTTGCATGCTAAGAGTTTTCCTAAGCTGACCGGGACTAATTGTTGGAGCAGGTGGCTTTTGGCGGTTGCTTATTTTTTGGACCTTCTGTGGAGTGGTCGCCATCATCATTTTGTGCATTTCAGCCAATGAGGCGCGCATGTCCTGCATTTCCTTAACTGTCTGTTCACGATCAGCTGCTATCTGACCTTGTAAGTTCTGGACTTCAACGATTAACTCTTCATTCTTCTGGTTTATGCAGTCCATCTGGGTGTTTAAGCTATCATTTCTTCCTTCCAAGTCCTACACTATTTCATTGAGGCCTGCATTTCTAACTTCTAAGTTTTGAACTTGGTTGTTGAGGTGTTCAGACATCTGGATACGCATACGCTCACGTTCGGGACCAGTTGGGTTAGCCATATAACCACGCCCCCGAACCTGTGATCCTGCACAATCGATTGAGGATCTATAACAACGCTGGAAGATGTGGTTTCTCTCCTCATTTGGAATTGGGCCTCCCTGCTCAGCTTCCATGTCATCCACTTGGGCACGTGCCTGGATCTATATACGAAAAGAAAAGTCACAGGTAATTTGCAAATATTTATTTAATTGGGGATTGTTTGAAGTGTTACTCACATGTACAGCTTCTGCTAGCTTGTTTGTCTAGTTACCTTCAACAAATGGCTTGCCTCCCACAGTTGTATATCATCGGGTTCTTCTCCGGTCTCAAGATCTCGCTACATAAAATACAAGTAAACTTCAATATGTCGGTATACATATTGTTTGCAGCGCAAAGTAAAAGCGTGATTTATTTTTCATACCTTCTCTTAACTAAGTTGGGCGTAGGATTTGGAGCCAAGCAAGTGACACGCCTTTTGTCTTCTTCGATTTTGAGAATTGGTCCTGCTTATTGACTGCAATAAGTTTAAGAATTAAATCCACGAATGAAAGTAAATGAAATATTTTTTGTATGATGCAAAGCTATTAAAAAGTTAGCTGACCTTGAATTGTGCAACCACTCGGGCATCGTTACGTCAGCAGGATGGTTTTGTATACGATCTTCATCGGTAGAATAACTCTTATAGGTGGCATGCAAAGCCAAGCGCCACCCCTTGTAGCGCTCACCAGCAATTTTCGAAATTTTTCTTGTGCTCTCTGGTGTGTCCTCCATGTCCCAGGAATCCTGTACATTGTATAATAAGTTGCTATAAACGTACAGGATGGAGATTGCAAGAAAAAAAATACTTGTGTGGGGGTGTGACAGCACTAACCAGAATGTCTTGTACTATATCTCTCTTGTTACTATGGCCAACCTCTGCCCACTTCGTTGCACCGGTGAGGGATGCATGTCTTTTTGTAAACATAACCACATCATCGACAAAGTGCCGCTGATTAATACCAATCGCAGCACCCAACCTAGCGGAGAACTGAATTGGTAGCTTCACATGTTGCGTTCTACTAACTTGGGATGCATAGCATACTCTGGCAACCTTAAGTACTTTAGCCACACTTCTTCCTAGCTTCCTTCCTTCTGTTACATTGATTCAAACGGTAAATGATTAAAGCAAATAACCGCCTGAACAAGTTTAGTGTCATGTACAAATAGTGTGAAAAGAAGAAAAGTCTGATGTTCATACCATCTTCAGGACGAGTGCGGCAAATACGAGCGTGGGAGGACCGCGTTGTACCAGCACCATTTTGTTCTGTAGTACTCCCTCCTGGTTTATATTAATTGTCGCCCACAAATGAATTAAAAATGAATTACTACAGTAGTTAGGACTGTCCTGACGACACCTATTTTGATGGGGGGTTATATTATTGACTTCTTTGTTGCTGTTCATACCCTAAAATGAGCCATTAGGTACACATGTCAGTGGCAGTGCGCACTCGTAGTACTGCAGAGGATTTTCTGTCCATGAGCGAAGCAGGCAAGACTGTGAGGGGGCACGCAGCTGGCAACGCTAGACTAGACAAAGATAGGGTTCGCCGGTTCGGTCTGACTAACATCAACCGGAGCTTGTCTCGAAGAGAATTATTAGTTGCAGGGCAAGTAATGAACGCTAGCAGTAGCAGGTGGCGCATGCAAGACAGATAAGGTAGGCAGCTTGCGAGATTGAAATCCTCCACAGTACTGCACCTGCATTAGCTTCCACTGACATGTGGTCCCATGAGACATCGGGTCTACTTGTCAGTGGCTACTACTGCTGGTGCAGTACTGCATAGTGCCAGCTTGCGACACTCAACAAAGCGAGGGTTCGGTCTCGCCAAAACTCTCAAGGGGGATTGGTGGCAGGGCGAGTCATGGCCAAGGATTTGCGAGCGGCGGGGTAATCATGGCACGCGAAGGATGGGACGTGGCGATGGGCGAGGGAGACGCGTCGGGGAGGACACTAAAGTGACCAGCAGCAGGGCGTGGGAGTGGGCGTCGGTGCCGGCCGGAGTGGCCGGCGGTGAGAGAGCACAGCGTGGAGGCATAAAAAAATCACGCCATCATCACACAGGCTGATGAACTGTTAACTATAAACAATAAGTACTAATAAGAAAGTAGAATCACAAGGCATCCTAAACAATTAGTAGAGCCTAGGAAAGAATGCAAATGACCATGATACACCCATCATCAATATATCTAATGGATAGAACGTAGTCTCTCAAAATGCTCCAAATTCAATGCCAAAGGAGTAGAGTAAAAAACTAACACGCTCTGCCAAAACAAATGGCATGGTAGAGAGGCAAGTAGTAATGTGATGTGATATGGGTAGTTGGATGCTACTACCGAGGATAGAGTTGGAGTGGGACATTTTTTAAGCTCCAAAAGTAAAATTACGCTTGGGCGGAAGGAGTATTTCTGGTTTGTATATCTACACCTGTTGTTGGTTCATGCATCGTAGTAGTACCAGGGAGTGAAGAACCTTGGGGTTCCTGAACATCATGTGCCGCAATATTCTCTGCGTACCATGCAAACGATTTAATGTTGTCTAAATTTGTTTAATTTTGATAGTAAACACATTAATAGTTATACCAGGTGCTTGTTGGCCACCATGAATGCTTGTAGACGACATCACGGTCTGATGTCTTGTTCCTAATGTAAAGAGCATTGTAAGTAGTCATTCCAAATAACAGTGATAACGTCAGATTACATGACTGACGTAGATTTTGGATCGGACGGTGTGCTTTCTATAAACTGCAGTGTTTGTTACTAACGGAGGAATTAGAAAAGAAAGAATAGAAAAAATGTACGATCCGAGAAAGCCACAAGAAAGAAAAAAGTGAAAACCATGGGAACTAAAAATCTTAGGAATAGAAATTTGTAAAACAGGAATGAGAGTACAACATTTGGAGTGGTTGATCAGATAACCCATGTGTCATTTACTTCTAAATACAGAAATTACATACTAGTACCTCTGGTTTTTAGTATTTGTCGTTCCTGGCAAGGAATTGAACTAGAAATACACTACCGTAATAAGCTGTCGGAGCAACATTTATTTAGGGACAGATGTAGTGTTTGTGTGTGTGTATATATATATATATATATATATATATATATATATATATATACACATA
Organism: Tuctoria greenei; assembly: GCA_036927565.1. Lineage (NCBI taxonomy): Eukaryota > Viridiplantae > Streptophyta > Magnoliopsida > Poales > Poaceae > Tuctoria > Tuctoria greenei. The sequence goes on from JAYESD010000005.1 coordinate 123,568,438, forward strand.
ACTAAATTCGTGAAACAAAAGACCACATTTCTTCTTTGTTAATTTATTTAATCTTCGTAGATCAGGATGGATCGTGTATAACTTAACTAGGCCAAAATTGCATGGATCGTGTACAACAAAGCCAATATAGCTCTATAAAAAGACGGCATGGATCGTGTAGTTTACCTAGCACAAAACTGGAGTCCGGGATGCGATGTCGCAGGGAGGTGTCAGCGACGAATAGGTTCGGTAGAGCCCATCAAACTTGGTCGCCCGGCGTTGTACCCAGGAGTCAACACCACCAAGAGCTATGATGCGTCACTGCGAGATCTATAGGCGAAAAATTGTAAAAACCGTGGGAAATGAAAACACGGGAATTTCTTAGGAATACAAGTATGGAACACAGGACAGAGAGACAACACATTCTGGAGTACTGCAAGATCACCGGAAGGGCGGGCTACGGTGTGTCGGGAACGGAGGCCAGTGTTTCCATTTATACTCATCGTGGCTGAAATAGGGTTAAAATAATAGGCGGGACTGAAATTGGAGGCGCAGGTAGTGAAAATTGAATTGTCAAAATCTCAAATGTGGCGCGCCAAGTAGAACGAAACAATTTTCGCGGGAGTGGAGAATTTGACGCAAGCCGTGCCCTTGTGCACGCATCCAATTGTGATTAATTACTCTCATGTTGCGTCAATTCCTGCACATGGCTGGTGCGTGTAGCTAGAGGGGTAGACTTCGTCTTAGGACAACTTGCTCGCTTCCTAATTCATCTTTGTTTCCATGCATAAAGATCAAAATCTAAAAGCAGTCATCTGCTAGCTAGTGGGACATTCCAAAAAAAATACGAAAAAAATATGAATCGCCAAATGGATACGTATGTGCTAACGCAAACGATATGAAAATACAGCCAAGTGCACACAATGATGATAAACAATCAGCATTTTGTAACATTAATCACAATGAAACAATAATATATAGTATATACTACAACATACTAAAAATACATTGTCCCATGCACCGACTACAAATGAAAAAATTGAGTGAAAGAACAAAAAAAGAGGAGAAACGCAGCCTCAACCACGATCTCAATGGAGTTTCAACCCAGAGTCGTTGATTGTCGCAACACAACAAATTCTTGGCTAGACATTGAACAACAGTAATCTCGCCCCTTTTTTAGAAAGGAGATGTTTTTCGAGCGCTTTTGCTTGCACGTCGATGGCGAACAGGCTTCCGGTGACCTCCTTAAGCTTGTCGTCGAGTTTGTCAATGCTTTCCTCCATGAGGCGGATAGTCTCCTCATAGTCGGATGGAAGAGGTGCAGGCGCCGCGGGCGGAGACGAGAGTGGAGGAGGTGTGTGCGCCACCTCCAGTTCCACCGGCCTTGGCGGCGATGGAAACGGAGAAGGAGGTTCGGAGGACGTCGATGACCTGGAGCGCTTCGGTGCAGGGCTACCTATTTGTGCGGCGACGGAGGTGTGAACAAAGAGAGAGAGGTGCTCGATGGTGGTGCGGCGGAGAAGCAAGAGGAGAAGTTTGGAGGCTAAAATCGATTGAGAGGTGCGGCGGAGAAGAAGCGGAAGGTGTGCCTTTATAGCGGGTCGTCGTCTAAGCGCGTGAGTGGAGATGATCAGACGCTTCAAAAATTGTGCTTTTGAATCGTCGGTCAGAGTTACTCCAAAGTGCGGTTCGCCTCCTCTCGGTTATCGCAAGTGTTTATACAAGTGTGTTCATTTGTTCCTAAATCAGAACACGTAGCGGTTAGCGCCTACGCCTGTTGTTTCTTCAAAAGACGAGTACAGCGATACATAATGGCAGCATGCGATCCATTAATTTGATGAATCACGTACGTACGTAGTGAGAGCAGTGTGCTTATTAGATGATGGTAGTCTACACTCTATCCTCGTACCGTCGAGGGAACATCCTTGTGTCAAATTTGTTATCTCTATTGATGACACAATAATATTCTTCATTACTGTGGTAGTTAAACTGTCATATCCTGATATTGTAGGTTGAGAACATATACACATGCATGGTAGAGAATATGATAAATATAGAAATATATATACATGGTAGGAAATATTATTCTATTCTTGGAATACATGTTTGGGACGTAGCATATGTACGTCTAACATACATGTCAAAGACCTCGATCATGTTTGCTGACGTTACGTGTTCTCTTTTTTGTTGAGAGATCGTCATGTTTGAGGCTCGTTGATCATGTTTGGGGCGTAGCATGCATGGACATTTAACATGCATGTGAAAGACCTCGATGCATGTGAAATAACATGCATGTTTTTAAAAGCAACATATATTGTTTCTTCAAGAAAAAATACTTTTATGAGAGATTGGGCGCACAAGCACAAAAGCTAGAACTTGAGCGATGCACCTACGAATTCCATATGCCGGGATGATCGACGGCAGCCGATCCACAAACTCGGTGGTAAGATTAGTAGTCGCCGGAGAGCAGCTTGCGGGTGACCTCGAAGGAGACGAAGGCGTCGATGCACGCATAGCTGATCTGCACACCGGAGAGATTGTACGCATCCCAGTTGCTCATCCTCACCCCGTAAGGCTTCTACATGTCGGCGCCCATCATGGCGCTCACGATGTCCTTCAGCCCCGCGCGGTGGAGGCTCGAGCGATCCATCTCCTCCGCCGCAAGCTCGGCCAGGTCCACCATTTTGGCCACCTTCAGCTGCCAGTCCTTCCAAAGTCTGCCGACGAAGCGGTAGTCAGAATCGCCGAGGAAATCTTCCAGCTCGTCGGGGAAGTAGTCAGTGTGGATGACCTGGAAGATGAGGCAGCGATGGCCGACACAGAGCTGTAGAACGGCGACAGGGTTCTGGTCGGCGGAGTAGCTGGGGCACCACTCGACGTCGAGGCCGACGAGCTTATGAAGGCACCGACGATGGACGGAGAGGACCTCGTCGAGCCAGTCCTCCACGACCTTGCCGAAGGACGTCACTGTGGTGGTAATCACATCTTCCTCGAACGTCATGTTGTACACCTGAGTCCCTGCCATTGGGTCTCTCTCCTTGTCGTCCCTATGGTTGTCGTCTGCAGCGGCGCAACGCAACTCTCTCTCTTGTGCAAAACCTTCGTCTACACCTTTAGTTTGGATTTTAACTGGAAACGGGCCTGGATATATAACTGATGCAGCTACGATATGAGCGAAGGAGTTTCCGAATTTGACGGGCCCAAGCCTGGAGTAAAGAGAGTAATGAAGATTTTTGAATCTTATATACTCTTTCTAATTTTTAATTCTTATCGTTATGACCACAAGTTGCATGGTCTCAACCTAACACCACGAACAACAACAACAATATTTCTTAGGAGCACACCCACTGGATATGCCGGGTGTGCCATGGGATACCCTGGGTCTAGTCACCAGAGAGTAGCTAGTGTGAATACATGCCGGAGAGATCAGCGGAATCGGGAACTGGCCAATGAAGATGGATGTCAGCAGTGTCACGGTTCATGTATCGAAACGAGCGCCATCCTTTTTCTTCTTCTCCTTTTTCTTATAAGTTTGTATTATTTTCCACCAATTTTCTAAGAGCATATCCAACCCATTTGCTATTTTTTGTTTGATATTCTTTCAAATAGCAAATATGCTATCCACGTTTAGCATCTCATTCTATGAACATCTCCAACCCGTTTGCTATATAATGTGCTATATTAAAAAAATTCATATTTTATTAATATGTAATAATTATTTTAAAATTCAAATAACATTGTTGCAACGGCTATATTGTGACGTTTGTATTTCTAACGGCTATTTTTCAATGGTTATATTTTTAATGACTATTTTTCAACGGTTTTATTTCCAACGGTTAATTTTCAACAAATATTTTGCAACAGAAACGGTAATAATGTAGTAGAAATTGGGGATAGCAAACCGGATAGCATTTGCTACTAGTAGCACACCGAGAGCTCCATATAGCAAATGGCTAAAAGTAGCAATCCTAATACCAAACGGGTTGGAAATATTTTTGCTCTAAATTTGCTAAATAATAGGATATCACACCATATAGGTAATGGCTAAAAGAGCATCTCCAACCCATTAGCTATAATATGTGCTATCCTATTATTTAGCAAATCTAGAGCAAAAATCATCTCCAACCGATTTGCTATTAGGATTGCTACATTTAGCCATTTGCTATATATGGAGCTCTCGGTGTGCTACTAGTAGCAAATGCTATCCGGTTTGCTATTCCTGATTTTCGGTACATTATCGTCGTTCCGTTGCAAAATAGTCATTGAAAATTAGCCGTCGGAAATACATCCGTTGAAAAATAGTCGTTAGAAACATAACCATTGAAAATAGCCATTATAAATACAACCGTTACAATATAGCTATTGCAACAATGTTATTTGAATTTTAAAATAATTATTATATACTAATAAAATATGAAAAAATTTTAATATAGCACATCATATGGCAAACGGGTTGGAGATGCTCATGGAATGAGATGCTAAATGTGGATAGCATATTTGTCTTTTGAAAGAATAGCAAACCAAAAATAACAAAGGGGTTGGAGATGCTCTAACCCTCCTTTATTTGAAGTTGTATGGTTGGATCAGGATACTTGGCCGACGTACACTTTATGACACACTAGTGAAAGTAAAACACCCGATACATTTTATGACACACTTGTGAAAGTTAAAATACCCGACACATTTTATTATTATGGAAGTCTATAACTAAGACTCAGTCCAAATTGGGTAAAAATTTTGATGACCCTGACTTCTAGTTTGTTTTTGCATGCCATCTGGAATCATGTCTTTTTTGTCTTCACCCTTTTACAATGACGCCCACGAGCATCTAATATGGGCTAAAGTTGATACGTACTCCAGAAACTGTTGTTGCGTTTTTTGCGATTTACTACGTGCGTTGCTATTTGATTGCTCATTATGTTGAATCCGTGTTGGGATTGAACAGAGAGTGGGCTTCTCCCTGCTGGTACTGTCATATAAACTATTATAGGTGATAGTCACTTTTTGGATCTCCAGCTAAGTAGAGTTGGAAGTGGAAATATATTCCATTCTAATAGATAAAAGAGATAAATAGTCCACTAGTTTATCATTAGAACAGTAACATTAGAACTATTTTTGCGCACCAATGAACAGAAATATAAAGTTCATTACCTTAAGACGATACATTACAAATAGGAAAAAAGAAAAACACAAACTAAAAACAATAAAAGATAAACAACACAACTAAGAACAAGAAAAAAACTACTTCTCCACCTCACTCAACCTACTTCTCCTTCTCCTCCTCCTCCTCCTTGGGCTCCTGGCTGGGTGGGGGCGCCTCCCGCGGCGGAGACGGGAAGCCCAGTTTCCTGGACGTCGCCGCCACCAGGTTGTCGCGGCCGGCGACGCCGAGCTCATCCGCCAGCGTCTCCAAGAGGACATCGAGGCGACCGGCCAAGTGCGTCATGTCGAAGACGTAGTGGCTCATGGTCCCCATGGCAGCATACTCTGGAAGGGGACCAAGCCCAAGGCGACGCATGGAGCATGATGTATTGTCAAATACATCGCGCGCCATCTTCCAGAGAGCCCACTCCATTTCCGGGGGGGGGGGGGGAGTCCGATCGGGGACGCTTCCCCCTTGGCATCCTTTGGCGGGCTTGGCGGCGGCGTTGTCTTGTCATCCATGGTGTGCTTGGCGCGGTTTTGGGAAGAGAGGAAGAGTGGCTGTGCGGAGAAGACGATGGCGTGCCCGGGTGATCTTATAGCGTAGACGAAATCCCCTGCAGTAACTACACTGCGGTTACTACAACTGAGTGGTGGGGCCTCTGCAGTACTGCAGGTGCAGTAGAGGTGGCTGACATGTGGGTCCCACACCATGTGGGGCGCTCATGTCAGTCATGTCTACTGCACCTGCAGTAGTGCAGGGGATTTGAACCCGCCTGGCTGTTTGTCTCTCAACGCGCGCAGTAGTGGTGATGGGACGCGGAGCGGTTCCAATTGAATTCAAAGATGCGCATGCGCTGCGCGCGTTTAAGGTGCCTCGGTGACTGGCGCGCACGTAAGCTCGGTGCGCCCGGTCGCATCAGCTGCCTGTACAAATGGCTACGGCTTGAACGAAGGATGAAACCTTATGCGGCAAACAACAACGTATAATACTTGCTCCGCCCCAGCTCAACTCTATTTCTGTTTTGGTCGAACTAATTACCTTTGACAAATGATTTATATGGAATTTATTAACTTCAATAACATGTAGTACTAGATTGTATATTATGGAAATAGTTTCATGGTGAATCTAAAAGTATAATTTTTGTATTGTTAAAATAGATTAAAATTGCATAAATCTCAAAGATAGATTTGACGAAACCCAAGACTTCCCTTTGAAAAAAATTTATACTTTACTTTAGTTTTACAAATGTAATATGCACATAGGATATATCACTAAATAGTTTTGCAAAAAAACATGGAGGAGAAATATGTATATCCCATATGCTACTACTACGTAAATTAGGGGTGGGCAAATAAACAGAGACCTTGATGATCAGGATAAGGACCAGACAGGAAATCATTGATCAAAGGTAAGTTTGACCAAAGCTAAAAATAGAGTTGAGTTGGGGCGGATGGAGGAGTACTTTTTACAGACCGCTTTGCAGGCCCCGCTGCGAGCAATCTCCTACCTGCTGACAACTCCAACGGCTAAAGTAGCGTACAGTTGCACTTTAGAAGCTGTAACCCCAGTTTCGCAATTAGCATTCCAAACGGTGCACTTTAGAAGCCATAACCATTACTGCGCTCGTCTCATCGTCTTCTCCGCGCGTACTAATAAAGACACACCATCCTCTTCACCGCAACACACACATGCCATCCTCTTCTCCGCGCGTACTCTTCCTCTTCGTCTCCATCGCGCGCGTCCTCATTGGTTCCCTTCGAAGCCCATGGAGTTCTCCTTGCCGCACAATATTGTGGTCCTGATCGCGGGGTGGTCGCCGCGACCTCCCCGCAGCTCATGGACGACCTCTCCAGTCTACGCGCCACCTGCAAGGCCATGCACGCGGTGCGCCGGGATCGCGTCGTGGGCAGGCGTGTGGCGCTGGAGCGGGTGAGCATCTGGAAGTATAACTGGAGCTACGACCGCCTCGTGGAGCACCTGGCAATCTTCAGCAACCCTCATGCGTGCTATGTCACCGGGTTCAACCTCGTCTTCCTCCACGGTCGCACGCAGCCAGGCACCTAGTTCCTTGCTCGGGCGGCTGCGAACGGCCACATGGTGGTGGCCTACGTCCTCGCCATGCTCTGCTACGACGCCGACTGCGGGGCCCGCGACGCCTTTGAGTATATCTGGCAGATCGAAGGTGAGGCCCACGTCGGCTACAACGCGGTCGGGTCCATCTCCATGAAGTGGACCAACAAGGAGTGCTGCTGATGTCGGCGTGAAGCCATGAATAGTATTGATGGTGTTGCCTGGAGGTTTCTGGGCAGGCCTCGTCCAGAAGTGCCGCCGGTGGCGGTGCCCAACATTGATGATGACGCTTGGGGCTGCTCAATGGGGGGGAACCAGGGAACTGCCCACTACGGTAGGCCTACGTGGGAGATGTGGTCAGTCTTCTGTACAGAGAACTGTAGGATTAAACACGAGCATCACCTATTCTGCTGTCTGGCGTTGTACTATATGGATTATATTCCCCCCATTCCCGTTTGGATGCACCGCTAGTTCTCCTAACGCCAATTAAAAGAGAACAAAGGGGGTATATAAAATAGACTTGTACTAGTATATGTGTTTCCCCTATGTCCGCTAGTCTCTGATGAATGTTGCACTTGTTGTGTTTCCCCTATGCGCGCTTGTCTTATGTTTAGCCCCGTTTGCGTCAAAGGAAACTCATGGGACAATTTAAAGAAATTGATTCTTCCGGAAATGAATACATTCAATCATACAGTAGTTTGTAACGAAGGCAACGACTGCTGTGCAATTTGGGCTCCTGTGCAAGCGTGCAATCCGCGAATCTCAGCCGTGTGATGGACATCGAAGGGTGTTGTACTTTTTGCACATAGATCCCTACTCCTGCTTGCGCACTTTTTACACATTTATATGTAAAAGGTGCAGCCACCCTTGGATGTCCATCAGACGACTAAGATTCGCAGATTGCACCCTTACACAGAAGTCCAGATTTCACAACAGTCGGTGCCCTTCTCTCTGTTCATTGTCTCCACTTTTCATTCCAGTCGTCACTAATTGACAAAACTAGCTGTTACATAATCCCCAATAAACACTAAATAAACTAATCGGCACATCTAGTACGCAACACTTCCCTTGAAGCAGTGGTAACAACTTCTGGCCGTGTATAGGAGTAGTGGTAATGATTACACCGCGTATAGGGGCATAGGGCCAGTGTAACGTTGGAGTTATACCTATCTTTTTCTAACATTTTTCTCGTCCTTTATTTTCTCTCTGTTCATTGTCACATCTTTTCTTTCCAGTCTTCGCTACCTGTTAGTACTATATACTACCTTACAAACCACATTGGAGGCCCCGCTGTGGGCGATCTCCTGACACCTCCAGTGGCTAAAGTATCGTACATGCCACTATAGAGGCCATCAGCGGTGTGGACGGTCGTTCATTAGTAGAGAATACAGATAGAATAGATAGTTTACTAAATAGCAGATAGAAAATAAAATAACAGATGGAACAACCGAACAACATTGAGTTCATTATCATAAAACATTACTCCCTCCTTCCTATATTACTTGTCGTTAGAACAAGTTTTTTTAGTTCATATTTGAACTAGAAAATAACTTGTCCTAATTATTAACGGCGGGTAATATGGGAAGGAGGAAGTACAAAACATGAAACACAACATCACGAAACAAGAAAAAATAAAATATCACAAAAACAAGAAGAGAAAAACATCACGACTGGATTAATCTATGTCAAAAGATTTCCTGTTTTAAAGTTGGGTTCAACTAGAATGTAATCAGATGTTTGGTGCAATCGTGCAATCAACCATCTTCAACCCTTAGATCGATCTACATCACGGTTGTTGAATCTTTTTATTTAACCCTCTCCACCAGGTGGAGGGATGGTGGTGGTGGTGGAAGGGGTTGAATGAAAAGATGTAATCACCGTAAGATGTAAATCCAATGGATGAAAATATTTGATTACACGATTGCACCAAAACTTTAATTCCATGTAGGGCTGTCAATGAGTCGAACTTGAGCGAGTTTGTTTCTATCATATATAAAAATTTTGTCTCATAGAACATTTTAATAGAACTATATAGTTTAGTTAATCATACGTACATATCACAGATGACAACAACAAATGAGCTTACTTGAACTTTTCGAGCTTGAGCTCATCAAGCTAGCAATACTCAACTTCATCCTCAAACTTTCAATCAAAACTAAGTTTGGTCCTTGAACTTTCAAATGGGTCAATATTTAGTCTATCAACTTCAAAAGACCGTTTCGCTATCATCCTTAGTCTGGGTTGGACATCCACATTGGCATGCCAAATAAGCTATTATGCCATGTACATCATCTACCCCGGCCACCTCACTTAGAAAAAAATTATAATTTTTTATCATCTTAAAAAATAACTAGCTAATTAATTGGGGTGTATTTACGTAGTTGCATGGGATATACATATTTCTCCTCCATTTTTTTTTTGCAAAAACATCAAGTTATATATCATATGTCATATTACATATGTAAAAATATCGTACAATGTAAAACTTTTAAGCCTAGGGAAGAGCAAAGAGAGCAAAAATAGGGAGGAAGAGCAAACTTTTAAGCCTAGGGAATAAAATACAAAACGAAACTACGCAGCTGGCCGATTATATACGTACAGTTCGGGCCGGTGTTGCGGTGCACCTTAACCCCCGTCGTGCGTCCCTGGTGGTTGTTGGGAAGACCCTTGCAGGCAGACCAAGATCGCCTGACGTAGTGAATTTTATTGCATCCTATTTTCAAGAGTCTTTTTTAAATATGGTATTTTCTCATTAATTATTGTGGTCGATCTATACGACACTTCATGCTGTAGGCAAAAAAGAAAAAAGATTGTATTTCATTCTGATGCAAACAAGAGGCAATTAATATGGAGGACAGGAATCGGAGCATACCTGCCTGGACCAGGATTGCCTTACGTAGCGACATTTTGCTGCATGCGTGCAGTAAAGGCTGCATCCTCCGTTTTTTGATGACACTCTCGCTGATGTGTCATCATATTATTTGTTGTGAAGGTATGGTAGTTAAACTAAGCATTAATAAAGGGACGAATAACATTTTGACACATTAGCGTGATGACGCATGGGAAGACAGAACGGGAGGGACACGGCTTGTATACTCCCATTCAGTACTTCCATGCGTGCACCTACTTAAGTGTCATGATTTTATTGGCCCTTTCATTTACCTAACATAATGCCTGATTTAACTTCAACCAATTAGATGATAACACATAATCGGGAGTACGCATGGAAGCACAAACGTGAGCACCGAAGTTGCATCCCTAGATGGTTGCCACGTACGTTCACGCTCCAAATCTTACAGCCAAGGGCGCACTGCACGGTTCCCGCGACTGTACCACCCTGCCCTGATGATTGCCACGTACGCGAGCTCACCGAATCTTGCAAGGCGCACGGGCACACACGAACTACACGTATGAACTTTGCTCAGCGATCCGAATAACTCGGTGCTCGGCGTGCACGATCCATCATCATGCGCACGAATAATATTATGAAATTATCAACTTTGATTATTCAATAATCCCAATCAAGTTTCATCCAACCTACCAACAAAAAATTGGATCGTGCAGTCCATCCAACAAAACGTTAATTTGGATGATCCAAGACATAAAGAAATGGATGATCTATCTCCAATCGAACTTCGACGTCAAACCAAACGCAATTGATGACTGAGCACATTGTCACATGTCACTAGAGTGTACGCACAAATGACAAATACACGACCTCAACACTGGGTTTAGGGTGCATCATGGACTAACCACATGACCCGACCAAACACTCATGTAATTACCATACACCTGCAAGAGCAACCATCTGGCCGCATCAACCAACACATCCCAACCCTGCGAAAGGATGACGAGCAGCGGTAGGTGAACACGTTGCAGCGGCGACGCAATGGAAAATGGTGGCAGCGGACGGTGACGTACCTGGATGTTGGCGTAGTTGACCTCGCACATCTTTCGCGAGTCGGTCGCCTTCCAACGGAAGCCATGCCGGTGCTTCCACAGCCGGAACGCTGTTCATCTTCACCGGCACATTATGTACAGTCCGGGTGTGCTGGTGTGTACCTTAACCCCTGTCATGCATCCCAGGTGGTGGTTGGAAGACCCCTGCAGGTATGTTATGATTCTTGTCCTCTAACTACATCTAGGTTTCTGATGACGCATGCGGTTCACCACTGCCTAGGAATCATGATAAGCACGCACACATGTAACAATTATTGTTGACTACGTTGGTCTAATGTCATTGATTGACTGCGTTGGCCTACGTTTAGTCATTAATTCTAGCTTTTGAATCTGTGTAGTGCGAAAGGGTTTAGTTTTGGTTTCACACTACACTAGCTAGCCTATATAAAGTGTATCTGGTGTTCCCTGATGAATACACAACAAACATTCTCCATACAGAATGAAACTTGCATGCCGCTTTCTTCTGCCAGAGATTCGAAGGAAACCACTAGTACACAGCTGGCCAGGTTCACGTACTGTACGGGTGTGCCGGTGTACCTTAAACCCCCGTATGTCGTCCGTCCCCGGTGGTTGTTGGGAAGAGCCTTACAGGTATGCTCTGATTCTAGTCCGTACGGTACCGAAGTTGTAGTCAGTTTGTCATCAAGAAATTTGCATGCCGCTCATCACCGAGGCTTTGCTGGTTTGTCTAGTGGTGAACCGCATGCGTCATCGGAAACCTAGATGGAGTTGGAGGACATGAATCAGAACATACCTACAGGGGTCTTCCAACCACCACCGGGGACGAACGACGGGGGTTAAGGTACAAACCGGAACTGAATCTCCTACAGTATTGCAGGTGCATTCTGGGCCACATGCTTCATGACACCCACACTCCGGCACGCCCGGAACGTACATATGTGCCGTTGAAGATGGAACTCCAGCAGTCTCACGGTTATGGATAGAAAAAGGGAAGAAGAAAAAGGATGGCACGCGTTTTGATTTATGAACCATGAGACTGCTGACTTCCATTTTAATTGGCCAGTTCCCGATTCAGGTGAGTCATTGCTGAGTCATAGATAGATACTAGATTGTATTATTTTGGCTATTCGATATGACCTGACCTTGTGGTCGGCGGCGGGGTGTAAGGAGGTGGCTGCAATCTTAGCAGCTACCGACCATCGCATGTAATCCCTAGGCTACTGCTGTAAACATTTTCTACTCGGCTTAATATAACACCCGCTGGCTTTCGAAGAAAAATTGTTGTTGTACGTTGGGCCCTTTCCATGTTAAATTAAATTTTTTTCCTTTTATCGAAATACATCTCCTTTAACGACGCACCGGAGAGCAAGTGCATACCGTTCTCAGATGGTGCCACACGTACTTCCTTCTCGTGTCTTCAATCGTCGTTCCCTGATCGTGGCACCATCTATATACCACTGGCCCCAACGTAACACTGGCCCAATGCCTCTATACGCGGTGTAATCATTACCACTACTCCTATACCCGATGTCCGTAACGAATTCGTGCGAGCGATTTTGACAAGCTGTGAACGATTTGTCCCACCTAAGAAAGTTGAGCTCGTTGCAACGACAATACTATAAGGCAACGCGCGCTATTGTAGTCAGACATTCGATTGGTAATGACTACACCGTGTATAGGGGCATAGGGCCAGTGGTACGTTGGAGTTCTACCTATCTTTTTCTAAAATTTTCTCGTCCTTTATTTTCTTTTCTCTCTGTTGATTGTCTCCACTTTTCTTTCCAGTCGTCGCTACCTATTAGCATTGTATACTAGTACTTTACAGACCGCTTTGCAGGCCCCGCTGCGGGCGATCTCCTGGCACCTCTAGCGGCTAAAGTATCGTACATGCAACTTTACAAATGAGCTTACTAGAACTTTTTGAGCTTGAGCTCATCAAGCTAGCAATACTCAACTTCATCCTCAAACTTTCAATCAAAACTAAGTTTGGTCCTTCAACTTTCAAATGGGTCAAATATTTAGTCCATCAACTTCAAACAACCGTTTCACTTTCATTCTTACTCTGAGTTGGACATCCACACATTGGCATGCCACATAAGATAGTTAATGTGTTTTTAATCCTGCTAATTTGTGATAGAAGTTTGTTTTATTTAAATGTTTAAAGTATGCATCATTATATGCATGTAAACTCTTTCTCATGTTGAAGCAGCAGGCAAGAGTTTAAGAAATGATTTGAATGGACCCTTTGTTGAATAGCTGGGAAGTACAACCGTCAGATCGAAACAAATGGTGGATGCAGTTTATTGCACGCATGCCGCAAAATGTCGCTACGTCAGGAGTGGCGGACATAGGTTTTTATTGAAGGGTATGCCATATAAAAAAATTTGTACTATGCAATTTAGATTTAATAAACTTAAGAAAACAAGACACAAAAATATCCTGCCTTCCTTATCGAGGCAAAAACTATAACAAAATGTTTTGAACAAATCATTTTCTGTTACTAAAGGAGAAAACAATCAATAATCTTGTTGATGCACTTCCATAATCATTATCAAATTGAAGATTACATGTTAGAAAGCATCAACCAAAAAGCTCCTACTTTGAATTGTCAGGCAAACCATTCTGCAATTCCACACAGCGCAGTATGCAAAACTAAATCCTTCATGAGATCATCTCCTACTTTAATTGTGAGGCAAATCATTTTCCTGGAATGCAACGCGGGGCACTGATCCAATCTGAATAGTAACGAAATTGCGGAGGAGCAGAATTGAATTGAAACAAATCAATTAGGAATTGAACCCATGTGTTCCCATCAACCTGCACAGTGCCTGCATACACCGCCTAAACGCCTATAGCAGAATCAATCGATTATGTATCCATCCATTCATTTTCTGACTTGGCTGGCCCAGGGTATGCCGGGGCCCACCCGGCATACCCTGTACGTCTGCCCCTGACGTCAGGCGATCCTAGTCCAGCCAGGTATGCTCCGATTCCTGTCCTCCAACTCCATCTAGGCTTACGATGATGCAGGGGGTTCACCACCAGACTGTAGAAAGGATAAGCACGCACACATGTAACAATTATTGTTGACTGTGTTGGTCTAACGTCATTGTTTGACTGCGTTGGCTTACATTTAGTCATTAACGCTAGCTTTTGAATCTGTGTAGTGCGAAAAGGTTTATTTTTGGTTTCACACTACACTAGCTAGCCTATATAAAGTGTATCTTGTGTTCCTGATGAATACACAACAAACATTCTCCATACAGAATGAAACTTGCATGCCGCTTTCTTCTGCCGAAGGTTTGAAGGAAACTACACGGCTAGCCGGGTACACGTATGGTACGCGTGTGCCGGTGTACCTTAACCCCCCGTACGTCATCTGTCCCTGGTGGTTGTTGGGAAGATCCTTACAGGTATTCTCTAATTCCAAACCTCTTACTCCTTCTCTAGGTTTCTGATGATGCAGGCGGTTCACCACCAGGCAAACCAAAAAGGTTGAGCGGCATGCAAGTTTTTTGATGAGAAACTGACTGCGGCCCGCTGACTGCGGCCTGCTGACGCATCCATCTATAGTTTTTTTGATGACACTGTCGCTGACGTGTCATCATATTATTTGTTGTGAAGGTATGGTAGTTAAACTAAACATTAATAAAGGGACCAATAACATTTTAACACATCAGCGGGGTGACGCATGGGAGGACAGAACGGGAGGGACACGGCTTGCAGTCAGTTTGTCATCAAGAAATTTGCATACCGCTCTCATCACCGAGGATTTTCTTGTATTTGTCTGGTGGTGAATCGCATGTCATCGGAAACCTAGATGTAGTTAGAGGACAGGAATCAGAACATACCTGCAGGGGTCTTCCAACCACTACCGGGGACGCACAACGGGGGTTAATGTACACACTGGCACACCCAGACCGTACATATGTGCCGGTGAAGATGAACGACGTTCCAGCTATGGAAGCACCTGCATGGCTTCCGTTGGAAGGTGACCGACTCGCGGAAGATGTGCGAGGTCGACGACGCCAACATTATTTGTTGTGAAGGTATGGTAGTTAAACTAAGCATTAGTAAAGGGACCAATAACATTTTGACACATCAGTGGGATGATGCATGGGAGGACAGAACGGGAGGGACACGGCTTGTATACTCCCATTCAGTGTTTCCATGCATGCTCCTACTTATGTGTCATGATTTTATTGACCCTTTCATTTACCTAACATAAAGCCTGATTTAACTTCAACCAATTGGATGATGACACATAAGCGGGAGTACGCATGGAAGCACAACGGGAGCACCGAAGTTGCATTCGAACAGGAGGACACGGCTTGTATACTCTCATTCAGTGCTTCCATGCGTGCTCCTACTTAAATGAAATGGATTTCTTGTCAAGTTTACAAAATGAAAGCATCGCAACCCTCCCTAATGTCCTCGACAGTTAATGTGTTTTTAATCCTATTAATTAGTTATAGAAGTTTGTTTTATTTAGATGTTTGAAGTATGCATCATTATATGCATGTAAATTATTTGTCATGTTGAAGCAAGTAGACAAGAGTTTAAGAAACGATGTGAATGGACCCCTTAGTTGGATAGCTGGGAAGTACAACCGTCGGATCAAAACACACAGTGGATGCAGCCTTTACTGCACGCATGTAGCAAAATGTCGCTAGGTCAGGCGATCCTGGTCCAGGCAGGTATACTCCGATTCCTGTCCTCCAACTCCATCTAGGCTTCCGATGATGCAGGCAGTTCACCACCAGACTGTAGAAAGGATAAGCACGCACACATGTAACAGTGATTGTTGACTGCGTTGGTCTAACGTCATTGTTTGACTGCGTAGGCCTACGTTTAGTCATTAACGCTAGCTTTTGAATCTGTGTAGTGCGAAAGGGTTTTGTTTTGGATTCACACTACACTAGCTAGCCTATATAAAGATTATCTATGTTTCCTGATGAATACACAACAAACATTCTCCATACAGAATGAAACTTGCATGCCGCTTTCTTCTGCTGGAGGTTCGAAGGAAACTACACGGCTGGCCAGGTACATGTACGGTACAGGTGTGCCGATGTACCTTAACCCCCCGTACATCGTCTGTCCCCGATGGTATTTGGGAAGAGCCTTACAGGTATGCTCTGATTCCAGACCTCTTACTCCATCTATAGGTTTCTGATGACACAGGCGGTTCACCACCAGGCAAACCAAAAAAGGTTGAGCGGCATGCAAGTTTTTGATAAAAAACTCACTGCAGCCTGCTGACGCATCCATCTCTAGTTTTTTGATGACACTCTCACTGACGTGTCATCATATTATTTGTTGTGAAGGTATGGTATTTAAACTAAGTATTATTAAAGGGTCCAATAACATTTTGGCACATCAGTGAGATGACGCATGGGAGGACAGAACGGGAGGGACTGGGCTTGCAGCCAGTTTGTCATCAAGAAATTTGCATACCGCTCTCATCACCAAGGCTTTGCTGGTTTGTCTGGTGGTGAACCGCATGCGTCATCAGAAACCTAGATGTAGTTAGAGGACAAGAATCAGAACATACCTGCAGGGGTCTTCCAACCACCACCGGGGAAGCAAGACGGGGGTTAAGGTACACACCAGCACACCCGAACCATACATAATGTGCCGGTGAAGATGAACGGCGTTCCGGCTGTGGAAGCACCTGCATGGCTTCCGTTGGAAGGTGACCGACTCGCGGAAGATGTGCGAGGTCGACTAAGCCAATATTATTTGTTGTGAAGGTATGGTAGTTAAACTAAGCATTAATAAAGGGACCAATAACATTTTGACACATCAGCGGGATGATGCATGGGAGGACAAAGCGGGACGGGACACGGCTTGTATACTCCCATTCAGTGCTTCCATGTGTGCTCCTACTTAAGTGTCATGATTTTATTGGCCCTTTCATTTACCTAACATAAATCCTGATTTAACTTCAACCAATTAGATGATGACACATAAGCGCGGAGTACGCATGGAAGCACAAACGGGAGCACCGATGTGCATCCGAAGGGCCCATCGTATGCGGGAAAAAATTATGCTTTAGAAGGATACGATTCCTCGGCGTTATCCCTGTCATGTCCAGCCATCATGCGACCTCGTTCGTTCATGTGGACACATGTCACAGTCATGCAACTGCTTCATCCGTCCGTTCATGTGAACACATGTCACAAATGTGGAACTGCTTCATCCGTCCGAACCCGACATTTATTTTTCAGTTATTTATATTTGCTACCCGAAAAGTACCCGATACCCGATATTTTGGTCTTTTCAGTTCCGTTCTCGGTTTTAGTGGTTTTGGTTTTTCGGTATCAGTTTATTTGCCCACCCCTAATTTACGTAGTAGTAGTAGTATATGGGTTATACATATTTCTCCTGCATGTTTTTTTTTTGCAAAACTATTTAGTGATATATCCTATGTGCATATTACATATGTAAAACTAATGTAAAGTTTAAAACTTTTTCAAAGGGAAGTCTTAGGTTTCGTCAAATCTATCTTTGAGATTTACACAATTTTGATCTGTTTTAACAATACAAGAATTGTACTTTTAGATTCACCATGAAAATATTTCCATAATATACAATCTAGTACTACATGTTATTGAAGTTAATAAATTCCATATAAATCATTTGTCAAAGGTAATTAGTTCGACCAAAACAGAAATAGAGTTGAGTTGGGGCGGAGGAAGTATTATACGTTGTTGTTTGCTGCATTAGGTTTCGTCCTTCGTTCAAGCCATAGCCATTAGTACAGGCGGCTGATGCGACCGGGCGCACCGAGCTTACGTGCACACCAGTCAACGAGGCGCCTTAAACGCGCGCAGCCCATGTGCATCTTTGAATTCAATTGGAACTGCTCCGCGTCCCATCACCGCTTTACCATGAACCACTACGGATGGTCTTAAAGGCAGGCCCGGATCTGCACCTAGGCTGACGGAAATAAATTTTCTGTGGCCCTGCCACACAACATCGCCTGTCGCGCCCCCGGCTCCGCCACCGGCCCGCCGCCCCTGCGCCCCCACTACCGTCCCGCCCCTGACTCGAGAACGGATCTAGGGGAAGGCTCATTGCCCATAGCGGCCGTGTAGCTTCCGTCCCCTTGATCCGTTGGCGATGAGCCTTCTCCTCATCCGTTCTCGAGTTTGCAGCGGCCACGGCGCCGCTTCGACGCTGCTTCTAGACTGACGACGTTGATGATCCGCAACATACTTTTGAATCTGCGCGTTGGTATTCTCCCCCTCATATTTGTTGATGTGTTAATACCTGATGTTTTACATTGTTTTCCACAGGAGGCAAAAAGTAATGGACATCATTGATCAGCACTGCGCCGAGGAGAACGCGAAAATTGCAGTGGGCCACGTCAAGTCGGTTTTACAATTTTATTCACGTTCCATTTGACTTCAAGTACCACGCCTATGCTTTGAAATATATGATTATACTAATCAAACTCCGGTCTTTTACGGATTGATACTTAACCTCATTTGTTGCATTTGCCAAGGTCTGAGGCCAACAAGGGCTACTGCTTTGTCAATGTCACATTGCCAAATGCGGCGTTCTGGCTATGGACGAAGCACCTGCATGGCTTCCGTTGGAAGGTGAACGACTCGCGGAAGATGTGCGAGGTCGACTACGCCGATATCCAGGTACGTTGCCGTCCGCTGCCACTGTTTTCCATTGTGCCGCCGCTGCATGGTGATCACCTGCCGCTGCTCGTCATCCTTTCGCAGGGTCGGGATGTGTTGGTGGCCCATTTCTCCAAGTCATGCTTCGACTATGAAACCGAGGAGTTCCTGCCAGTGTGGTTCAGCTTGCCACGTGGAAGATGTGCGAGGTCGACTACGCCAACATCCAGGAATGTTACCATCCGCTGCCACCGTTTTCCATTGCGCCGCCGCTGCAACGTGTTCACCTACCGCTGCTCGTCATCCTTTTGTATGGTCGGGATGCGTTGGTGGATTCGGCCAGAAGGTTGCTCTTGCAGGTGTATGGTAATTACGTGAGTGTTTGGTCGGGTCATGTGGTTAGTCCACGATGCACCCTAAACCCGGTGTTGAGGCCGTGTATTTGTCATTTGTGCGTACACTCTGGTGACATGTGACAAAGTGCTCAGTCATCAATTGTGTTTGGTTTGACGTCGAAGTTTGATTGGAGATAGATCATCCATTTCTTTATATCTTGGACCATCCAAATTAACGTTTGGTTGGATGGACTGGACGATCCAATTTTTTGTTGGTAGGTTGGATGAAACTTGATTGGGATTATTGAATCATCAAAGTTGATAATTTCATAATATTATTCGTGCGCATGGTGATGGATCATGCACGCCGAGCGCCGAGTTATCGGATCGCTGAGCAAAGTTCGGACATGGAGTTCGTGTGTGCCCGTGCGCCCTGCAAGATTCAGTGCGCTCGCGTACGTGGCAATCATCAGGTCAGGGTGGTACAATCGCGGGAATCGTGCAGTGCGCCCTTGGCTGTAAGATTTGGAGCGTGAAGGTACGTGGCAACCATCTGGGGATGCAACTTCGGTGCTCCCGTTTGTGCTTCCATGAGTACTCCATGCTTATGTGTCATCATCAAATTGGTTGAAGTTAAATCAGGCATCATGTTAGGTAAATGAAAGGACCAATAAAATCATGACACTTAAGTAGGAGCACGCATGGAAGCACTGAATGGGAGTATACAAGCCGTGTCATGGATGCAACTTTGTAGGTTCGAAGAGCACGTGAAAAGCTACCATAGGTGGGGTGAATGGTAGATTTAAAAAATCTTACGCAGCGGAAACAATTAAACCCCAACCCCTTCGGCAGAAAAACGATCTGTTAAAGAAATCGTGTGTGAGACTAATCTAATTGTGTTTAACCATGACAAAAGTGATAGATATCAGAGAGAATCAAGTCACAAATACAACACAAAAAGAATCACTCAAATCCGTCGTGAAAAACTCAAGTTATGATCGAAAGATCAAACAATGGTCAATCTGCCCTACCCGAGAAAAAACAGTTCGGGAACGCTGCAAAGAAACTCGTGTAGATCATAGACCACAAATCCAATGACCATGAAATTTTGACATATGATAGACAATCAAGTTTTAAGCCAACCCAAAAAGAATCACGTCAATTGGATCTGTAAATCTCGAGTTATGATAAAACTACCGACGAAAGGTAATGCTGTCCAGAAACTCGACGAGTAAAACTTGTCTGGAACAAGTCTGACGAACAAGGCACAAAAGTTCCTTCAAACTACGAATTTTATTCAATAGTACACAAGAGGAACAGCCCCAAAGTAGTGCACTACGAGCTCTGGGCTCCCTTGCTTATATAACCAGCTCGAAAGCCAACTCAACTCAGATCAGGAACCTAATCCTACTCTGTTCACGAATCGTAACTTTCCATAACTGCTTAGGATTCTTCTATACACAGTAAGCAATCTTAAGACTTCCAAACACCTTAGAAACGTATCCCACATTCCTAAACAACTCAAATTCGTGACCCACACGAAATCCTATCATAACCAACTCAAATCTTTCCATATTTGAGTCAAACCCGACTCAGTCGCAGCCTGAGTCCATAACCTAGTCGGTTGGACCATTCCGACCAATTTTTTACGTCCACATCTCTTCATCACGTCTCGGAACCATGTAGCCACGTCCCTGCACTCCTTGCACATGTGCAAACATCTTCCAATGACGTCCACAATACCTTCATATGCATTGTTCTTGATTCAATCATGCTGCGCAACCTCCTGATCAGCTCAACCACAATTCCTCCTGAATTTGGTTGTTGGAACCTCATCTCCTCCCTGAGACTAGCCCAATGGATCCTGTCACCAGACTTGTCTTGAACTCAAGCAATACCTGCACATGAATAAACAACCAATCCATACGAGCACAAGTCCTCGACTTGACTCAAGTTAGTTCCGAACACAACACTCTACGTGAGAACCTCACATAAGCATGTTGCAAAACCACAGTAACACGATATCATCCATATCAACCAAAGCGCACCAAATAATTAGCAAATGAATACTAAGCAATCTTTCCAATAATGTAAAGCAAGTACGAAACATTGCAAATGAAAAGCAGAAGCACTACAATCAAGGTCCAGACCTTGCCAGAGCAACCCGGACCTTGAGCCGGAGCTAACAAAAGCTAGTGGAACCTAGCGCCGGGGCTTACCAAAACTAGTACAACCAAGCTCCCGCCGGAGCTTACAAAACTAGCAGTACCTAGCATCGGAGCTAACCAGAACTAGTCGGAACTAATAATCCCAAAAACCGGAGCTAGAAAAATCAACTTCGGAGCTTAGCAAAAACACGGCGGAGCTATCAAAAACATGCCGGAGCTATCAAAGATATGCCGGAGCTAAAGACAAAACTTCACCAGGGCTGACCAAAGCTACTCGGACCTAGCATCGAACGTAACCGGAGCTACCCAAACCAAGCCGGACCTACCGTCGGACCTTGCTGTAGCTCAGAGCTAGAGTCGGACCTTGATAAAAAGGTGTTTTGGTGATATTCAAAACTTTTATCATCAAAGCCAAGTGTATTCAATACAAGCCAATGTATTCAGCACACATAGGTCTTACAATCTCCCCCTTGATTAATGCATTGGCAACACCATTTAAAATCCGAATATTGGCTTATTCACATAAAAGTTTTGAAGGCAATTTCTGCCCCTTTGTAAATCAAAAAATAAAATGAGAAGAAAATATCTCCCCCTTTATTATCTCTCCTTATGCACATATTCTCTTTCTCTTCATGCTTATCTCTCCCCCTTTGACAATGTATTCAGCAAGGTAAAAGAGAAATTTTAATTGTTATGAGCATATTATAACATATACATATAAAACAAAGCTCATCCAAGTCATACTATCAAGTAACATACACTATCACATGAATGAGATACATAAAGTAGTGTAAGCCATGCTAGAGATCATATGTAATTTTTAATTTAAGCAAGTCATGATCTCACAAACTTAACTCCTTCATAACTTGAAAGCATGACACAAGTTGCTGCATTTTATTATTTTTCAAAACACAAATTTAGATCATATGATATTTGCAAGAGATTATATGAGCATCTGACTTATTCTAACCAACCAAGCCAAGCCTATGTCATTTGACAATCAGAAGCTTAAGGACATAGTTTTAGTCATACACAACTTCTTTCAAGTTCATATCTAAGTGCAATGATAAGCCATCTCAAAAGAAGAAGTGCGATGCATGCATATTCTCTTGATCTTTTCTCAATTTATATTTGTTCATAAAAACTCAACATGTGAGTTGATTACTTGATTAATTCTTAATGATTAAAAGCACTTGTGAACATGTA
This sequence comes from Tuctoria greenei, assembly GCA_036927565.1. Classification (NCBI taxonomy): domain Eukaryota; kingdom Viridiplantae; phylum Streptophyta; class Magnoliopsida; order Poales; family Poaceae; genus Tuctoria; species Tuctoria greenei. Next base: position 123,590,897 of record JAYESD010000005.1, read on the forward strand.
ACAAGTTCAAAACAGCAAGAAAGTTCGACCATGACCAGTTTTAGTGTAAGTAATTATTCCAATTACTAGACATGGCAAAAACTACAAAATGTATAACACGAGTAATTTATTAAGAACTTTCAGCATGTAAAAGGAATCACAAAGTCATATATGTATGAAATACCATGCTCATATTATTTTTATTTCAGATTCACACATAGGCTTCCCAAGTTTCAAAACTCCCCCTCAATTTAAGCCATGAGGATGCATAACCCCTATTTCACTACGAATGTAACAAAAACGAGTGAAATCCAAAGGTTTTGTAAAAATGTCAGCCAATTGTTGTTCAGTATCTACATGGTGAAGCACAATGTTTCCTTTTTCAACATTATCTCGGAGAAAGTGATACCTAATGTCAATGTGCTTAGTTCTAGAATGTTGCACGGGGTTTTTAGCAATGCAAATGGCACTAGTGTTATCAAAAAACAGTGGAACACTATTTAGATCAACCCCATAGTCCTTAAGTGTTTGAACAATCTAAAGAATTTGTGAGCAAGCACAAGCAGCAGCTACATATTCAGATTTGGCTGTGGATTGTGCAACTGAATTTTATTTTCTAGAGGACCAAGCAACAAGAGAATTACCAAGAAAATGACAAGTACCGGAAGTACTTTTCCTATCAATCCTACAACCCCCAAAATCAGCATCCGAAAAATATTTCAAACTAACGGTTGAGGAAGAAGGAAGAAAAATGCCAAATTCTTGGGTTCCATGTAAGTACCTGAGAATCCTTTTGACAGCTTGACGATGTGAAACACGTGGGGAGGCTTGAAACCGTGCACAAAAACAAACGCTGAATTGTATGTCCGGTCTTGATGCCGTGAGGTACAAAAGTGATCCGATCATGCTTCTATATTCTTTTTGATTCACAGGTTCACTCATCAAGTTCAAGTGTTGTTGCTGTTCCCATTGGTGTCCGAAGAGGATTGCTTTTGTCCATGTTGAAGCGCCTTAGGAGGTCTTTGGTATACTTCGTTTGATGCACAAAGGTACCCTCCTTGGTTTGCTTGATTTGCAGCCCCAAAAAGTAAGTGAGTTCACCCATCATACTCATTTCAAATTCGGAACTCATCATTGCTGAAAACTTGGACACAAGATCATGAGAAGCACAACCAAAGATAATATCATCCACATACACTTGAACGAATAATGAGTCATTGCCATGCTTAAGCACAAAAAGAGTTTTATCAACCTTGACCATGGTAAACCCCTTTTCAAGTAAGAATGTTTTTAACCTATCATACCATGCTCTAGGGGCTTGTTTGAGACCGTATAAGGCTTTGGACAGTTTGTAAACATGATTAGGAAAATCTGGATTTTCAAAACCTGGTGGTTGCTTGACATAAACCTCCTCATCTATGTATCCATTTAGAAAAGCACTTTTAACATCCATTTGATATAGCTTGAAACCTTTAGATGCAGCAAAGGCTAACAAAATTCTTATGGCTTCTAATCTAGCAACGGGAGCAAAAGTTTCATCAAAATCTAGACCTTCAACTTGAGTGAAACCTTGACCAACCAACCTAGCCTTATTCCTAACCACAACCCCATCCTCACTTTGTTTATTTTTAAATACCCATTTAGTTCCAATTAATTTGTGACCTTGAGGTGGAGGTACAAGTTTACAACCATTATTTCTTTCAAAATTTTCTAACTCTTCTTGCATGGCAATAATCCAAGATTCATTAGTGAGTGCGTGTGATATATCTTTGGGTTCAAAAGAATCAACAAAAGCAGAATGAGCATGAGAGTTTGGATCGCAAAATCTGGACCATGTGACTTGTTCGTGCAAGCTTCCAATCATCTGTTGTGGGGAATGATCTTTGTAAAACCGTAGGGGAACAGATGTCTCACAAGCTTCTTCTTCTTCATGTTCATCACAAATCGATGAGCTTGTAGCTTGAGGATGATCAGGACCAGCATAAGTGATAGCCGGAGCTTGTTCAATGTCCGGAGCTGGACACGTGTCAACTTCGGAACTACCAGGCAGTATCACCAACTCTTCTTCATCTTCGAAAATATCCTCCCCCTGAGGATACGGATCTGGTCCTGCAACACCGAAGCTAGTACTTGAGCTAGCTTCATCAAAAGACACTTCACAAGTCTCCACAATTTTGTTAGTGTCAAGTAAAATCACACGGTAGCCTCTAGTATGAGATGGATAACCAAGAAACATGCCAACAAAGAATCTAGGTTCAAATTTATCAAGATTACCATGTTTCTTAACAAAGCATTTGCAACCAAAGACCCGAAAGTGTGTAACACTAGGCCTATGTCCAAACCGGAGCTCATATGGTGTTTTACCTAGCTTAGCACGCAAGTAAACACGATTTGAGACATAACAAGCGGTTGCTAACGCATCAGCCCAAAATTTCCTAGGAGTTTGATATTCATCAAGCATAGTCCTAGCAATCTCAACTAAGGTTCTGTTCTTTCTTTCTACAACACCGTTTTGTTGAGGTACATATGGTGAAGAAAGTTGATGATCTATTCCATTTTCAGCACAAAAGTGATCAAAAGATTGATTTTTAAATTCAGTTCCGTTATCACTTCTAATTGCCTTTAAAGATCCTGGGTGATCAATTGATAATCTAAGAAATAAAGTCCTAAAGTGACTAAAAACTTCATTCTTAGACGCCATAAAGTAAACCCAAGAGTATCTAGAATAATCATCAACGATAACAAGAACATACCATTTACCTCCGAAGGATTGAACACGTGAAGGTCCTATGGTGTCAAGATGCAAAAGTTGACATGGTTCAGTTGTCATGATCATTGTGAGAGGACTATGTGAACCTGCAACCATCTTAGCATGTCTACAAGAAGAGCACACAATTTCTTTGTCCCCTTTAAGCTTAGGCAGCCCACGTATGCGACCAATAGCACTAACACGCGTTAGGTGATCAAAGCCTACGTGACCAAGTCTACAATGCCAAAAATATAAGTCCTTTGAATCATTAGCAACTAGACACCTATGCTTAGAGAAAGACATATCAAAATCAGCTTTAAAAACTCTTCCAAACCGAGACATGTTAAAAATAAGCTCACTATTTGAACCTACAACTTTGCAGCAGTTTTTATTGAAAATAATTTCTAGATTTTCATCTAGCAATTGTGAAACAGAAAGCAAGTTGTATTTCAAATTTTTGACAAGTGCCACATCCTTCAAAGTGTAGTGATCATTTACTCTAACCGAACCCTTAGCAATTATAGGAGTTGAAGAATTATCGGCAAAAGTAACATTTTCTACACATGACACAAAGGAGAGGGAGGAGAACCAATCTTTGTTACCGGTCATGTGGCGTGAGCAACCTCAATCCACAATCCAAATGTTCTCCTTCCTTAAATGTGTAACCTACATAGAAGTACAATACGTCGATGACTCAATACTGGGGTTAGTCAAAAGGCATTTAGGTATCCAGTACTGAGTCACACGATGTGCAGCAGGAAAAACACGCGAAAGCTGAGATAAAACAGCAGGTTTATGAGTCAAAGTTTGAGGTTTTCTATTCTTAATTCGTTTAGCACAAGAATCAGTAGCTCCAGAGGTAAAAGCAGCAGTTCCAAAAGACAAGGCTAAAGCTCCGGAAGCAAAAGCTGAAGTTCCGAAGGAAACAACAGAAGGTCTGGGAGCTCTCGGAGCTATCGGAACTACCGGAGCTACTTTTGTGGATTTCTTACCAGAGAGTTCGAAAGCTACCTTTTCTAATTTTTTACTCACTAAAGCAGGTTGTGTTTTTCTAATTGCATGAAAGTTATAAGATCTAGCAATCATTCTTTCCTTTTTCTGTTGTTTAGCTAGTCTATAACAAAAATCTATGACATGACCATCTCTACCACAGTAGGTACAATGAAATTTAACTTTGTGTTCATGTCTAGATGAGCAAACAATATTTTTATCTGAAACCGAATGGGGCAACACTCCTGCAGATTTGAAAACCACTTCTTTTTGTTTAGGACCTGTTTGAATCAAACCACTTCCTAATGACTTTACAATTTTAGGTGGATGTGCCTTAGCATGAGCATGAGAATCAAAACCTAAACCAGTTTTATTATTGCAAGACTTGGAAGAATTCAGCAGTAAGTTTAGGTTCTTATTCCCATTACAAAACTGATCTAATGTCCCATGCATGTCATCAAGTTTATTGGACAGATCAAGGCAATTTTCACATGAAGTTTTTCCTTTTAGTTTGCAATTGGAACAAAATTTAACTTCATGAGAACGTAAAGCATTGTTCAATATAGAAATTTCATTCATAGCATCCTGTAGTTTTTTATCAAAATCATCACAAGTAGAACAATGCAAATCAATTGTAGAACAGCTAGCATCTTTCAAGTTTTTATCATTAAGTGCAGCAAGCTCTTTGTTCTTTTTAATTTCTAACTCAAGTTTATCAAGTGTGGAGGTGTGCGCACATTAATCAAAGTTTTTAAACGGTTGATTTCAGATTCTAGTGATTCAATTTTAGCAGCACTATCCCTACGCTTTTTGTCCTTTTTCTTAACAATAATAGTGGCACGAGAAATAGCATCACACATTTCTTCGCAAGTAGGACATACCTCTTCATTATCGCTGTTGTGTTCTGCCTCCTCCATACTTGATCTTGACTTACCCGCCATGAAGCACAAGTTTGCCAAATCATCTTCATCTTCATCACTTCCAATGTCCACGTCGCTTGAACTGAACTCTTGAAGCGCGGTGATGAAACTGTTGATCATCTTGCATCCTATGGTACCTTTCTTCTTCTTGTTGAAATTTCCGAAGGAGTTCTGAACCTTGCTTTGTTTTTCTTCCCGGGTGGTCTGACCTGAAAGGTTAGGGCATTCTATATGAAAGTGACCTGTTTTACCACATTCAAAACAGCGTTGAGGTCCGGAGCTTCCTCTCCTTCTAGTTCTCACATTTTGCAATGCTTTTGAGAATCTAGTAGAGATGAGTGCCAACTCCTCTTCTGGAATTTCTTCGATCTGCTCCAAGGTTAGTGAGGACAACAAAGCGAGAGTATTGCAAGATGATGATTGGCCGGAGCTAGACATATCATGTTGTGAAACAAAAACAATAGACTTATTGGGGTTCTTATGTGAGATTATGTCAATTTCATGAGTTTTTAACTTGGAATATAGCACATCTAAAGTAAGTGAACTCATGACAGTAGATTCAAGAATAGATGTGACTTTCATCTCCCAAATTGACATATCTAATGCACTTAGCAATTGCCTAGCATTTTCAGCATCTGAAAAATTAACATTGACACTACGCAAGTTGCTGAGAATCTTATTAAAGCGAGCAAAAATGTCATTAATAGACTCACCGGGTTGCATCTCGAAGAGCATGTATTCTTTCTTGAACATATCTTGCCTTACCTCTTTTATCGTGTTAGATCCTTCGTGGTAGTCACAAAGTGTTTTCCACACATCGTATGCAGATCGGAGGTGTGCAACACGGTCGAAGTCGCTTTGTGTTAATCCTTGTATGATCAAGTTCGAGCCTTGTTGTTGTTGTCGACATCTCTCAGATTTGTAGCTGTAACTTGATTGTTTGATGGCACTTCGTAAGGCTTGTATACCTTCTCCCATATTGCAAATCCTTGTTCTTGTATGAAAGCATCCATGTGTGCCTTCCAAACCTGAAAATCAATACCAGCAAACACACAAGGTTTGGCGGAGTACTTCTTCATGATGATTAGTCAAAAACACGTGCAAATCACAAAGATTAGAGCACCGTGGCTCTGATACCAATTGTAGGATCAAAGAGCACGTGAAAAGCTACCATAGGGGGGTGAATGGTAGATTTAAAAAAATCTTACGCAGCGGAAACAATTAAACCCCAACCCCTTCGGTAGAAAAACGATCTGTTCAAGAAATCATGTGTGAGACTAATCTAAATATGTTTCACCGTGACAAAAGTGATAGATATCAGAGATCATGAAGACAACACAAAAAGAATCACTCAAATCTGTCGAGAAAAACTCAAGTTATGATCGAAAGATCAAACAATGGTCAATCTGCCCTACCCGAGAAAAAAACAGTTCTGGAACGCTGCAAAGAAACTCGTGTAGATCATAGACCACAAATCCAATGACCGTGAAATTTTTACATATGATAGAAAATCAAGTTGTGAAGCCAACCCAAAAAGAATCACATCAATTGGATCTGTAAAACTCGATTTATGATAAAATCACCAACGAAAGGTAGTGCTGTCCAGAAACTCGACGAGTAAAACTTGTCTGGAACAAGTCTGACGAACAAGGCACAAAAGTTCCTTCAAACTACGAATTTTATTCAATAGAACACAAGAGGAACAGCCCCAAAGTCATGCACTACGAGCTCTGGGCTCCCTTGCTTATATAACCAGCTCAAAAGCCAACTCAACTCAGATCAGGAACCTAATCCTACTCTGTTCACGAATCGTAACTTTCCATAACTGCTTAGGATTCTTCTATACACAGATAGAAGCAATCTTAAGACTTCCAAACACCTTAGAAACGTATCCCACATTCCTAAACAACTCAAATTCGTGACCCACACGAAATCCTATCATAACCAACTCAAATCTTTCCATATTTGAGTCAAACCCGACTCAGCCACAGCCTGAGTCCATAACCTAGTCGGTTGGACCTTTCCGACCAATTCTTTACGTCCACATCTCTTCATCACGTCTCGGAACCATGTATCCACGTCCCTGCACTCCTTGCACACGTGCAAACATCTTCCAATGACGTCCACGATACCTTCATATGCATTGTTCTTGATTCAATCATGCTGCGCAACCTCCTGATCAGCTCAACCACAATTCCTCCTGAATTTGGTTATTGGAACCTCATCTCCTCCCTGAGACTAGCCCAATGGATCCCGTCACCAGCCATGTCTTGAACTCAAGCAACACCTGCACATGAATAAACAACCAATCCATACGAGCCTAAGTCCTCGACTTGACTCAAGTTAGTTCCGAACACAACACCCTACGTGAGAACCTCACATAAGCATGTTGCAAAACCACAGTAACATGATATCATCCATATCAACCAAAACGCACCAAAAAATTAGCAAATGAATACTAAGCAATCTTTCCAATAATGTAAAGCAAGTACGAAACATTGCAAATGAAAAGCAGAAGCACTACGATCAAGTTCCGGACCTTGCCAGAGCAACCCGGACCTTGAGCCGGAGCTAACAAAAGCTAGTGGAACCTAGCGCCGGGGCTTACCAAAACTAGTACAACCAAGCTCCCGCCGGAGCTTACAAAACTAGCAGGACCTGGCGCCGGAGCTAACCATAACTAGTCAGAACTAACAATCCCAAGAACCGAAGCTAAAAAAATCAACTTCGGAGCTTAGCAAAAACACGACGGAGCTATCAAAAACATGTCGGAGCTATCAAAGACATGCCGGAGCTAATGACAAAACTTCACCGGAGCTGACCAAAGCTAGTCGGACCTAGAATCGAACGTAACCGGAGCTACCCAAACCAAGCCAAACCTACCGTCGGACCTTGCTGTAGCTCAGAGCTAGAGTCGGACCTTGATAAAAAGGTGTTTTGGAGATATTCAAAACTTTTATCATCAAAGCCAAGTGTATTCACTACAAGCCAATGTATTCAACACACATAGGTATTACAAACTTTGGTGCTCCCATTTGTGCTTCCATGCGTACTCCGCGCTTATGTGTCATCATCTAATTGGTTGAAGTTAAATCAGGCATTATGTTAGGTAAATGAAGGTGCCAATAAAATCATGACACTTAAGTAGGAGAACGCATCGAAGCACTGAATGGGAGTATACAAGCCGTGTCCGGGCCTATCGCTTTTCAAATTAAAAATTTCTCCTTTTATCGAAAAACAGCTCCTTTAACGACGCCAAATTTCGGTACATGGGCTCACGCGTACATGGGGACAAACACCAAGTGTTCCAGCACAGTTTTGGCCCAGGAATACAAAGTGACTCAGAGCAGTTTCAGCCCACAAATAACAAGCGGCCCAACGCAGTGTTGGGCCTACTCTGATAGCTTCATGTACCTTTGTCCCGGCTGCCTCCCCGTCGGACCCTTTGATCCACAACGGCCCCTCTCCCGATTGCACGAAATGAGCCTGGAGGAGCGTCCGCAAGCCACCACGCTCTTGGAGGAGCATCCGCCGGCCGCCACACTCTTGGAGGAGCATCCGCCGGCCGCCACGCTCTTGGAGAGCATCCGCCGTCCACCGGCGTGGAGGAGCATCCGCCGGCCGCCGCACGTGGAGGAGCAACAGCGCTAGGTACTATTGCTCACATAATGTTATTGTAGTTCAATCCTCTTGCGGATACGCTGATTGAATTGTAGGAAGGGATGTCAGAAGATAAGACATGGGTGGGAAAAGACAGGCGTACGAAGGAGTGGCAAGATGGAATGAAGTCATTTTTAAATTTAGCATTCCAGGGCACTCGTGAAGAAGAAACTAAGCCTTGTCCTTGCACAAAATGTCATAATATTTGCCACGGGAGACGCAAGGAAGTTCATCTTCACTTGCTTCATAATGTGATGTCATTTGATTATACTTGTTCGGTACACAATGGTGAAAAATGAGTTGAGAAAAAAATTGCTGAGCAATCAGCAAATAATGAGGAGATAATTTCTTATGATGCCGCTATGGAAAATATGTTGTCCAGCCTTCTTAGAGGCACTGGTGATCATGGTGGTACTTCAGCAGGTGTTGATGATCCAGAAAATGCTATAAACCAGCAGGAGCCAATTGGGTGTGCAAAGGCATTCTATGACTTATTAAATGATGCCAAAAAGGAGTTGTATCTAGGTTGTGAGAAGGTGACTCAATTATCCTTCATTGTCAGGTTGTACCAGATAAAGTGTTTAACTGGTTTGAGCAAAAAAGCGTGTGAGTTGATCCTTGAACTATTCTCATATGTGCTTCCAGAGGGCCATTGCATTCCTAATACACTTGATAAAGTATAGAAGGTTGTTCGTGACCTCGGGCTAAACTACGAAAAGATCGATGCATGTGTCAATGACTATGTGTTATTCCAGAAGGACTATTCTCTGCTGGATCGATGCCCAGAATGTGGTGAATTAAGATGGAAAAATAGTACTGGTGGGGATGCAAGAGAGGCTTTACCTTGTGGAAAAGCCAAGAAGCTTGTAGCACGCAAGATTCTACGATACTTCCATCTTATTCCCCATCTTCAAAGGTTTTATATGGCAGAATCAACGGCATCAAACATGCGCTGGCACAAAGAAGAACATATTAATGATGGAATATTACGCCATCCTGCAGATTCGAATGCATGGAGGTATTTTGATAGCATTCACCCAAATTTCTCATCTAATCCTCGCAACATAAGACTTGGGCTAGCATCTGATGGTTTCAATCCTTTTGGAGTAATGAATGTTTCTTACAGTACATGGCCCGTGATTCTAATCCCTTATAATCTACCACCTTGGTTGTGTATGAAGCAGCCTTTGGTTGATGTCAATGATAGTTCCTGGGCCAAAGTCACCTGGAAACAACATTGATGTGTATCTGCAGCCTTTGATTGATGAGCTACTGAAATTATGGTCTGATGGTGTTGAAACATACGACGGTTCAAAGAAAGAGACATTTCTCATGCGAGCTTCTATATTGTGGACAATAAATGGTGGAGCATAAAAGGTAGGCTAGCATGTCCATACTGCCATGTAAACACTGACGCCTTGTGGTTGAAACATGGATGAAAGTATTGCTACATGGGTCATCGTCGTTTCCTACCTCGGGATCACCAGTGGTGTCGGGACAAAGCTTCTTTCAACAAAAAAATAGAGAATAGAGAGGCTCCAACATCACTCTTTGGTCACGAAGTACTCCAACAATACGAGACTTTTGATCAAGTGAGTTTTGGAAAGACGAATAATAAGAGAAAGCGCACTGAGGAAGATAGGTGGCATAGTTGGAAGAAGAAAAGTATATTTTTTTCAGCTCTCGTATTGGAAGACATTTCTAATAAGGCATAACTTGGATGTCAGGCACATCGAGAAAAACATTTGTGATAGCATATTGGGTACATTGCTTAATATGGATGGTAAAACAAAAGATAGTCTACAAGCTCGTTTTGATATGCGGGAAATGGGTATACGGCCAAAGCAACATCCAGTGGGTATGAAAGGGAAGTATGATTGTCCATCAGCATCATATACTTTGCAAAAAGATCAGAAGACCACCTTGTGCAAGTTTTCGGTGGATGTGAAGATGCCCGATGGTTATGCCTCAAACATCAAGAGAAGTGTGGACATAACAGCATGTAAGGTATCAGGTCTAAAAACTCATGACTGCCATATTATATTTTAGAAGCTCCTTCCTATTTCAATACGTGACATATTGCCTGAAAATGTTGTTGAACCTTTAATTGGGATTAGCAGATTCTTTTCTAGAATTTGTTCTAAAGAATTGGCGGAACCAGATTTGGATAAGATGATTGAACAATTTCCTGAAACAATTTGTAAGCTTGAGATGTTGCTTCCTTCCGCTTTCTTTGATATCATGGTACATCTTCCAATCCATCTTGGAGAAGAAGCTCGCTTGGGTGGACCTGTTTCTTACAAATGGATGTATCCAATTGAGAGGTACCTTGGTACATTGAAGAGGTATGTACGTAACAGAGCTCACCCGGAGGGTTCTATAGCTGTGGGATATATTATGGAAGAGTGTATGACTTTTTGTAGCCAGTTTTTGGATAACATTAACACCAAGCTCAATAGGCCAGAACGTCATGAAGCTGCAGCTAGGAATGAACCTTCTCTCGAGTCTAATATATTTACAGAAGTTGATAATTCTAAAAAAGGGTTTAAATGGGGCGAACATACTATGGTGGAACTACATAACATCAGGCATTATATTATTTCTAATGTTGAAGAGGCCGCTCCATGGATCAAGTATGTATAACACTTAGATGTTCTATACTATATTAATGGATCATGCTTATTGTAGATGGCTAATTTAATTTTGTACCCTTTTCAGTGAGCATTTTGAAGAGCTGAAAAAGATTCATTGTCGTGATGTTGAAAGACGCCATAGAGATGAGTTTGTTTATTGGTTTCAGGAACGAGTAAGTACATGCAAGTTAATACTTTGATGAAATATTGAAGAAATATCTGTTCTGAAGTTGGTTTATCGATGACCCCTTTTATACTAATTACTGTGTACAGATTATGACTTTACACAAAGAAGGCAAAGTAACCGATTATTTGTATGCATTATCTAGAGGACCTGATCATCGGACACATTTTTTTAGTCGATCATTCATTAATGGCTTCTTCTTTCGAACATCAGAGGTGGAAAAAGATTTACGGACGCAAAATAGTGGTGTTGTTGTTCGGGATGGTGATCATGAGTGGTATGGAGTAATCAAGAAAATGATTTATGTTGATCTCGAAAGAAATCAAGAGGTTATGTTATTTGAATGTGAATGGTTTGATTGGCCTCATTCCGGTTAGATCCAAAGCAGAGGCTACAAAATGGATTGATACGGAATGATAGATGTGGACACTACTATTTCTCAATTTAAGTATGAGCCTTACATTCTAGCCACCCAAGCAGAACATGTTTTTTACGTTAGAAGTGTGAAGCAACCTAAATGGGCTACGGTTGTTAAACAATGCCAAGAAACTTTTTGCCATGCCCCGTGGAGACAGTGAAAATAATGTCACTGAGACGATGGAGGCTGAGACATTATTTGATGATCGACGACTTACTGATATAAATGAGGATATGACCACATGGGATAGGAATGACATTGACGGAGCAACCGGTGGTGCTTCCGCTCTTTCAAATGAAGATGATGACGACGACCACGACGATGATGATACATATATCAATGATGGTATTGTACCTCCAATATTGAGGGAGGGCAGCGAAGATGATGATTTTTTCATATAGCTACTGTGTGAGCTAGCTGTATGTGAACACTATATGTAATGCAGTTTGTGTTTCGTGGCGATAGATCTTAACGCCACCAGCTAGTTTTTCGTGGCAACGTATCCTAATACAATAATTGTGTTTCGTGGCGATAGATACTATCACCACGAACTTGTGAATCGTGGCATAAGTTCCTAATGCAACGTTTGTGTTTCGTGGCGGCAGATGCTAACGCCACGAACTATTGAATCGTAGCAACAGATCCTAATGCCACGATCGGGTTCCATGGCGATAGATGCTAATGCCACGAATTAGTGAATCGTTGCAACAGATTCGTGGCAATAGATCCTAAGGCCATGAACTAGTGAATCGTGGCAACAGATCCTAGTGCAATGATCAGGTAACGTGGCGATAGATCCTAATGCCATGAACTAGTGAATCATGGCAACATATTCGTGGCGATAGAAAAGGCCACGAACTAGTGAATCGTGGCAATAGATCCTAGTGCAACGATCATGTTCCATGGAGATAGATCCTAATGCCACGAACTAGTGAATCGTGGCAATAGATCCTAGTGCAACGATCGGGTTCCGTGGCGATAGATGCTAATGCCATGACTAGTGAATCGTGGCAACAGATTCGTGGCGATAGATCCTAATGCCACGAACTAGTGAATCATTGCAACGGATCCTAATGCAACGATTGTGTTCCGTGGTGATAGATGCTAATGCCACGAACTAGTGAATCGTGGCAACAGATTTGTGGCGATAGATCCTAATGCCACGAACTAGTGAATCGTGGCAACAGATCCTAATGCAACGATCATGTTCCATGGCGATAGATGCTAATGCCATGAACTAGTGAATCATGACAATAAATCATAATTCAACGGTCATGTTCCGTGGCGATAGATGCTAATGCCACGAACTAGTGAATCGGGGCAATAGATTCATGGCGATAGATGCTAATGCCACGAACTGGTGAATCGTGGCAACAGATTCGTGGCGATAGATGCTAATGCCACGAACTAGTGAATCGTGGCAACAGATCCTAATGCAACGGTCGTGTTCCGTGGCGATAGATGTTAGTGCCACGAACTAGTGAATCGTGGCAACAGATTCGTGGCAATAGATCCTAATGCCACGAACTAGTGAATCGTGGAAACAGATCCTAATGCAATGGTCGTGTTCCGTGGCAATAGATGCTAATGCCACAAACTAGTGAATCGTGGCAACAAATTCGTTGCAATAGATCCTAATGCCACGAACTAGTTAATCGTTGCAACAGATCCTAATGCAACGATTGTGTTCCGTGGCGATAGATGCTAATGCCACGAACTAGTGAATCGTGGCAACAGATTCATGGTATACCACAAACTAGTGAATCGTTGCAACAGATCCTAATGCAACGATCATGTTCCGTGGCGATAGATGCTAATGCCACGAACTAGTGAATCGTGGCAACAGAACAAGCTTACTGCAACGATTTAGTATTCGTTGTAGTACAATCGTGGCAACAGGGTGGAATCCTTGTATTGTTAGCTACAAGAAATATTTTGGCGGTCGTCATGGAGTACTATGTGTGCGTACTATCGTCAATTGTCTATGGAGTTGGAGTCGCATACGCTAGATTATTTACTGCTACAATAGAACCAAGGTATATTTAATATTCGTGACATGGTTAAATTCTGATTATCATTTGTTATGTTGATGTGTATGTGTGTAGCAACATCTCGGACACACATACACTGCACTTGATTCGTTTTTCAGAACCGGATGTCACAAATTGGTATCAGAGCCGTGTCGACCGTAGGACGCAAGTCTATGTAGAACGGACACCAAAAAAACGGATAGGGACTATTTTCTAAAACCTACTTTTTGAATTGCATCGCTGCTGCTGTATTTTTTTTTGCAATTTCATCCACTTTATAACATTACTGGCTGTTGTGTTTTACCTTCTAATTCAGCCGCATTTTAACGTATTTGTTGCTACGTTTTGTACACCTTCTCTACTAAAGTTCTTGTTAATAATAATATATATATTGTTGTTGCATTATTTTGATTAATTGTCTTGCTTGCTGCTGTAAATTTTTCCTCTTTTCCCTCCCTTTTGCTGATGTGCACTCTCTTTTTTTCCTTTTAATTGTTGCCGCAACCTTCACACTATTTCACCTCGCATCTCTAATGATTTTATTTTAAGGATATAGGATTTATTTTGATAATTATTCTCTCAAAATTTTCCGCTCACCATTATTCCGATTTCTCTCATTCTTCCTTTCTTCTTTCATATACAACCCACTTCTTTTGCGAAAATTTTAGATGTCCAACCTAGCACTTCTAAGGATACAGAAGAAATAGGAGCATTCGAATAAGTACCGAAAGGAACACACCTCAGCGAGAAGACTTTCGAGATGCACTTCATGTGGAGGAGCTTCGTATGGACCCGTCTCGAGTTGTTCTCGCAGAATACGATACTTCACCATCCGGTAGTTACGATAATGTTGGGTCTTGTGATTATAATTTAAGTCTACCCTTGAGTAATTGTGTAATAAACGCTTACATCATTAGTGTTCGCTTAGGATTGGTGTGCTGATTGTATGATTGCTTGGTTGTGTGTGGTTGCTGGGATGTGAGTTGTGGAACGCTTTGACATTTATCCACATCCTCATCCATTATATAAGTAATTCATTATTTAAGATCATATACCTTGATGCATGCATATAGCTAAGGATTCTTTCTATCTCTCTTTTCCATATCGTTCAACCTCTACTTCAATGGTAGATGGGCCCAAATAGAAGATTCACTATTTTGGATGAAGCTACGTGGGAGTATGAAGACGCTATGAAGTTCCTTCATCTCTTCTCTAAACCGTCGATATCTCGAGGGCGAGATTCCTTTTAAGTTGGTAGATTGTAACATCCCGAAATTTTCCAACTTGCCTAATTCAAATTCAAAAGGGGATTTATAATTTTATTTCCAGATCTCTTCTCCAGTCCATCCGAATCACGGGGGCGAGGTTCATTTTAAGGGGGTAGAATTGTGACACCCTGATTTTCGAGTTTTGGCAAACTAAAAACTTAAATGAGAATTTGGAGTTAATAATAGGAAGGAATTGTTTTTATAAAAAATATAAAATATATGCATCTCATCTTGCATTTTGATTTCATCCTGAAGTATTGAAAATTAATTACTAAAGTAAATACGCTAAAAGTAATTTAATTGCCATAACAAATATGAGATAAAAATGAAGCTAAAGATATATATATATATATATATTAATAATATGATGAATTCATGCAAAAATTATTAAGTAGGATGAAAACGAACAAACGTAAAGGAATTAGAAATAGAGATGCAAGTAAAAATTGAGCCAGACATCGGATTAGTCTGGAAAACAGCAGACTAGTCTGAATACTCTCACTGGTCAACAACAGACATATCCGGATCAATGCAGGACTAGTCCGGTGTGCACAGACTTCATCAAATTTCCCCCCATCATGGACTTATCCGTCACAACAACAGACTAGTCTGAAGTCACTTACTTTATAAATCCTGGACTTGTCCGGTATAACACCGGACATGTCTGTTGAACTTTCTATTCTTCAAACAAAGTTGTCCGGCGTCAAACCGGACTTGTCCGATTAGCTATCTGTACCACAATGGACTAGTCCGTTTCTATGCGGACTTGTCTGTTACTCTAGAGTTTGATTTATTTAACATTTCATCACACTAAATATATAAATAATAAACATGAGTAAACCGCTGATCAGATCACTTGTTGCACAAAGAGTCTCGCCGCACGCTAAAGGAAAGTAATAAAAGAAAGAAAAATAAGAATAATAAAAGATAGAAAATATGTATATACATAATCAATAATAATATATGAAAATAAATAATAAATGACAAAAAAAGAAAATAACAATAATAAATAAATAAATAATAAATTGATAGTATGAAAAGCAAAAAAAATAAAAACAAAAAAAGGTAAAGTCAACAATGCCCAAGCCACGGCCCCACAAAATTCTGGCCGTACTGTCCTGGCCGAACCAACAAAAAGAAAAAAAAAGTGGAAACTCACCCGCAAGCCAAAGGCCAACAGAAGAAAAAAAAGTCAACTCAGGCAGCCGCACAGGCTAGGAAATGAGCGCGCCTGGCTCCGTGGCCGAGCGGGACCAGGTCCCGAGTCCCGTAGCTGCTCGGGCCTCCCGACTGAGCCCCTGCCGCTTATAGACACCAGGCACCGTAAACCTCTGCCCACGTAATCGATCTAGAGGAGTAAATCTCCAGCACTTCCTGTACGTGAGCGCCGCCTGCGCAGGAAAAAAAACCCTAACCGCTAGTAGAAAAAAAAAGAGAAAGACGCGAACATGAAGGAAGGAAGACGAAGAAGAAAATGGAAAAGTTGCTGTTTCCGCGAAAGATCGTTGTAATGTCGCCGTTCTTCGCGGGAGATTGCTACGTTGCCATTATCTTTTTCTTCAACGTCTCATCACCGTCTTCTTCGTCTACATCATGCCGCCGATCTTCGATGGAGTCGCTATGCCGCCGTTCCATGACCGTCGAGACCAGCCACGCAACTCGTAAGTTTTACGATTCAGATTTTACGATGAAAATTAATCTATCACTCGAACCATATCACGCCCAAACTTATTTCATCGTGCCTTGATGTACTGCTACGGACAAGTCCGGTCCTGTAAGCACTAGTCCGGTGCAGTACAAACCAGTCCGGATCCGTGCGGACTTATCCGTTTAGCTCTCTGTGCCCAAACAGACTTGTCCGGCCTCCTACAGACTAGTCTGGTATTAAAATTTCAGCAAATTCTAATTATCACAAGAACCATTATAATTGACCCAAAACTCACATAAGAACTTGAGAACTAGTTGAACCTAATTAGTAAACAATTGTAGTGAATTAATAGCATGTGTTACACTTATAATTTGTGCATGCAACCGCATCATTGCATATTGATTAGTATGTGTCGGTGTCTGGTTCCGGCAATTCTCCCGGTACTACTATTGGTAGCTCAAGGAGTTTGTAGTTCGGTATTGGGCGCGCAGGGATTCATAACACAATGGCAAGTAGAAAAGAGGATTTACGTGGTTCGAGCCACCTACGCGTAATACCCTACTCCACGGGATGTATAGTTGTTGTATTGAGCGTCTGAGCACTTGTGAGCATGTGTCAGCGCTGAGTCTGAGTGTGTCCCCGAGTCGAGAGGTCTGAGAGACAGAGAGATAGAGTCTCCGAGAGAGAGAGAGAGTCCCCTGTGTATCGCTCGACCGGTCCTTTTATAGTACAAGAACTGGTCGTTACATCGCTAGCCTGGCCCGACATGTGGCACTGACAGTTACTGATGCTTAATACATAATTAATGAGATTAATTACCCTTAATAGTGTGGTAACGGGCCTTGACAGTGCCGTTACTGGTATTAAGGGCCCTCCAATCGTGTGTCATTAATATGGTATTAATGACACTTAATCGGGTCTTGAAGTTCTTGATTGTCCCTTGAAAGTCCTAACCGTTGGGGGTACACTAGTCTGATTGTTGAGGCTGAAGGTCCGGCGGTTGGACACGCGGCAGCTTCGGAGCTTACCGTCTAGGACGGGTAGGTCCGGTGCAGTTGTACACGTGTCGGTACCGGAGCTTCCCTCTGTCGGGGATTAGGTCTGGGGGTGCCGTGCAGGTGTTTGGCCCGGAGCTATCCCATGTGTGGGATGTAGGTCCGGTTGCAGTATACACATGGCAGCACAGAGACTAACCATAGAAGGGAGGCAGGCCCGGTCCCGTATGACACGTGGGGCCTTTGGAGGTCTTCAACTTAGACAGGTGAAGTTCCTTTGGTCTTTTTGCAGTCCCTAGGGGTATACGGTACGCAGGATACCGACAGTGGCCCCCTGGGCCCACCTCTGGGAGAGACCTTTTGGATGAAGCCGTTCTGCCGGAGGTGGGTCCACCCTTCGGTTTTTGAGTCGTGTCTTCAAGGGTCTTCGGATGTGCCGTTGACGGTAGTTCGCACTTAAACCATCGCCGCGTGGCATATCTAGGAGAAGGCAGGTGAGATCTGAGCGTGCGGATCTCACGCAATTGAAGGTCGCCGGTTCTCAATACGAAAACCGTATCAGTTCTGCGCGCCTTGTCAGGCTGCCGCCCTCGGGCTTCCCACCTTTCATGACAACCATTCGCCTGGGGTAAAGACCTCGACTTGATCGTCGGGGTGGCCCCGGGCCCCCTTGTCATTGGCAGGGTGATGTTTTTAAACTGTATCGTTAGCTCCTTTGCAGTTTCCATCCAAGCATTGTGGGGGCTTACTTAAGAAGGAAAGCACGCACCGTTTGGGGATTCTTTACGCCTTCATTTCAACTTGCGCTCGAATCCTCCAAACTTTAGTCTGCTTTTCATCTCTCGCCCCACTGTGACGCAATGAAGTTGGGACTCCCAAAGAGCCGCATGGGGAGCAAAAAGGAGTTGTCTAGGGTCCGAACCTATATGGGATGGTCAAGCGACTCCTTCGACAATGACATTTGCTGCTGCAAGCTTCCCTTCGAGAAGGAGCGAGCCGGAGATATGGTGTACTTCCTTGGGTACGCCATGGCAGGTTTGATCCCGCCTTTCTCCACTTTCTTTCTCATGCTGGTTGATTTCTATGGTCTGTAGCTACACCATCTTGTCCCCCACTCAATCTTGCTAGTGGCAACTTTCGTCCACTTCTGCAAGATGTGGGTGGGTGTGCCCCCTTGCGTGGAGTTGTTCCGGACTTTCTTTACTGTCCACCCGACCGGGAAGAGCGATGAGTTCATCGGCTTCTACTACTTCGTGAAGCGGAATAAGTCCCCCCTCAAGTACTTGAGGTACTTCCCTTCCGGTAAGTGGGACGACTGGAAGAAAGGCTGGATGGTCATCATCGTCGGGGGACACGAGAGTTTGGAGCTGTCTGAAGGCCTCCTTGCATTGACACCGACATTTGGAGTGACGTGTCGGAGCTGTCGAGGGATTACAAGCCCATTCTGGACAGAATCTAGGAATGTGTTGAAGGTGGGCTGACCCCGCAGATGGTCTTCGGCAACTTCTTGATGAACAGGTTGGCCCCGCTGAGGGCTAGGACCTGACCTGCCTAGGCCTTCAATAGTGAGATGGACACCAACCATATTGAGGTCGGCGTGGACACCAACCTGACCGGTGAAGCCTTGAAGACCCATCTCAAGAAATTTCAGCCTGGGAACATCGGCCCTGGCGACGTGTCTCCACCGGCGGCCTTCCTTCCCCTGAATATGATACCATAGGAGTGCAGAGAGCTCCGGAGGAAGATGCCGCTATTGGACGACTTGGGCCTGATGGAGAGGCGATCAACCTTTGGGGTGGCAATCCCCGGAGCTTCGGAGGTTGGCTCCATTACCGCCCCGCAGCCAAGAACCGAAGTCGTAGGCAAGGGCAAGGAATTGGCCGAGCCCTCGAGCCGCAAGAGGAAGTTGAAGCACTCTGACGGGAGGTCCTTCAGACTTGCTCCTTCCGCAGTAGCTTCTTCTCCCCGGAGGCGAAGGTCTTCAACAGCGTCAACCACTCCAGCATCAGCATCTCCCCGGGATGCTAGCTTTGGCCATATGGCTCCGGTACCAGGGCCTGCTGAGGGCTCTAGGTCCTGGGGTCCTTGTCAATCGAGGGGGGCCTCAACCAAGGCGACACCGACGGCAGCAGCAAGCTCCGGGGAACCTTCCGGAGCTACCATGCCAGTGGCGATAGGGTCCGGCTCTGAACATCCGGGGAAGAGGTTCTGCGCTAGTTGGAGCGGAAGCCTTCCGAGGTAAATTTGGTTTTTTACCTCAGTTGGTTGTTTTTTTGTAACTGCGTTTTGAATGTCTTTTTCCTTCATCCATAGAGTGCCCAAGAAAGAGGTTGAAGCTCCGGTTCCCGCAGCAGCAACTGATGCTGCACAGACGGAGGCTCCAGCTCCAGTTCCAGCGCTGCCCCAGGTGGTGGCTGAGGTCGCGGCAGCCACAGCACTGGCTGTTGTGATCCTGAACCTCGACTCATCCCCTGAAGCTCCCTTGGTAGCGCCGTACCACAGGAATGAAGATGTACCAGCGGCACCAGCCCCGAAGGTTGAAACTCCGGGTTTGGATGCTGAGACAATGGACGCCCGGTCCTAGAGCCGGACGTTGTTGAAGCCCCGGTAGCGGAGCCGGTGGTTGATGAAGCCCCGGCGGTAGAGCCGGATGTTGATGAAGCCCCGACAGTAGAGCCGGTGGTTGTTGAGGTTCCGGTAGCGGAGTCGGTAGTCGCTGAAGTGCCGGCGCTTGAGCCGGTTGTCGAGGAAGTGCCAGCGCCCGAGCCCATGACGGTCGAAGCGCCAGCGCCTGAGCCGGCAGTGGAGGAGGTGCCAGTGTGGGAGCCGGAAGCGGCTTCAGCTCTGGCCGAACCTTCAACGCCTGCCCCGGAGGTGGTGGTCCCGGGGGTGCCCGCGCCTGAGCCTGGGTGCCAAGATGAAGCTGCCGGCCCCCCGCCTAAGGGACCAATTGTTAATGACCTGGCGGCGGGACCTTCGGAGCCATCTCCGGAGGTCGAAACTTCTGTTGCAGGACCATCCTCGGCGGTGGTCGAGGCTATCTCGGAGGGCGGCCCTAGTGCCGTGGAATCTCAGGGGACCGCTCTTGTAGAGTGGGACCCAATTTTTGTTACGGAGAACCCGCTGGAACCAGCAGAGAGGACCCCAGCAGGTCCGGGGCCGATCCCTCTGTCGTTGTCTATCGACAACGCCTGCTCCAGCCTTCGTCAAGTGCAGCTGGCCTTCTACCACGACAGCAAGGCCCTCGAGGAGGAGCGCCAAACCCTTAGGAGGTGGCGCAACCGGCTCCAATTCGAGACCAAGCTGGCGCAAACCAGGCTGGCTGATGACAGGGAGTGGGTGAAGAAGGAGATGGCCCAGATGGAGTATTAGGGACAACAGTTGGACGAGAGGGAAAGCATGACGCGATCCCTTGACAACCAGTCCCGGGCCATCTATGAATAGGCCGTAGCTGCTAATAATGCAGCAAGTGATCGCCAAGAGAAGCTCGACGCCATCCACGACAGCCTCGTCAAGCGCCAGGAGGCTCTTGAGGAGCGGGAGAGAAAGCTCGAAGATGAAGAGCAAAAACTCCCGGAGCTGTGGGATGACCTCGTGAAGAGGGAGGAAGAGTTTACTCAGAGGCTGACTCTGGGTGACAAGAGTCTCGCGAAGCGCACCAAGAAGCTGGAGGAGCGCTGCAAGAAGGAGGAGAAGAAGGTCTGGCAGTGAGGACAGGACCTCCACAAGAGGGAGGATGAAATTGCTGCCAAGGAGAAGAAAGTGCAGGGCTGGGAGAAGGACATGGTCGACTGCCGGAACAAGATCCACCTCCGGGAGAAGGAGCTCAGTAAACTCAAAAGGCAAGTTGCTGAAAAGATTCAGCAGAATGCCAAAGAGGTTGAGCGCCTTGCCTGGGAGAATTCAGAGCTTGCGGCGACCAGAAGATCCTTGGAAGAGATGCGAGGCCCAAGGGCTGCAGAGTCCCAACAAGTTTGGGACTTCTTGGGCAAAGCCAATGACGCGCTGAAGCCGATGGGTTTTAGTCCCGTGTGTCCAGATGAACCAGATCCGGAGCTGGACCAGGCGTTGCAGGCGTTGAGCTTGGCGGGCAACAAGCTCACCAAGATGGGCGATGTCATCGCACACCAGCTGGAACTGAAGGACAATCTCTGGCAATGAACTTCGCAGAGTTCATGCTGACGTGCTACACAAGCCGAGACCCTCACTTCTCACTGGACCCGGTGCTTGAAGGCCCCATCATCGGAGAGGGGGAAGCCGCCAAAGCCAGCGTGCCGGAGGTTGCCTAGAAGGTCGCCTCGTTCTTCCATAGGGTCTAAGATTCTCTCTTTGTAGCTCCCACTTGTATTCTGTCTTCTTTTTCTCCAATTTTATAATCTCTTGTCTCCAGATAAATGAAATCCAAGTTTTTTATGAATTTCATTTTTTGTCTTCAAAACCTTTGTCCCACTTGGCCTCCTGGTAGATGTACACAATTTGATTGTGAATATGTACCAAGAGGATGTAGCACTTTGTTGAAAACTTGCGCGCTTCGAACTTGTAGTTTGTAGGTCCGAAGTCACCGATAGTATGGGCCCCCTAAGGTTGTCGGAGCTTAGTAGCTCCGGCAGTGACCCTTGTCAACACGTAGAGCATTGACGGTTAGTCCTCTGGGGTTGTCGGAGCTTGGTAGCTCCAGCAATGATCACCTTCAACACGCGGTGCATCGACAGCAGACCCCACTGTGGAGTCTTCCCACCATCTTTTCTTCACGTTGACGGCTGGCCCCTGGCTTTACTAGAACTTAGTATCTCCAGCGACGCTCGCTATCAATGTTTGAAACATTGGCAACAAGCCACCTTAGGGGATGTCGGAGCTTTGGTAGCTCCGGCTTCATTCACCATCATCATGAGATCTTTATTTTTCCTGCACACTGAAGTCAAGAAAAACAGTAAAATCCATTTCCTATCTATAACTCAATTGCGACTTATTATTCCCGAGCAATTTTTAGGTTGAACACAATTCTAAATACAATCAAGTGCACTGGCTTGTTTTCTCCAGGTCCGATCGTTTCTGGACTCGGCTTACTTCAGCCTGCCGAGGTGTAGGTAGAGTGGCGTACTTAGGGTGCAGGACCAGGCTAAGTCGATAGCACACTCCGGACCTAGATTGGCTTGGCGGCCAGACGAGTAGACCATTAACAATGTTTAGACCCGGAAGAATTGACAATGCAACTTGAATTATATATGAACTAGTCGAGCTAAAGTTTCTTAGGAATTTCACAACTTTGTTATAGACAATAAAGAGAAAAATAAAAAATATTGAGCCTGTACAAAATAAATGCACGTGGAGTCTGTATTCACAAGGATGTCTTTCATTATAGGTTCGGGGTACAGGGGAAACGAGTACACTCTTAGAGTACGGAACTAGGCTAAGTGTGTTTTATTTCTCGTTTGACCCAAGGTAGCTAGCTACACTTTTAGTTATGATACTGTGACAAGTGTTGCCTGAACTTTGCGGACCTTCCGGGGAAGGTCCGGCTGTTCTCTCAAAGGAGCTACCTGACTATGTACAATGACTCTATAACATACATCACATGTAACTACAGACTCACCTCTATGATATTAAGCGTAGAACTTACGGAGGTGCTCAATGTTCCAAGGATTAGGGAGCCGTGTCCCATCCTCAGTTGCCAAGGGAACGCATCCAGGACGGGATACTTTGATCACTCGGAAGGGTCCTTCCCAGCTGGGGGAGAGTTTGTTTAACCCTTCTCGTGTTTGTATTCTCTGTAGAACCAGATCACCTTCCTCGAGCTGTCGGCTGTGAACACGCCGTTGGTGATAGCGCCGAAGAGCTTGGCGGTATCGGGCATTCCGAACAGCTGCTCGGCACCTTCCCTCTTCAAGGAGCTCAAGGTCATCACGCCGGAGCTGGTCCTGTGTGGCACCGTCGAAGGTCCGGACCCGGAGTGACCCTAAGGTTATTTCCAGAGGAAGGACTGCTTCAGCTCCGTACACTAAGAAGAAGGGTGTCTCTCCAGTTGACCGGTTTGGAGTTGTCCTATTGGCCCACAAGGTGGGCGGAAGCTCTTCTATCCAGTTGGCTCCATGTTTTTTTAGGCGCGCATATGTGTGCGTCTTTAGTGCTTTTAGAATTTCTGCATTTGCTCTCTCAGCTTGGCCATTGCTTGCCGGGTGAGCTACAAAAGCGTAGCTGACCTGAATGTCGAGGTCTTCGCAATATCCTTGGAATGCAGAGCTTGTGAATTGGGTCCCGTTATCAGTTATGATCTTGTTTGGGACTCCAAATCTGCATACGATGGACTGCAAGAAGTTGATAGTTGATTGCTTGTTTATTGTGACAACTGGGGTTGCTTCCGGCCATTTTGTGAACTTGTCAATGGCAACATACAGGAACTTGTAACCTCCGATGTCTCTTGGGAAAGGTCCCAAGATATCCATCCCCCACACAGCGAAAGGCCATGTAGGAGGTATCATTTGTACAGGCTGAGCTGGTGTGTGAATTTGCTTTGCATGGAACTGGCATGCTTCGCATTTCTTCACTAGCTCAGTTGCATCCAGGAGTGTTGTAGGCCAGTAAAAACCATGCTGGAAGGCTTTACCGACAAGTGCATGGGAAGACGCGTGGTTCCCACACTCGCCTCCATGGATTTCTGTGAGGAGTTTGCAACCTTCTTCCTTTGTAATGCACCGCATTAGGACGCCGTTGGCACCACGCCGGTAGAGATCCCCTTCTACCAGTGTGTATCTTTTAGCCAATCTGACTATTCGGTCAGCGGATACATTATCTTCAAGAAGGAAATTGTCTTTCAAGTAGCTCCGGATCTCCGAGATCCATGCATCGGAGCTAACTTGAGGATTTGAGTCTTGCGTGCTAGGTTGCTCGGAGCTTCCTACAGCACCTACAACCCTTGATGGACGCCATGGTAACAGGGCCATCGGGACCGCCAGCTTCGAGGTGCTGGTCTCGCCCCCTTCGCTCAGTTCGCAGGATGAGCTATAGGTTTAGACAACCTCCGAATGAAGGTTCTGTCGGGAGCCGGATCTCCGGTTGAAGCTTTCGTCGAGAGCTCATCAGCTTCAGCGTTGTTGAGACGCTTGACATGGCAGAGGTCCAGGACTTCGAAGTCCTTCTGATGCTTCTGGACTTCAAGTAGGTACGCAACTAGTTGAGGGTTATTGCAGCAACATTCACCTTTGACTTGTTTTACAACAAGATGTGAATCCCCCTTTAGCAAAAGCTGCTTGACACCATATGATAGTGCCACCTTGAGCCCATAGATTAGTGCCTCATACTCCGCCATGTTGTTGGTCGCCTTGAAGTCAAGGTGAACCATGTATTTAACCTTCTCCCCGGTCGGAGCGAGAAGAAGAACTCCAGCTCCGGCCCCTGCTTCTGCACGGAGCCGTCGAAGTAGAGAGTCCAGTGAGGCTCAGTGAAGACCGGAACCTTGGGTTCTGAGTTCTGCTCACTGGGGCCCACAGGATTTGATGTAGAGGGGGTCTATTCCGCCACAAAGTCTGCCAGAGCTTGACTCTTAATTGCTTGTCTTGGGATGAATTGAAGGTCGAACTCGGCCATTCCCAGTAGAGTTGGGATTATGCAAGATTGCACGCAGTGGATAAGAAGTTACCACTGAAATCTTGTGGGCTTGGAAGTAGTGTCAGAGCTTCCTAGAGGCAATAAGATGTGTAGAGCAGCTTATGCACCTCCAGGTATTGAGTCTTGGCATCATGGAGTACTTCGCTGATGAAGTACACTGGGCATTGGACTGTCCGGACCCTCCCGAAGGGGCCTGGAGCTTCCTCCTCATCAAACCGGACCCTCCCGGAGGGGTCCGGACCTTGTTCGTGGACATTTGGGTTCCTACTGGAGGAACCCGGAGCTTCTTCTGCAGCGACCCTGACCATACCGGAGGGGTCCGGGTGTTATTGCTCCGCAGTAGTGACTTCTCCACTTGAAGGATGTGGCTCCTCTGACATCTCGCCTTGAGGATCCGGGTCTGGGAGCTGGGACCCAGACTCGACTTTAGGTAGCTCCGGACCCTTCCGAAGGGGTCTGGATTCCTGAACTGGAGATGGTTCTGGTCTTTCCGCAACCAGGACCATGCTGACAACTTCGTCAGTTGCCGAAATGTAAAGCAGAAGTGGCTCACTAGGATTCGGAGCTACCAGGGTTGGTAGAGTGGTGAGGAGCTGCTTCAGCTCTTGGAACGCCTTTTCTGCTTCTTCAGACCATTAGAATGGTCCAGACTTCCTCAACAACTTGAAGAAGGGTAGCACCCGTTCCGCCAGTATTGAGATGAACCGGCTGAGGGCAGCTAGACATCCAGTCAGCTTCTGGATGTCCTTGATGCAGGCTGGTGGCCGCATGTCTTCAATAGCTTTTATCTTCGCTGGATTTGCTTCTATCCCTCGGTGGTTCACCAGGAATCCAAGAAGATTTCCGGAGCTAACCCCGAAGACACACTTGTCTGGGTTCAGCTTCGTGCGTGTGACGCGCAACTTGTCGAAGACAGCTTGCAGGGTGTCAAGGAATGACTCCTTGTTTTTGATCTTGACGACGATGTCATGGACGTACACTTCCACTACATATCTGATAAGCTCTCCAAAAGTTTTGTACATAGCTCGTACAAACATTGAAGCAGCATTTTTGAGACCGAATGGCATGACAGTGTAACAATATAATCCATCTACTGTGATGAAGGAAGTATGCTCTTTATCTTCCTTAGACATTCTGATTTGATGGTACCCAGAATATGCATCTAGGAAACACAGTAATTCGCACCTGGAGGTGGAATCCACTATCTGATCTATTCTTGGTAGTGGGAATGGATCTTTTGGACATGCCTTATTTAGTGTAGTGTAGTCGATACACATCCGAAGCTTCCCGCCGGCCTTGGGTACAATGATTTGGTTTGCCAACCATTTTGGGTGGAAGACTTCTCGGATGACTCCAGCTTCGAGCAACTTCTTAACTTCTTGACGTATGAATTTTTGTCGTTCTACGGATTGCTTCCGAGGCTTCTGGTGTATAGGCCGAGCATCGGGATAGATATTCAGATTGTGCTCGATCACTTCCCTATGGATCCTAGGCATTTGTGACGGTTGCCAGGCAAACACGTCAACATTTGTCTGGAGGAAAGTGACGAGTGCGAGTTCCTATTTGTCATTCAGACCTCCCGATATACGGGTGGTCTGAGCAGCGTCGGAACCGATTTGGATGACTTTGACAGGAATGTCAGTGTCGCCGCTTGGTTGCACGCGAGGTGCAGAGGTTGAGCCTCGATGACGAATGCTCGGGGGTTTTGGAGCTTGCTCCTTTCCGGATTCTTCCTCCTGCGCTGTAGCGAGTACATGGATTTCTCACAGAGCAGTCATTCGGCGGTGCGATCTCCACAGATCCAAAGAACGCCTGCTGGTGTTGGCATCTTCAACACCAAGTAGCCATAATGGGCGGCAGCCATGAATTTGTACAAGGCTGGCCTGCCCAAAATAGCGTTGAATGGTAAGTTGATATGCGCCACGTCGAAGACCAACTTCTCAGTGCAATAATTCTCCTGGGTCCCGAAGGTCACCGGGAGAGTAATTGCACCGAGTGGGGTTATGACCCCCGGACCTACTCCGGAGAAAGGTCAGGAGGGGCAAAGATCTGAAGGTCGGAGCTGAAGTTTGACAAAAGCTTCAAAGCTTATGAGGTTCAGCCCCGAACCTCCGTCCACCATTACATGGTGGAGTTGGATGTTATTGATGGTAGGAGATACCGTTAGTGGATGTTGGCCAGCTCTGATCATGTTCCCAGGGCAGTCCGAAGCATCAAAGGTGATGGCAGTATCCATCCACTTCCGGTGCGGCTCTGCCCTGGCGGTGGGAGCTACTGAGGCTATGTCCCGCTGCATGGTCTTGAGGACACGGCGGGAGGTGAGTCCCACGAACCATCAAAGATGGTGTCCATGGTTTTCCGACGTTCGTTGTCGGAAACGTCGGAGTCGTCGTCGACGGAGGTCTAAATAGCCTTCAAGACCTTTTTAGGGTCCTGAAAGCCTAACTCCTCTTCAGTCGGAGCTTCGTCGACTTTCTGTTTTCCTTACCTTTAACGGAAAGGAACTTCTCCCCGGCGCTTGTTGTAGTGCTTGGCAAGGTTCTGGACCTCTCGGTAGCCTTCCAAGTTGTGGTTGTTTGTCTTGTGTATAGGATACCACATCTTAGAGCTGCCTCCGTCTTCGGACGACAGCCGAGGTCGTTTCTCGGGGCGTAGCCCCCGGCCACCCAGAGCTGCAGCAGCGGCTGTAGGTGTGTCAACCAACGGCTTCTTCTTGCCGTTGGACTTTTTCCTCTTTTTGCCACTCCTGGAGGTAGTGGCTTCACCCTTGGAGGACTTTTTGTTGTCCTCCGGAGGTGGTTGGGAGTGCATTTCACGGCCCTCCGCAGCTTTGGCGCACTTGTCTACCAAGCTGAAGAGTTCTGTGACGCTGGTGACTTCCTTGGTCGCCAGCTTCTCCAGCATCTTCTTGTCTCGCACGCCCTGCCTAAATGCCACAATGACAGAAGCGCTTGAAGGATGAAGGATCGCAGGGACTCTCCCCCCTTCTGCTTGACAGCAAAAAGGTCCAGTTCGGTGCCTAGTCGGGTGTATGAACTCCCGAAGTTGGCAGTGAACTGTTGGCACAGTTCCGCCCAATTGTTGATGGAGTCGGGCAGAAGGCTCATGAACCAGGACCTGGTTGTGCCAGTCAAAGCCACATGAAAATAATTGGCCATTACGGCCTCATATCCTCCGGCCGCAAGGATTGCGGTGGAGTAAATTTGGAGAAACTCAGCGGAATTGACAGTCCCGTCAAATTTCTCCAGCAGGTGAGGCCGGAATTTCTGCTGCCATCTGACCATGCGTAGGTGCATGGCCAGGGCAGAACAGCCTCCTCTTACTCCCTCGGGAGCAGGACTGTCCCGAGCCTCTCGCATTTCGCGAGCACGCTCGATATGGACGCAACTATCCTGTTGACGGTATCGGCGATCAAGCTCCGCCCGAAGGTCGTGAGTTAAAAGCCTGGTTACCGTGTGAGTGCATCGTGCCCCAGAAGGCAGCGACGTCGCTTGTTGAGACACAGCACTCCTCCTATGTTGGGAAGCATGCGGACCAAGTCTACAGGCACGGTCCGATGCTGCGATGGGGCCCGCCCCAAGGGGGGAGGACCTTGGTTGCTGATGCGATGGCCGCTGCTACAACCAAGTGTTCCACATCAGCCCTCCACTGCTCCATTGCACTTTGGGATGCTCCTGGAGGCGGTGGATGTTGAAGAAAAGCACGCGCGACATGGAGCGCGTGTTCAGGATTGTTTTTCGCCGATGTCGTGACCGACCTAGATGCCCCATCTCGCTGTCTAGCTTGATTTGCCGGTGCGGATGGTGGCGGCGGTGGCATGACTCCTTCTGGAGCCACATCACCTGCTGGCTGCTGCATGATGGAGGGATTGCCTCTAGCAGGTTGTGCAGCAGGGTTGCTGTTGGACGATCCAGCAGCAGAGTTCACCATGTTTGAATCTCGGGCACCCCTACCGGCGCGCCAACTGTCGGTGTCTGGTTCCGATAATTCTCCCGGTACTACTATTGGTAGCCCAAGAAGTTTGTAGTTCGGTATTGGGCGCCCAGGGATTCAAAACACGATGGCAAGTAGACACGAGGATTTACGTGGTTCTTGCCGCCTAAGCGTAATACCCTACTCCACGGGATGTATAGTTTTTGTATTGAGCGTCTGAGCACTTGTGAGCGTGTGTCAGCGCTGAACTGAGTGTGTCCCCGAGCCGAGAGGTCTGAGAGCCAGAGAGATAGAGTCTCTGAGAGAGATAGAGTCCCTTGTGTATCGCTCGACCAGTCCTTTTATAGTACAAGGACATGTCGTTACATTGCTAGCCTGGCCCAACATGTGGCCCTGGAGGTTACTGATGCTTAATACACGATTAATGAGATTAATTACCCTTAATAGTGTGGTAACGGGCCTTGACAGTGCCGTTACTGGTATTAAGGGCCCTCCGATCGTGTGTCATTAATATGGTATTAATGACACTTAATCGGGTCTTGATGTCCTTGATTGTCCCTTGAAGGTCCAAACTGTTGGGGGTACACCAGTCTGATTGCTGAGGCTGAAGGTCCGGCGGTTGGACACGTGGCAGCTTCGAAGCTTACCGTCTGGGACTGGTAGGTCCAGTGCAGTTGTACACGTGTCGGTACTGGAGCTTCCCTCTGTCGGGGGTTAGGTTCGGGGGTGCCGCGCAGGTGTTTAGCCCGGGGCTATCCCATGTGTGGGATGTAGGTACGGTTGCAGTATACAATTGGCAGCACCGGGACTAACCATAGAAGGGAGGCAGGCCCGGTCCTATATGACACGTGGGGCCTTCGGAGGTCTTCAACTTCGACAGGTGAAGTTCCTTTGGTCTTTTTGTAGTCCCAAGGGGTATACAGTATGCAGGGTACAGACAGTATGTGTGCATTGTATTGATTGAATGTGCTTCATTGCGAGTAGACGGATGCGTTCAAGTGGCTACGATCGACAAGCGATTATCCGAGGATCTTCATGCGCGAGACTTTGAATTGCTTGAGCCATCAAATTGCGGAATATTAAGGCAAGTGTCCTTGATCATTTTGATCCTGTTTTTTTTAATGTTTTGTTTGTAAAATTGCATGCTTGTGTCAAATTGATGGGAAACCCATGATAGATGTTTACTAGTCTTGTTGACCATCCTTGTCGCTTGAGATATATTATAGAGAGTCAGGAAGTGTATTTTTACCTTTTTGCTTCACTCTAATAAATTGGGATGGGGAAACAACTAAATGGTTTTACTATGAATTAATTCACTTATGGATGATGTGAATTGATGGGTATTGTTAATTGGTAACATGGGATTAGGAGATCTAAGAAAGCATGGTTTGTGGACTGGGTTGGATGTTATGCTTGTTTCGCTTGCTTTAGTTCTAAGGACCGGTTCGTGGAGCAACAACCCACATTTTACAGTGCCACCACAGGGCCAAGTATGGGTGCGGCTTAGCTGAATAATTAGGTGTATTGCTAGCATTGTTTTAATCATTTGGAGGAGCGGGGAATGAGAGTCGGTTGGGTTTGCAATAGTTGCGGGACTGCCTTGGGATTCGAACGGCACAAGAGGGGGCCCATGGTTGGATATGCATAATTGGAGGCATCACCACCGGTGAAACCTTAGTGGGTCTGAATATGCTGGTAGTCCCTTTGTAAATGCTATTTTGTGATCTCTTGGCCACAAACCGATGGAAGTGTGTAATGTAACCAATGGGTCATGGCATGATGGAGGATGTTTAGTCTCTGAAAGGGGACAAAATTACAAACTTGTTGGTAAAGTGGTACAACCTCTGCAGAGTGTTAAAAACAATCATAATGGTTGTGCTCCCGGTTATGAGCGATTTGGACCCTCACATGATTAGAGTGGAACTTGGGATTTGAATGATTTGTTTATGGTTATGGATTGAATGGTGATAAATGGACATGGTTAATGATGATGGTAAGGATATGGCATATGGATGGATAATGAATGATGGATATGAGTTATTATGTTTATTTTGGATATGATGGGATTAATTCACATAGACATCTTAGTATGCTTTTTACATGTTTTAAATGTACTTTTCAGCAAATAGCCATTATTTATTATCATTCCTTGTTTAAGCTACATGTCATTATTTTCTCACACTTGCTGAGTACGACATGTGCTCACCTGTGCTATTCCCACATTAATTCAGCTATAGGAAATATTTGGAGGTCATCATGGAGTACTTGACGTGCGTACTACCATTGATTTCCTGTGGATCTGGAGTCGCCTATGCTAGATTATTTACCGCTGCAATAGAATCAAGGTATATTTATTTTTTGTTGTATGGTTAAACTATGATTATCATTTGTGATGTTGATGTGTATGTGTGTAGCAATATCTTGGGCACACATACACTGCACTTGGTTCATTTTCAGAATCGGGTGTCACAATGTGAAGACAAATAGCATATGCATAAGGCCTATCAATGTAAAAATATCATATGGCTTTGGTAGGTATTTCTAATCAAATGAGAGTAACTTAAATCTTTTTAGAATTTCTCCAGAAATCTAAGTTTTCACCTTTAAACTAGGAATAATAGCCCTATCACTTTATCATATCTCACAACAACTTAGAATTGGATTAAGCTTTTGCTACCCACAATTCTTAAATCAAGGCAAAAGTAGTTTTACCGGTGGAAGCAATATTTTGGAGAGTAATAAGTTGTAATCTAGGGACTTAGGAAAATTAAAATAGAGAAACTATTCATCATTTCATCTATGTGAATTCTAAACTATTCTTACCGCATCTTTTATTTTATTTGAAAGAAAATCTACTCTACTTATTTTTAAGTTTTTTATATCCAAGGTGAATGGTGGATGAATAGAAAATAAATATGCAAGGGGTGTGAGACAATTTACCTCAAGTGGGGGTCCTCCCCCAAGCTTGTTCTTCAATCACCTCCGTGATGAGGGTTGAACCCTTGATGACGGAAGTATGCCGTGAGATCTGCTTGTTGTTGTTGTGGCGTAGAGTTGAAGTTGGTGAATTGAGCGTCTGTGTGTTATTTTCAATCCTGGATACCTTGGACATGCTTTTGGAGAGTGTTGTAGATGTCTCCCGTCCTCACCTCAAGGTCTTCCATACGTCTAGTGAGATTCGTGATTTCTATTCTATAGTCATGATGACTTATAGCCAAAAAGGAACGACGTCTTCTCGTGGACGTTGGAGGCAAGCTGCTAGAGCTTGAAGTGGATTGGGGTAGGCTCCCACTATGCACCCAGCCATCCATGCCAAGACGAACCCTGGTCTCATATGATGGAGGCTGAGTCCATTCGGGTGCATCACCCGTCGGTTCTCTTCCTCGTCATACTCATGGACTATGGAGGTTGTACTAGACATGGCCGCTCTCCTTGCACGGCTTCTTCATCCTGCCAGAGACATTACTTCTTCGGGCTTCCTTGATGGGAAGAAGGTCAATGGTTAGCATTCGACATTTGTAAAAATGAATATCCGGGTTAGGTGACCGAATTTCATTGACAAAGTCGGGATAATAAAACATTAAAGAGCCATCATGATCATGCTTAAGGGTATGTCCTTGCACTAGATAATCTTCATTAATTAATTCTCATTCATTTTCAATATATTCAAATGAAGTATATTCTAGTGCTCCTACCCTAGTAGCAATGCGAGTAATCAATGAAGTGCATTCAATTGGCCATGTCCTTGAAATGTAATTTAAACCATTGTGTCATCATGGCAATAACTGGAGCAACTTTTATCTTTTTAACCATGGCAAATAATATTTTCAAATCATCATCACAGATTATTCTTACATCTCCTCTAGGGAACATAGTCATAGACACCCATCTATGTATGAAGCATAAAGTAGGATTGTGCAAGTGGCTATTGCTAGAAGCACTACATCTGACCTCACTAGTCAATTCATGCCAAAAACTTTGTTTGTTAAACTTAGGCAAAGTGTTTAAATCTAGCAAACAACGTTTATGGAAGCCTAGGATTTCACTTAATTCTTTCCATAGGATGTTGTATTCTTTTTGAAACAATCTAAAAGAAATACTGTCTGTACCCTGTGTACCATACATTCCTTGGGACTGCAAAAAGACCAAAGGAACTTCACCTGTCTAAGTTGAAGACCTCCGAAGGCCCTGCGTATCATACGGGACCGGGCCTGCCTCCCTTCTATGGTTAGTCCTGGTGCTGCCACGTGTATACTACAACCGGACCTACATCCCACACATGCGATAGCTCCGAGCTAAACACCTGCACGGCACCCCCGGACCTAACCCCCGACTGAGGGAAGCTCTGGTACCGACACGTGTACAACTGCACCGGACCTACTCGTCCCAGATGGTAAGCTCCAAAGCTGCCATGTGTCTAACCGCCGGACCTTCAGCCTCAACAATCAGACTAGTGTACCCCCAATGGTTAGGACTTTCAAGGGACAATCAAGGACTTCAAGACCCGATTAGGTGTCATTAATACCATATTAATGACACACAATCGAAGGGCCCTTAATACCAGTAACAGCACTATCAAGGCCCGTTACCACACTATTAAGGATAATTAACCTCATTAATTGTGTATTAAGCATCAGTAACCGCTAGGGCCACATGTCAGGTCAGACTAGCGATTTAACGACCAGTCCTTGTACTATAAAAGGACTGGTCGAGCGATACTTAGGGGACTCTCTCCCTCGGAGACTCTCTTCTCTCTAGACTCCTGGCACTCTCATACTCGGCTCTGACACACACTCACAAGTGCTCAGACGCTCAATACAACAACTACACACCCCGTGGAGTAGGGTATTACGCTTAGGCGGCCCAAACCACGTAAATCCTTGTGTCAATTTGGCATCGTATTCTGAATCTCTGCGCGCCCATTATCGAACTACAAACTCCGCGGGCTACCATCGGTAGTACCGGGAGAATTGCCAGAACAAGACTCTGGCAGTTGGCGCACCAGGTAGGGGCGCCCAAGATTCAAACATGGTGAACTCTGCTGCTGGATCGTCCAAATGCAACCCTGCTGCACAGCCTGCTGGAGGCAATCCCTCCAACATGTAGCAGCCAGGAGGAGCCGTGGCTCCAGCAGGAGTCATGCCACCGCCGCCACCGTCTGCACCGGCAAATCAAGCTGGATAGTGAGATGGTGCATCTGCGTCGGTCACGGCATCGGCGAACAACAACCCTGAACATGTGCTCCATGCTGCGTGTGCTCTTCTCCAACGTCCACCGCCTCCAGGAGCATCCCAGGGTGCAATGGAGCAGTGGAGGGCTGATGTGGAACACTTTGTTGCAGCAGCAACCGATCGCATCAGTAACCAAGGTCCTCCCCCCTTGGGGTGGGCCCCATAGCAGCATCAGACCGTGTCGGGCAGACTTGGTCCGCACGCTTCCAAATATAGGAGGCGTGTTGCATCTCAACAAGCGACATCGCTGCCTTCAGGGGCGCGATGCACCCATACGGTAACCAGGCTTTCAACTCACGACCTCCGGGCGGAGCTTGATCACCGTTACCGTCAACAGGATGGCCGCGTCCATATCGAGCGTGCTCACGAAAGGCGAGAGGCTCGGGACAGTTCTGCTCCCAAGGGAGTAGGAGGAGGCTGTTCTACCTTGTCCATGCACCTACGCATGCTCAGATGACCGCAAAAGTTCCGGCCTCACCTGCCAGAGAAATTTGACGGGACTGTCAATCCCGCTGAGTTTCTCCAAAACTACTCCACCGCAATCCTTGCGGCTGCAGGCAATGAGGTTGTAATGGCCAACTATTTCACCGTGGCTTTGACTGGGACCTCCAGGTCCTGGTTCATGAGCCTCCTGCCTAACTCCGTCAACTGTTGGGCGGAACTATGCCAACAGTTCACCGCCAACTTCGGGAGTTCATACACCCGACCAGGCACCGAACTCGACCTTTTTGCTGTCAAGCAGAATGGGGGAGAGTCCCTGCGATCCTTCATCCAGAGGTTCTCCCAAGTACGAAAGACTATACCTTCTATCTCAAGCGCTTTTGTCATTGTGGCATTTAGACAGGGCATGCGAGACAAGAAGATGCTAGAGAAGCTGGCGACCAAGGAAGTCACCAGCATCATGGAACTCTTCAGCTTGGCAGACAAGTGCGCCAAAGCTGTGGAGGGCCGTAAAATGCACTCCCAACCACCTCCGGAGGACAACAAAAAGTCCTCCAAGGGTGAAGTCACTACCTCTGGGAGTGGCAAAAAGAAGAAAAAGTCCAACGACAAGAAGAAGCCATCGTCTGGCACACCTACAGCCGCTGCTGCAGCTCCGGGTTGCCAGGGGCCACGCCCCGAGAAACGACCTCGGCTGTCGTCTGAAGACGGAGGAAGCTCCAAGATGTGGTGTCCTATACACAAGACGAACAGCCACAACTTGGAAGGCTGCCGAGAGGTCCAGAACCTTGCCGAGCGCTACAACAAGCGCTAGGAAGAAGTTCCTTTCCGTCAAAGGGAAGGAAAACAAAAAGTCGACGAAGCCCCGGCTGAAGAGGAGTTAGGCTTTCAGGACCCTAAAAAGGTCTTGAAGGCTGTTTACACCTCTGTTGACGATGACTCCGATGTTTCTGACAACGAACGTCGGAAAACCATGAACACCATCTTTGGTGGTTCGTGGGACATCACCTCCCGCCGTGTCCTCAAGACCATGCGGCGGGACATGGCCTCAGTAGATCCCACCGCCAGGGCGGAGCTGCACCGGAAGTGGATGGATACTGCCATCACCTTCGATGCTTCGGACTGCCCTTGGAACATGATCAGATCTGGCCAACTTCCACTGATGGTATCTCCTACCATCAACAACATCCAACTACACCATGTAATGGTGGACAGAGGTTCGGGGATGAACCTCATAAGCTTTAAAGCTTTCGTCAAGCTTTAGCTCCGACCTTCAGATCTTCGCCCCTCTCGACCTTTCTCCAGAGTAGGTTCGGGGGCCATAACCCCACTCGGTGCAATTACTCTCCCGGTGACCTTCGGGACCCGGGAGAATTATCGCACTGAGAAGTTGGTCTTTGACGTGGCGGAGATCAACTTACCATTCAACGCCATTTTGGGCAGGCCAGCCTTGTACAAATTCATGGCTGCCGCCCATTATGGATACTTGGTGTTGAAGATGCCAACACCAGCAGGCGTTCTTCGGATCCGTGGAGATCGCACCGCCGGAGTGACTGCTCTGGAAGAACTCCATGCGCTCGCTACAGCGCAGGAGGAAGAATCCAGAAAGGAGCAAGCTCTGTAACCCCCTAGCATTCGTCATCGAGGCTCAACCTCCGCACCTCGCGTGCAACCAAGTGGCGACACCGACATTCCCATCAAAGTCATCCAAATCAGTTCCGACGCCGCTCAGACCACCCGTATATCAGGAGGTCTGAATGACAAATAGGAACTCGCGCTCGTCACTTTCCTTTAGACTAATGTCGACGTGTTTGCCTGGCAACCGTCACAAATGCATGGGATCCCTAGGGAAGTTATCGAGCATAATCTGATGATCTATCCCGACGCTCGGCCTGTACACCAGAAGCCTCGGAAGCAAATTCGTAGAGCGACAAAACTTCATACGTCGAGAAGTTACGAAGTTGATCGAAGCTGGATTCATTCGAGAAGTCTTCCACCCAAAATGGCTGGTAAACCCAGTCGTTGTACCCAAGGTCGGCGGGAAGCTTCAGATGTGTATCGACTACACTACACCGAATAAGGCATGTCCAAAAGATCCATTCCCACTACCTAGAATAGATCGGATAGTGGATTCCACCTCCAGGTGCGAATTACTGTGTTTCCTAGACGCATATTCTGGATACCGTCAAATCAGAATGTCTAGGGAAGATGAAGAGCATACTTCCTTCATCACAGTAGATGGATTATATTGTTACACTGCCATGCCATTCGGTCACAAAAATGTTGCTTCAACGTTTGTACGAGCTATGTACAAAACTTTTGGAGAGCTTATCAGAGATGTAGTGGAAGTGTACGTTGATGACATCGTTGTCAAGATCAAAAACAAGGAGTCATTCCTTGACACCTTGCAAGCTGTCTTCGACAAGTTGCGCGTCACAAGCACGAAGCTGAACCCAGACAAGTGTGTCTTCGAGGTTAGCTCCGGAAAGGTTCTTGGATTCATGGTGAACCACCGAGGGATAGAAGCAAATCCGGCGAAGATAAAAGCTATTGAAGACATGCAGCCACCAGCCCGCATCAAGGACGTCCAGAAGCTGACTGGATGTCTAGCTGCCCTCAGCCAATTCATCTCAAGACTGGCGGAACGGGCGCTACCCTTCTTCAAGTTGTTGAGGAAGTCCGGACCATTCCAATGGTCTCAAGAAGCAGAAAAGGCATTCCAAGAGCTGAAGCAGCTCCTCACCACTCTACCAACCTTGGTAGCTCCGAATATTGGTGAGCCACTTCTGCTTTACATTTTGGCAACTGAAGAAGTTGTCAGCATGGTCCTGGTTGCGGAAAGGCCAGAACCATCTCCAGTTCAGGAATCCAGACCCCTTCGGGAGGGTCCGGAGCTACCTGAAGTCGAGTCTGGGTCCCATCTCCTAGACCCGGATCCTCAAGGCGAGATGCCAGAGGAGCCACCTCCTTCAAGTGGAGAAGTCACTGCTGCTGAGCAACAAGATCTGGACCCCTCTGGTAAGGTCCGGGTCGCTTCAGAAGAAGCTCCGAGTTCCTCCAGTAGGAACCCAGACGTCCCTGAACAAGGTCTAGACCCTTCCGGGAGGGTTCGGGTTGATGAGGAGGAAGCTCTGGGCCCCTTCGGGAGGGTTCGGACAGTCCAATGCCCAGTGTACTTCATCAGCGAAGTACTCCATGACACCAAGACTCGGTACCTGGAGGTGCATAAGCTGCTCTACGCGGTTCTTATTGCCTCTAGGAAGCTCCGACACTACTTCCAAGCTCACAAGATTTTAGTGGTTACTTCTTATCCACTGCGTGCAATTTTGCATAATCCCAACTCTACTGGGAACATTGCAAAGTGGGCAGCAGAGTTGGCCGAGTTTGACCTTGAATTCGTCCCAAGACAAGCAATTAAGAGTCATGCTCTGGCGGACTTCGTGGCGGAATGGACCCCCTCTCCATCAAATCCTGAGGGCCCTAGTGAGCAGAAGTCGGAACCCAAGGTTCCAGTCTTCACTGAGCCTCACTGGACTCTCTACTTCGACAGCTCCGTGCAGAAGTAGGGGGCCGGAGCTGGAGTTCTTCTCCTCGCTCCGACCGAGGAGAAGGTTAAATACATGGTTCACCTTGACTTCAAGGCGACCAACAACATGGCGAGTATGAGGCACTAATCTATGGGCTCAAGATGGCACTATCGTATGGTGTCAAGCAGCTGTTGGTAAAGGGGGATTCACAGCTTGTTGTAAAACAAGTCAAAGGTGAATGTTGCTACAATAACCCTCAACTAGTTGCGTACCTACTTGAAGTCTAGAAGCTTCAGAAGGAGTTCGAAGTCTTGGACCTCTACCATGTCCAGCATCTCAACAACGCTGAAGCCGACGAAATCTTGACAAAAGATTCAATCAGAGCTCTGGCTCTTGACAGAACCTTCATCTGGAGGTTGTCTAAACCTACAGATCAGCCTGTCGAACTGAGCGAAGGGGGCGAGACCAGCACCTTGAAGCTGGCGGTCCCGATGGCCCTGTTACCATGGCGTCCATCATGGGTCGTAGGTGCTGCAGGAAGCTCCGAGCAACCTAGCACGCAAGACTCAAATCCTCAAGTTAGCTCTGATGCATGGATCTCGATGATTCGGAGCTACTTGAAAGACAATTTCCTTCTTGAAGATAATGTATCCGCTGACCGGATAGTCAGATTGGCTAAAAGATACACACTGGTTGAAGGCGATCTTTACCGGCGTGGTGCCAACGGCGTCCTAATGCGGTGCATTACAAGGGAAGATGGCTGTGAACTCCTCGCAGAAATCCATGGAGGCGAGTGTGGGAACCACGCGTCTTCCCGCACGCTAGTCGGTAAAGCCTTTTGACATGGTTTTTACTGGCCTACAGCACTCCAGGATGCAACTGAGCTAGTGAAGAAATGCGAAGCATGCCAGTTCCATGCAAAGCAAATTCACACACTAGCTCAGCCTCTACAAATGATACCTCCTACATGGCCTTTCACTATGTGGGGGATGGATATCTTGGGACCTTTCCCAAGAACCGTCAGAGGTTACAAGTTCCTTTACGTTGCCATTGACAAGTTCACCAAATGGCCAGAAGCAACTCCAGTTGTCACAATAAACAAGCAATCAGCTATCAACTTCTTGCAGTCCATCGTATGAAGATTTGGAGTCCCAAACAAGATCATAACTGATACTGGGACACAATTCACAAGCTCTGCATTCCAAGGATATTGCAAAGACCTCGGCATTCAGGTCAGCTACGCTTCTGTAGCTCACCTGGCAAGCAATGGCCAAGCTGAGAGAGCAAATGCAGAAATCCTAAAAGGACTCATGATGCGCATATATGAGCGCTTGAAAAAACTTGGAGCCAACCGGATTGAAGAGCTTCCACCCACCTTGTGGGCCAACAGGACAACTCCAAACTAGTCAATTGGAGAGACACCCTTCTTCCTGGTGTACGGAGCTGAAGCAGACCTTCCTCCGGAAATCACCTTGGGGTCACTCCGGGTTCAGACCTTCGACGATGCCATGCAGGACCAACTCCGATGTAAAGACCTTGACCTCCTTGAAGAGGGAAGGTGTCGAGTAGCTGTTCAGAATGACCGATACTGCCAATCTCTTCGGCGCTATCACAACGGCATGTTCACAGCCGACAGCTCGAGGAAGGCGATCTGGTGCTACGGAGAATACAAACTTGAGAAGGGTTAAACAAACACTTCCCCAACTGGGAAGGACCCTTTCGAGTGATCAAAGTATCCCGTCCCGGATGCGTTCACTTGGCAACTGAGGACGGGACACCGCTTCATAATCCTTGGAACATTGAGCACCTTCGTAAGTCCGGACCCTAAAAGTGTACTCATTTCCCATGTACCCCGGACCTATAATGAAAGACATCCTTGTGAATATAGACTCCACGTGCATTTATTTTGTACAGGCTCAATTTTTTTTTATTTTTCTCTTTCTTGTCTATAACAAAGTTTTTAAATTCCTAAGAAACTTTAGCTCGACCAGTTCATATATAATTCAAGTTGCATTGTCAATTCTTTCGGGTCTAAACATTGTTAATGGTCTACTCGTCTGAATGCCACCAAGCCAATCTAGGTCCGGAGTGTGCTATCGACTTAGCCTGGTTCTGCACCCTAAGAACGCCACTCTACCTACACCACAGCAGGCCGAAGTTAGCTGAGTCCAGAAATGATCGGACCTGGAGAAAACAAGTCAGTGCACTTGTTTGTATTTAGAATTGTGTTCGACCTAAAAATTTCTCGGGAATAATAAGTCGCAATTGAATTATAGATAGGAAATAGATTTTACTATTTTTCTTGACTTCAGTGTGCAGGAAAAATAAAGATCTCATGATGATGGTGAATGAAGCCGGAGCTACCAAAGCTCTGACATCCCCTAAGGTGGCTTGTTGTCGATGTTTCAAACATTGATAGCGAGCGTCGCTGGAGCTACTAAGTTCCGGTAAAGCCAGGGGGCCAACCATTAACGTGAAGAAAAGATGGTGGGAAGGCTCCACAGTGGGGTCTGCTGTCGACGCACCGCGTGTTGACAGTGGTCACTGCTGGAGCTACCAAGCTCCAACAACCCCAGAGGACTAATCGTCAATGCTTTACGTGTTGACAAGGGTCACTGCCGGATCTACTAAGCTCCAACAACCTCAGGGGCCCCTACTATCGGTGACTTCAGACCTACAAACTACAAGTTTGAAGTGCACAAGTCTTAAACAAAGTGCTATATCCTCTTGGTACATGTTCACAATCAAATTGTGTACATCTACCAGGGGACCAAGTGGGACAAAGGTGTTAAAGAAAAAAAATGAAATTCATAAAAAACTTGGATATCATTTATCTGGAGACAAGAGATTACAAAATTGGAGAAAAAGAAGAGAGAATACAAGCGGGAGCTACAAAGAGAGAATCCTAGACCCTACGGAAGAACGAGGTGACCTTCTGGGCAACCTCCAACACGCTAGCTTTGGCGGCTTCCCCCTCTTCGACGGGGGGGCCTTCAAGCACCGGGTCCAGTGGGAAGTGAGGGTCCTGGATTGTGTGGCACGTCTGCATGAACTTTGCGACGTTCTTCGCCAGGGATTGTCCTTTAGTTTCCAGCTGGTCCGCGATGACATCGCCCATCTTGGTGAGCTTGTTGCCCGCCGAGCTCAATGCTTGCATTGCCTGGTCCAGCTCTGGCTCCGGGTCATCAGGACGCACGGGACTAAAACCCATCGGTGTCAGCGCGTCGTTGGCTTTGCCCAAGAAGTTCCAAACTTATTGGGACTCCACAACCCTTGAGTCTCGCATCTCTTCCAAGGATCTTCTGGTCGCTGCAAGCTCCGAATTCTTACGGGCAAGGCGCTCAACCTCTTTGGCGTTCTGCTGAATCTTTTCAGCAGCCTGCCATTCGAGTTTGTTGAGCTCCTCCTCCCGGAGGTGGATCTTGTTCTGGCGATCGACCAGGTCCTTCTCCCGGCCCCGCACTTTCATCTCCCTGGCAGCAATTTCATCCCCCCTCTTGTGGAGGTCCTGTCCTCGCTGCCAGGTCTTCTTCTCCTCCTTCTCGCAGCGCTCCTCCAGCTTCTTGGTGCGCTCCGCAAGACACTTGTCACCCAGAGTTAGCCTCTGAGTAAGGTCTTCCTACCTCTTCACGAGGTCATCCTGCAGCTCCAGGAGTTTTTGCTCTTCATCTTCGAGCTTTCTCTCCTGCTCCTCAAGAGCCTCCCGACGCTTGACGAGGCTGTCGTGGATGGCGTTGAGCTTCTCTTGGCAATCACTCGCTGCATTATTAGCAGGTACAGCCTGTTCGGAGATGGCCCGAGACTTGTTGTCAAGGGATCACGTCATGCTTTCCCTCTCGTCCAGCAGCTGGCCCCAGTACTCCATCCGGGCCTTCTCCTTCTTCACCCACTCCCTGTCGTCAGCCAGCCTAGTTTGTGCCAGCTTGGCCTCGAATTGGAGCTGGTTGCGCCACCTCCTAAGGGTTTGGCGCTCCTCCTCGAGGGCCTTGCTGTCGTGGTAGAAGGCTAGCTGCACTTGACGAAGGCTAGAGCAGGCGTTGTCGATAGACAACGACAGAGGGATCGGCTCCGGACCTGCCGGGGTCCTCTTCGTTGGTTCCAACAGGTTCTCCATAACAAAAAAATTGGGTTTCACTCTACAAGAGCGGTCCCCTAAGCTTCCACAGCACTAGGGCCGCCCTCCGGGATAGCCTCGACTGCCGCTGAGGAAGGTCCTGCAACAGAAGTTTCGACCTCTAGAGTTGGCTCTGAAGGTCCCGCCACCAGGTCATCAACAACTGG
Source organism: Tuctoria greenei (assembly GCA_036927565.1). Classification (NCBI taxonomy): domain Eukaryota; kingdom Viridiplantae; phylum Streptophyta; class Magnoliopsida; order Poales; family Poaceae; genus Tuctoria; species Tuctoria greenei. The sequence continues at coordinate 123,633,389 of JAYESD010000005.1, forward strand.
TCCCTCAGGCGGGGGGGCGGCAACTTGATCTTGGCACCCTGGCCCAGGCGCGGGCACCCCCGGGACCACCACTTCTGGGGCAGGCGTTGAAGGTTTCGGCTCTGACGCTGGCGCCTCCCCACCGCCGGCATAGGCGTTGGCGCTTCGACCGTCATGGGCTTGGGTGCCGGCACTTCTTCGACAACCGGCTCAGGCACCAGCACTTCAGCGACTACCGGCTCCGCTGCTGGAACTTCAACAACCACCGGCTCTACCGCCGAGGCTTCATCAACACCCGGCTCTACCGTCGGGGCTTCATCAACCACCGGCTCCACTGCCGGGGCTTCAACAACGTCCGGCTCTAGGGACGGGACTGCAGCTACCTCCGGCTCTGAGGTCGGGGCATCCATCATCTCAGCATCTAAACCCGGAGCTTCAACCTCTGGGGCTGGTGCCGCTGGTACATCTTCATTCCCATGGTCCGGCGCTACCACGGGTACTTTAGGGGATGAGTCGATGTCCAGGACCACGAAAGTCGGTGTCGGGGCTGCCGCGACCTCAGCCACCACCTGGGGCGGCGCTGGAACTGGAGCTGGAGCCTCCGTCTGCGCAGCATCATTTGCTGCTACAAGAACCAGTGCATCAGCCCCTTTCTTGGGCACTCTATGGATGAAGGACGAAGACATTCAAAATGAAGTTACAACAAAAAACAACCAACTCAGGTAAAAACCAAATTTACCTCGGAAGGCTTCCGCTCCAGCTAGCGCGGAACCTCTTCCCCGGACGCTCAGAGCCGGACCCTGTCGCCACTAGTGTGGTAGCTCTGGAAGGTTCACCGAAGCTTGCTGCTGCCGTTGGCGTCGCATTGGTTGAGGCCCCCTCGACTAAGAATGACCCCCGAACCTGGAGCCCTTAGCAGGCCCTGGTACCGGAGCCATATGGCCGGAGCTGGCATCCCGGGGAGATGCTGATGCTGGAGTGATTGCCGCTGTTGAAGACCTTCCCCTCCTGGGAGAAAGAGCTGCTGTGGAAGGAGCAGGTCTGACGGACCTCCTGTCAGAGTGCTTCAACTTCCTCTTGCGTCTCGAGGGCTCGGCCAATTCCTTGCCCTTTCCTACGACTTCGGTTCTTGGCTTCGGGGTGGGAACGGAGCAATTCATCAAAGCTCCCGGGATTGCCACCCCGGAGGTTGATCGCCTCTCCATTAGGCCCAAGTCGTCCAATAGCGGCATCTTCCTCCGGAGCTCTCTGCACTCCTCTGGTATCATATTCAGGGGAAGGAAGGCCGCCGGTGGAGACACGTCGCCAGGGCCGATGTTCCCAGGCTAAAATTTCTTGAGATGGGTCTTCAAGGCTTCACCGGTCAGGTTGGTGTCCAAGCCGACCTCAATACGGTTGGTGTCCATCCCAATGTTGAAGGCCCAGGCAGGTCGGCTCCTAGCCCTGCCTGTTCGTCAAGAAGTTGCCGAAGACCATCTGCGGGGTCACCCCACCTTCAACACATTCCTGGATTTTGTCCAGAATGGGCTTGTACTTCCTTGACAACTCCGGCACGTCACTCCAAATGTCGGTGTCGACGCGAGGGAGGCCTTCAGGTAGCTCCAACCTCTCGTGTCCCTCGACGGTGATGACCACCCAATCGTCCTACTTGCCGGAAGGGAAGGACCTCAAGTACTTGAGGGGAGAGTTTTTCCGCTTCACGAAGTAGTAGAAGCCGATGAACTCATTGCTCTTCCCGGTCGGGTGGACAGTGAAGAGAGTCTAGAAAAACTCCACGCAAGGGGGCACACCCACCCACATCTCGCGGAAGTGGAAAAAAGTTGCCACCAGCAAGATTGAGTGGTGGCCAAGATGGTGGAGCTGCAGACCATAGAAATCAAGCAGCATCAGAAAGAAAGTGGAGAAAGGCGGGATCAAACCCGCCATGACATACCCAAGGAAGTACACCATATCTCCGGCTCGCTCCTTCTCGAAGGGAAGCTTGCCGCAGCGAATGTTGTTGTTGAAGGAGTCGCTGGACCATCCCATATAGGTCCGGATCCTAGACAACTCCTTCTTGCTCCCAATGCGGCTCTTGTGGAGCCCCAACTTCAACGCGGCAGAGCAGGGCGAGAGATGAAAAGCAGGCTAAAGTTTGGAGAATTCGAGCGCAAGTTCAAATGAAGGCGTAAAGAATCCCTAAACGGTGCATGCTTTCCTTCTTAAGTAATCCCCCGCAACGCTTGGATGGAAACCGCAAAGGAGCCCATGATACAGATTAAAAATTTCACCCTGCCAATGACAAGGGGGCCCAGGGCCACCCCGATGATCAAGTCGAGGACCTTACCCCAGGCAAACGGTTTTCATCATGAAAGGCGGGAAGCCCGAGGGCGGCAGCCTGACAAGACGCGCGGAACCGATACGGTTTTCGTATCGGGAACCGGAGACCTTTAATTGCGTGAGATCCGCACACTCAGATCTCACCTGCTGCCTCCTGAATATGCCACGCGGCGATGGTTTAACTGCGAACTACCGCCAATGGCACATCTGAGGACCCTTGAAGACACGACTCAAAAACTGAAGGGTGGACCCACCTCCGGCAGAACGGCTTCATCCAAAAGGTCTCTCCTAGAGGTGGGCCCAGGGGGCCAATGTCGGTACCCTACATACCGTATACCCCTTGGGACTGCAAAAATACCAAAGGAACTTCACCTGTCTAAGTTGAATACCTCCGAAGGCCCCACGTGTCATACAGGACCGATCCTGCCTCCCTTCTATGGTTAGTCCCGGTGCTGGCACGTGTATACTGCAACCAGACCTACATCCCACACATGGGATAGCTCCGGGATAAACACCTGCGCGGCACCCCCGGACCTAACCCCCGATAGAGGGAAGCTCCAGTAACGACATGTGTACAACTGCACCGGACCTAGCCGTCCCAGATGGTAAGCTCCAAAGCTGCCACGTGTCCAACCGCTGGACCTTCAGCCTCAACAATCAGACTGGTGTACCCCCAACAGTTAGGACCTTCAAGGGACAATCAAGGACTTCAAGACCTGATCAAGTGTCATTAATACCATATTAATGACACACGATCAGAGGGCCCTTAATACCAGTAACGGCATTGTCAAGGCCCGTTACCACACTATTAATGGTAATTAACCTCATTAATTGTGTATTAAGCATCAGTAACCGCCAGGGCCATATGTCGGGCCAGGCTTGCGATGTAACAACCAGTCCTTGTACTATAAAAGGACTGGTCGAGCGATACACAGGGGACTCTCTCCCTCGGAGACTCTCTCTCTCTCTAGACTCCTGACACTCTCATACTCGGCTCTGACACACACTCACAAGTGCTCAGACGCTCAATACAACAACTACACACCGTGTGGAGTAGGGTATTACGCTTAGGCGGCCCGAACCACGTAAATCCTTGTGTCAATTTTCCAGCGTGTTCTGAATCCCTGCGCGCCCATTACCGAACTACAAACTCCGCGGGCTACCAACGGTAGTACCGAGAGAATTGTTGGAACAAGACTCCGAGAAATACCATCAAGTCCTATTTTCAGGGTGCAAAGGAATTGCATAGAGGGAAGATGTGAACCTCTCTCCTCTATGTGAGCAAAATTCTTCCATACTACTGCACGCCAAATGGAAAAGAATTCTGAATCCATACCTATTTTGGAGATCAAATTTGGATCATAAGCGTTCGTATGAGAAAACTCACGATCTTGGAGGAGCTTGTGTGCTTGATCTTCAACTTCACTTCGTATGTTGACATCGTCGTCATGGAGAAATTGTCTCTGGTTGCTCCTCTTACCCATGGGAGTGTCCTCACATACACTCCTCCTCCATGGACTCGGTGTAGCAACGGAGATAAGACGTGCACTTGAGTCTCCACCATGGCTTGAGCTTGCAGCCTCCTTCTTGTTCCCAAACAACATCTTCATTCCTTTCATGGCCACAACAAGCAAGAACACAACAAGGCAAAAACTCGAGAAGACGTAATGTTAGTGAAAACAAAACACCCGATGAATTTTCCCTTGAAGAACTTGAGAGCAAATTGCAAATGCAAACAAAAGCAAATCTTTTGAGTTGGATTTGAGCAAAAGTGCTTCAATGAAGAGCAAGAAAAACAATGTGAGCTAAGAGTGACTTTGGAGAAGTGTGAAATGAGGTGAAGTGTGAAGAGAAGTGCTCCTCACGACAACCATTTATAGTGTACACTCCACAACGGTCACAGGGGAATCAAATGTAGTCATTGGAGGAGAGAGAGCCAAAATGGCCCTTTCCCCATGTCGGCCAAACAGGTGGGTCGGCCGCCATGAAATATGGGCCCCCTATTCCCCTTTTGGCAGGTGGCTTTCCAGCGGTTAAAAAATTAGCACGTTGGTGAAATGCCACATTTGCAGCTTAGAGAAACTGTTGTTCGAATAAAAACCTTTTTTCAAAACCCAACAATTTTTGAAAAATAAAGAAATAAAAATAATATTTTAGAATATAAGATTCTTAACTTGCTAAGAAAATTCAAATATGTAGTGGGAAAAATCAAACTAAGTGGGAAAAAACCAAATGAAGAGAAAAGAAAAATCAAAGAAAAGACAGCTACCAATTTAACCTATTGGCTAGGTTTCACCACCATCCGATGAGATGGACATTCCTCCTTCTTCATTTCTTGATATCCGGGCCTATAGGGATGGGCTCGCATGGCTTGTCTTGCTTCTTCCGCCATTCCTTCTTTGGTGGCTTGGTGGACTTGGGCCTTCGGGGAGGCCCGTACTTCTCCGTCTTCTTGGGGTGTCGGTGTGGACGATAAGACAGTTTTTCCGCATAGATCAATTGCCTCATGAATGCAATGAGTGGGTCCACCTTTGGAGGTGTGACTTCGATCTCCTGAATGTGTTTAGCATTTGGCCCACACTTGATACGGATCATGGAGCATTGCTCCGGCTTTGGGCGAAAGTTAAACTTTTCCTCCTTACCATTGATATGGAAGTAGATTTCTCGAGCTCTAACATCTATGCGAGCCTTCGCGGTACTAAGGAACAGGCACCAAAGAATGAGCGGTGTATCCTTCTCGACATCCATGTTGAGCACCACGAAATCCATGGGTATGAAGCAATTTCGAATTTTCACCAGAACGACTTCAGCAATATCCGTTGGATAACAGAGTGAAGAATCAGCAGTTGGAGCTGCATTGGTGTTGGAGTAAGCTCCGAGAAGTTCAGTTCTTCGAAGACCACCTTGGGCATCACACTCACACTTGCTCTAAGGTCACAAAGTACCTTGTCAATGTAGTAAGCCCTAAACGAGCAAGATATGAAGGGATATTAAGGGTCCTTCAGCCAGTTACCTTCCCATAGAGAAATCATGTTGACATTTTCCACGGGAGGTTCAGGCTGCACTAGCATCTTGCTATTCTCTAGTGGTGGGACAACAACAGCCAGTTGAGCCAACTGAGTTTCCAGCATCTTGTTAAAGCTCAGTTGATTCTTAAAGGCCATGGATAGTCCTTCAATCTTGGTATTGATGCTTTCTAGGGTCTTGTCATTACCCGACAACTTCTCTGATAGGGCATCATTGCTTTTCAGATGGATAATGGCAAGCTCTCTCAAGTTGGGTTGATTTCCATTGTTGCCATTGTTGTGGTTGGACCCGCCCTTGACCTCCTGGATGACAGCCATTGTTCTTCCCATTATTAGCTACATATAAGTCATCCTCATATGTTTTTGGGCAATCATTGCTGAACTGGCCTGTGTTGCCACATACTTCACATGTGATATGAGAGTCTAGGGCATAGGCATTGTCACATGCATGACCACTGGCTTGTCCATCAATCTTCTTCATGAGGAGGTCCAATTTAGCAGCGATCATGTCCACCTCCTTCAAAGTGTGCATGACTCGTTGACGGGTATGGAGACGCTCGTTGCTCCAACCCATGTTTGACACCATCTTCTCAATCAAGTCGTTGTCTTTGGGCACCGTTAATGAGAAGAGGCACCCCCGATAGCAGCATCCACAAGATTGCGGGCGGCATGGAATATCCAATTGCAGAAGTTTTGAATAATCAGCTAGTCGTCCATCCTATGGCGAGGACAGGCCAAGATGTACTCCTAGGGTCTTTCCCAAGCCTTGGGAATAGACTCCTTGGTATCTTGTTGGAAGCTGGAAATTCTTCCTCGTAGGGCATTGGTTTTGTCCAACGGAAACAACTTGGTGAGGAATATCATATAACACTTCTCCCAAGTGTCTACAACACTTCGATTCGCGTAGAACTATTGCTTCGCTCTCCCAAGAAGGGAGAATAGAAACAGCATAATACGGACGGTATCAGGAGATACGTCCTTGATTTCAAAAGTATTGCAGATCTCAAAGAACTCTTCAAGTGAGCACTTGCGTCCTTGTTAGTCTTCCCACAAAATAGTTGGCTTGCAACATAGTGATCGGACCAATCTTGATTTCATAGTTCATGTCTTCCATGCTAACAGTGGGCCCATGTGACACCCTGATTTTCGAGTTTTGGCAAATTAAAAATTTAAATAGGAATTTAAAATTTATAATAGTAAGAAATTATTTTTATAAAGAAAAATATAGAATATATGCATCTCATATAGCATTTTGCATTCATCCTCAATTATTTTAAATTATTTACCAAAATAAATACGCTAAAAGTAATTTATTTGCCATAACGAATATGAGATAAAAAAATAGATGAAACTAAAGATATATATAGTAATTTAATAATATGATGAATTCATGCAAAAAAATACGTAGGATGAAAAGGAACAAACGCAAAAGATTTAGAAATAAAGACAAGTAAAATTGAGCCAGGCACCGGATTAGTCCGGAAAATAACAGACTAGCCCGAATACTCTCACTGGACAATAACAGACTTATCCGGACCAATCCGGACTAGTCCAGTATGCACGGATTGTACGGCCTTAATCCAATTTCCGCCTATCACGGACTTGTCCGTCACAAACAACATTCTAGTCTGAAATCCTTTACTGTGCAAACCCTGGACTTGTCCGGCAAAACCCTGTTCTTGTTCGTTGAACTTTTTATTCTTTGGACAGACTTGTCCGGCGCCTAAACGGACTTGTCTAATTAGCTATTTGTACCAGCACGGACTAATCCGTTCTTATGCGAACTTGTCTGATACCCTACTGTTTGACACATTTTAACAATTCACCACACTAGATATATAAATAATTAACAAAGAGTCAACCGTTGATCAAATCACTTGTCGCATAAAGAGCCTTGTCGGACACATAAGAAAAATAATAAAAAGACTGAAATATATATATATATATAACAATAATAAAAAATAATAAATGAAAACAGAAAAAGAAATAGGAAAGAGGATATAATAATAAAGAAATAAAGATAACCAATATAAGTATAAAAATAAATAAATAAATAAATAAAAAGAAGAAATAAAGGAAACAAAAAACAAAAGTCAACTGTGGCCATGTATGGCCGCACACACTGGCCTCACGTACAAGCTAGCCGCACAAGGAAATAGAAAAGAAAAGGAAAAGAAAGAAATAATAACTAAAAAAGAAATAAAAAAAGAAAACCAACCACCGGCCAGGTGCCAGAAGAAAAAAAAAAGTCAACCCCAGGCCACGGAGGCTCCGCACCCGATCGGGATTCTCCCGATACAGCAGTCCCGTGAGCCTGTCCTGCCCACGTAAGCCACCGGGTGACTCAAATCCTCTGCAGTAACTGCAGTGTAGTTACTGTAGCTAACAGGTGAGCCCCACGCCCTCTAGCCCTATCAGTCAGCTGCAGTAACTGCACTGCAGTTACTGCAGGTGATTTCCTTCCCCTCCTATCGGGACTCACCTGATAGGAGCCTGTGCGCACGCTGCCACGCTCCCATCGCCTATAAAAGGCATCGCGCCCCTCCAATGAAGACCCCACGTCTTTGTCTCTGTTTTCTATGAGCAGCCGCCAACACAACAAAAAAACAGAGACCGTCGTCGCAACCGCTAGGAGAAAAGAAGAAAAACTCTCTGCTAGCAGCGCCGAAGGAAAAAGGCCACGACCAGAGAAGAACAAGGGAATAAAAAGAAGAAAAGGAGTCATTGTTTTCCCCGGAGATCGTTGTGATGTCGCTGTTTTTTGCAGGAGATTGCTACGTTACCATCGTCTTCTCGTCGACGTCTCATCGTCGTCTTCTTTATCTACATCATACCGTCGTTCCACGACCATCGAGACTAGCCACACAACTAGTCGGTTTTAAGATTCAGATTTTATGACGAAAATTAACCTACCGTTAAAACAAATCATGTCCCAATCTAATTTATCGTGTCTCGTTGTACCACCACGGACTGGTCCGGTCCCTCGTGCACTAGTCGGATGCAGTGCGGACTAGTCCGGATCTGTGCGAACTTGTCCTATAGACTCTCTGTGCCCGAACAGACTTGTCCAGCCTCCTTCAGTCTAGTCCGGTATTAAAATTTCAGCAACATCTAATCGTAACAAGAACCACTATAATAACTCAAAACTCACATAAGCACTTGAGAACTAGTTGAACCTAATTAGTAAACAACAATTATAAATTAACAGCATGTGTTACACTTATAATTGTGCATGCATCCAAACCATTGCATATTGATTAGTATGTGTGCAATGTGTTGATTGAATGTGCTTGATTGTGAGTAGAAGGTACGTTCAAGAGGTTACGATCGAGAAGCAAATATCCGAGGATCATCTATGCAAGACTTTGATTTGATTGAGTATCGAAGTGCAAAATATAAAGGCAAGTGCCATTGAACATTTTGATCCTGTTTTCAAATGTTTTGTTTAGAAAACTACATGCTATCAAATTGATGAGAAACACATGATCGAAGTTTACTAGACTTGTATGACCACCCTTCTCGCTTGGGATTCGGAAAGGGTATTTTACAGTTTTGCTTCACTTAACTTAATTGGAAATGAAAATACCTAAATAACTCATTATGTACTAATGGACTATGTGAATTGATGATAATGATGATTTAAGTAACATGGGACTTAGGAGATCTAAGCAAACATGGTTTGTGGACTGGGTTGGATGAGATGGTGATTTTGCTTGCCTTAGATCTAAAGACCAGTTCATGCGAGAATAAGACCAAACAATAGTGCCACCACAAAGTAAGTATGGGTGCAACTTGGCTGATTAATTAGTGTATTGCCAGTATCGTTCGGATCATATGGAAGGCTCTGGGAATGGGAGTCAGTTTGAGTTTGTATTAGTGGTGCGACTGCCCTCGGTTCCGAATGGCACAAGAGGGGGCCATTGGATGGATGCGCTCAGTTGGAGACATCACCTCCAGTGAAACCTTAGTGGGTCTGTAAATGATGGTAATCACCTTGTAATGGCTATTTGTGATCTCCTGGCCATACACTTATGGTAGTGTATTTGGCATAATAGAGGTTTTCTTTAGTCATTGATGGGTGATGAAATCATGAAGTTGTGAGTAAAGTGGTACAACCTCTACAGAGTGTTAAAAACTATCATGATAGTTGTGCTCCCAGTCACGAGAACCTAGACAACTTTCATGATTAGAATTGGACTTGGGTTTGTGATGGTTCGGTATGGAATTGGTTATGTCGTATGAGTATGGTCGGTTATGAGAAGTTATGAAATTAGCATATGGTTGTGATATTAATTGTTGGCCGGTTATAAATGAATTATGATGGTAAATGAGGATGTTGGATATGGATTATGATATTTACTTGGTATATGATGAGAATTAAACATATATAGACATTTTAGGCTGCTTTTACAAGTTTATGAAATGTAGTTTTCTGCAGTTAGCAATTTATTATCACCCTTGTTTTTAGCTAAATACTTTTCCATGCTTTTTGAGTACGACATGTACTCACTCTTGTTATTCCCACATTAATTTAGTAACAGGCGATAATTTGGAGTATCCAGAGAGCAATAAGGAGCACTAGGCGTGCATGTTACTATCAAATTGCATGTGGAGATGGAGTCTACTAGTGCTTAGTTTTTCCCCTACAATATTGTTGTTAGAGCTTATATTCGAGACTATTTGGATATTGTAATAAGGTACTATTTATTATTCGAAACATAGTTTTATCTGATTATCCTTTGTGATGCACCGTATATGTTTGTTAAACATCCTGGGAAGACAAGTTCATTCTCAGAACCGGGTGTCACAGCACAACAGGCACATTGTTAATAGAGGGAGCCGAAAACTCACGAATGGTCTTTTGGGCTATTGGCATTTCGGTTGTTGGTGCAATAGTGCTAGTTTGCCTTGCTGCACGAACCTTGATGAGGACATCACTCCTATGGATATACACAACTCAAATTCGTGTCCAACTCGGAGTCCAGAAGCAGTTCGTACTAAAATGGACGCTCAGGACGCATACGAACTCCATTTTGGAAATTCTACATATGCTCAAAAGTTCTTTAACGAAGGTTTTGGTAGGTTTGACCAGGAAGGAGAGTGGAAATTGCAAGGTGAGAGGATAAACTTTCCAATGGAGCTGGTCCCATGTCAAAATTATTTCGGAGTCGACAGGAATTGTCAAAACAAAATCAAGTTCAGAATCTGTCACGATGTTGCATCACCGTATTGTGTCATTGGGCCTTGTATCAAGTCCATGTCCATTATTTTCGTGTCTTATGGTTAGGTGACGACCCCAAAACCCACTTGGACATCTTCCCACCTATATATACTCCATAGTAGCTGCCATAAACAATTGGGTTTTGCTTAGATTAATCTGTTATACACAGTTTCACCGTTCATCTGTTTGTGAGACCCCAACTTAGCAATTCGGATTACTTCTACCTTGTTCTTGCTTGTGTTCTCTGTTGCACTTGCAGGGATTAGCCTTCTTGGCAAGGTCAAGCGTGTGCAGTACGGTTGATAACTAACGGAGCGGTGGTGTAGTGATTGCAGGGGTTTCTCGTGTTCTACTCGAGAGCCTCGGATCATCAACGCCGAGATATCCATCAATCGACTTATCCATTACCTTTCGGAAGATCGGGACTCATCCTTCTTATCAATTGGAATCAGATTTCCAGGTTCCCCGTTAGGTAATTCATCTATCCTTTCGATTTGTTTGTTTTTCATACCTAGAGTCCACAAAAAGGCCAAAAAAAACTTGTAGTTTAGTAGATCTATTCATCACTTTGTCCAAAACACCATTGAGCCTTTGCAACTTTGTTATTCAGTTTGGTTTTGTTGAGTTTGTATCTGTGGTTGAGTCATATTGCTGGTTTAGAAGTGTTTTTGGTCTTAGTTTGAGTTATGCATCATGTTGATTCATCCTTTTGAATCACGCCATCACTTCCAGATTGTATTCATCTCCATCCATTTCGGTATTTTCGTCATATCTCTCTCATACGAACTTGGATTTTGGCGTTCTTGTACTTTCTGGAAAGATTAAGAAGTTCTCTACAAATTTCATCTGCATATGTTCCCCGGAAAACAGAGTTATCATTTCCAAAAGTGCATTAGATCTGAATCTATTCTCGACATAGAATTTCTGAACCGTCTGTGTTTCGGAGGCAATATCTCCTATTGTTCTTTTCCAAAATAGGTCTTCCATATATTAAAATTAAAGAGCAGACATATATATACAATATTGATATATATCACTCTGATACCAATTGATAAGGAGGATGAGTCCCGATATTGCGAAAGGTAATGGATAAGTCAATTGATGGAGACGTCGACGTTGATGATCCGAGGCTCTGGAGTAGAACACGAGAAACCCCTGCAATCACTATACCACCACTCCGTTGGTTATCAACCGTGCTTCACATACTTGACCTTGCTAAGTAGGCTAATCCCTGCAAGTGCAACCGAGAAAACAAGCAACAACAAGGTAGAAGCAATCTGAATTGCTAAGTTGGGGTCTCACAAATCGATGAACGGTGAAACTATGTATAACAGATTAGTCTAAGCAAAACCTAATTGTTTATAGTGGCTACTATGGAGTATATATAGGTGGGAGGATGTCCAAGTGGGTGTTGGGGTCGTGACCTAACCCTAAGACACGAGAATAATGGACTTGAACTTGATACAAGGCGCAATGACCCAATACGGTGGCGCAGCACCGTGACAGATTCTGAACTCGATTTTGTTTCGACAATTCCTGTCGACTCTGAAAGAATATTGACATGGGACCAGCGCCATTGGAAATTTTATCCTCTCCCCTTTCCGTGCATATGTAGAACGTCCAAAACAAAGTTTGTATGTGTCCTAGGCGTCCGTTTTAGTAAGAACTGCTTATGGACTCCGAGTTGGACACGAATTTGAGTTGGGGTCGGTTTGCATCTTCTTTGAACGTAATATCTAGTCCTCCGCACCCCTAAATCTTCCTTCAATTACTCCTTGAACTTCTCCATGGATCCTAATAACAATTAAGTCATTAGGTATCAATCTATTCTAAAAAATATATAAGGAAACATAAAAGAACGAGCTCACCTCTGAAATTAATTGGTGTGTGAACTCCATTGATTGCATCTTGTGTGTTGAATGGAGTGTTGTGTATATCCATAGGAGTGATGTCCTCATCATCCTCCCCTTCTTGAATTGGAGTCGTCCTCGACTCAAGTTCAACTTCTCTCATGTGTGGGTCCATATGTGCAACGCCATCAAGTCCTCTTGTGTGTCATGTTTATTTGTGCAATGATAATGTGCATGATCTCATCAAACCTTATGGGGAGTAACGATAGGAGGTCGATCTCTCGGAAAAGATTCAAATCTTCAACAAAGTTTTTCGGCAAGCGGACACCAGACATACACTGCCATGTTTTCACATAAAATGCAAAAACAAGAAGGTTTATCCTATTAAAAACCTACCCAGGATCCTATCCTATTCACTCAATCAAGCAATACTTCAGCTTCCTTCCCCGGCAACGGTGCCAGATATGCTTGTTGACATTTGTTATGTTACAGATACAAATCTGCAAGCGCACGAAAACTATCGATGTAGCATTTACCCTTAAAAGAGTATTTCAAGGGTGTCATTTGTATTCTCCCAAAGGAAGGCTAGGTGGAAGCATAGCAATCATCAAATGGAGGGGATAGGTTGTTCTAGGTAGGGTTCTAGTAAGGATGGGTAATAGATAATCGTAGAGGTAGTGTGATACACACAAGAGCATTTTATCCTAATGTAGGATCGAAGAGCACGTGAAAAGCTACCAGAGGGGGGGGGGTGAATGGTAGATTTAAAAATCTTACGCAGCGGAAACAATAAAACCCTAATCCCTTCGGTAGAAAAACGATCTGTTTAAAGAAATCGTATATGAGACTAATCTAAACGTGTTTCACCGTGACAAAAGTGATATATATCAGAGATAATCAAGTCACGAAGAGAACACAAAAAGAATTACTCAAATCCGTCGAGAACAACTCAAGTTATGATCAAAAGATCAAACACTGGTCAATCTGACCTACCCGAGAAAAACAGTTTCTGGAGTGCTGCAAATAAACTCGTGTAGATCAAAAACCACAAATACAATGACCGTGAAATTTTGACATATGATAGAAAATCAAGTTGTGAAGACAACCCAAAAAGAATCACGTCAATTGAATGTGTAAAACTCGAGTTATGATAAAACCACCGACGAAAGGTAGTGCTGTCCAGAAACTCGACGAGTAAAACTTGTCTGGAACAAGTCGGACGAACAAGGCACAAAAGTTCCTTCAAACTACGAATTTTATTCAATAGAACACAAGAGGAACAGCCCCAAAGTCGTCTCTCACGAGCTTTGGCCTTCCCTTGCTTATATAACCAGCCCTTAGGCCATCCCAATACAACTAGGACTCTTAATCCTAATCCGATCACAATCGGAACTTTCCATAACTGCTTAGGACTCTTCTATACGCAGATAGAAGCAATCTTAAGACTTCCAAACACCTTAGGAACGTATCCCACATTCCTAAACAACTCAAATTCGTGATACACACGAAATCCTAACATAACCAACTCGATACTTCCCATACCGAGCCATAACCGACTCTGCCGCAGCCAAAGTCTTCAACCGATACGATCCGATCCTTCCGATCAGATCTTCCTTCCATAATCCGTCTCTAGAAGCATATTGCCACATCATGCACCTCATGCATACGTGCGAACACCTTCCTTCGACCTTCATATGCACTGCCCTTGATTCAATCATCCTGCGCGACCTCCTGACCCGCTCAACCACAGTTCCTCCCGAACTTGGTTGTTGGAACCTCATCTCCTCCTGAGACTAGTCCAATGGATCCTGTCACCAGCCATGACTTGAACTCAAGCAACACCTGCACATGAACAAACAACCAATCCATACGAGCCCAAGTCCTCGACTTGACTCACGTTAGTTCCGAACACAACACCTTACGTGAGAACCTCACATAAGCATGTTGCAAAGCATAGCAAAACGATATCAGCCGTATCATCCAAGACGCACCAAAAACTTAGCAAATGAATACTAAGCAATCTTTCCTAACAAGTAAAGCAAGTACGAAATATTGCAAATGAAAGGCAGAAGCACTTCAGTCAAGTTCCGGACCTTGCCAGAGCAACCCGGAGCTTGAGCCGGAGCTAACAAGAAACACTGCAGTCAAGTTCCGGACCTTGCCAGAGCAACCCGGAGCTTGAGCCGGAGCTAACAAGAGCTAGTAGAAAGAAGCACCTGCCGGAGCTTACCAAAACTAGTACAAAGAAGCACCTGCCGGAGCTTACCAAAACTAGTAGATCCTGGATCCGGAGCTTATCAAAACTAGTGGGAACTAGTCAACCCAAAACCCGGAGCTAGAACAAAGTAAGTCGGAGCTTGGCAAAAGCATGCCGGAGCCAACGAAAGCATGCCGGAGCTAAAGATAAAGCTCACCGGAGCTAACCAAAGCTAGTCGGACCTTACTAAGATGCCGGACCATAGCCGGAGCTACCCAAAACAAGCCGGACCTATCGTCGGACCTTGCTGTAGCTCGGAGCTAGAGTCGGACCTTGATAAAAAAGTGTTTTGGTGATATTAAAAACTTTTATCATCAAAGCCAAGTGTATTCACTACAAACCAATGTATTCAGCACACATAGGTCTTACAATCTCCCCCTTGATGAATGCATTGGCAACACCATTAAAATTCCGAATGTTGGTTTATTCAAATAAAAGTTTTGAAAAAAATTTCTCCCCTTTTGTAAAACAAAAGTAAATGAAAATCTCTCCCCCTTTTGAAAATGAAAATGTCTCCCCCTTTATTATCTCTCCCTTTTTTTTTGAATGTGTGATTTATCTCTCCCCCTTTGACAATGTATTCAGCAAGGTAAAAGAGAAATTTTAATTGTTATGGGATATAAACAAATTATCTCTCCCTCTTTAGTTGTTATGAGCATATTATAACATATACATATAAACAAAGCTCACCCAAGTCATACTATCAAGTAACTTACACTATCACATCAATGAGATACATAATGTAGTGTAAGCCATGCTAGAAAGCAAGTGTGATTTTCAATTTTAGCAGGTCATGATCTCACAAACTCAACTATTTCAAAACCTGAAAGCATGACATTTGTTGCTGCATCTTATTATTTTTCAAAGCATAAATTTAGATAATATGATATTTGCAAGAGATTATATGCGCATCTGCCTTATTCTAACCAACCAAGCCAAGCCTATGTCATTTGACAATCAGAAGCTTAAGGACATGGTTTTAGTCATACACAACTTCTTCCAAGTTCATACCTAAGTGCAATGACAGGCCATCTCGAAAGAAGAAGTGCGATGCATGCATATTCTCTTGATCTTTTCTCAATTTATATTTGTTCATAAAAACTCAACATGTGAGTTGATTTCTTGATAAATTCTTAATGATTAAAAGCATTTGTGAGCATGCAACAAGTTCAAAACAGCAAGAAAGTTCGACCATGACCAGATTTAGTGTAAGTAATTATTCCAATTACTAGACATGGCAAAAACTACAAAAAGTATAACACGAGTAATGTAGTAAGAACTTTCAGCATGTAAAAGGAATCACAAAGTCATATATGTATGAAATAATATGCTCATATTATTTTAATTTCAGATTCACAATTAGACTTCCTAAGTTTCAAAAACTCCCCCTCAATTTAAGCCATGAGGATGCATAACCCCTATTTCACTACGAATGTAACAAAAACGAGTGAAATCCAAAGGTTTTGTAAAAATGTCAGCCAATTGTTGTTCGGTATCTACATGGTGAAGCACAATGTTTCCTTTTTCAACATTATCACGGAGAAAGTGATACCTAATGTCAATGTGCTTAGTTCTAGAATGTTGCACGGGGTTTTTAGCAATGCAAATAGCACTAGTGTTATCACATAACAGTGGAACACTATCTAGATCAACCCCATAGTCCTTAAGTGTTTGAACAATCCAAAGAATTTGTGAACAAGCACTAGCAGCAGCTACATACTCAGATTCGGCTGTGGATTGTGCAACTGAACTTTGTTTTCTAGAGGACCAAGCAACAAGAGAATTACCAAGAAAATGACAAGCACCGGAAGTACTTTTCCTATCAATCCTACAACCCCCAAAATCAGCATCCGAAAAAGCTTTCAAAGAAACGATTGAGGAAGAAGGAAGAAAAATGCCAAATTCTTGAGTTCCATGTAAGTACCTGAGAATCCTTTTGACGGCTTGACGATGTGAAACACGTGGGGAAGCTTGAAACCGTGCACAAAGACATACGCTGAATTGTATATCCGGTCTTGATGTTGTAAGGTACAAAAGTGATCCGATCATACTTCTATATTCTTTTTGATCCACGGATTCACCATCTTCATCAAGTTCAAGTGTTGTTGCTGTTCCCATTGGTGTCCGAAGAGGCTTGCTTTTGTCCATGTTGAAGCGCCTTAGGAGATCTTTGGTATACTTTGTTTGATGCACAAAGGTACCCTCCTTAGTTTGCTTGATTTGCAGCCCCAAGAAGTAAGTGAGTTCACCCATCATACTCATTTCAAATTCGGAACTCATCATTGCTGAAAACTTGGACACAAGATCATGAGAAGCACAACCAAAGATAATATCATCCACATACACTTGAACGAATAATGAGTCATTGCCCTGATTAAGCACAAAAAGAGTTTTATCAACCTTTCCCATTGTAAACCCCTTTTCAAGTAAGAATGTTTTTAACCTATCATACCATGCTCTAGGGGCTTGTTTGAGACCATATAAGGCTTTGGACAGTTTGTAAACATGATTAGGAAAATCTGGATTTTCAAAACCTGGTGGTTGTTTGACATAAACCTCCTCATCTATGTAGCCATTAAGAAAAGCACTTTTAACATCCATTTGATATAGCTTAAAACCTTTAGATGCTGCGAAAGCTAACAAAATTCTTATGGCTTCTAATCTAGCGACAGGAGCAAAAGTTTCATCAAAATCTAGACCTTCAACTTGAGTGAAACCTTGAGCAACCAACCTAGCCTTATTCCTAATCACAACCCCATCCTCACTTTGTTTATTTTTATATACCCATTTAGTTCCAATTAAAGTGTGGCCTTGAGGTGGAGGTACAAGTTTCCAAACATTATTTCTTTCAAAATTTTCTAACTCTTCTTGCATGGCAATAATCCAAGATTCATTAGTGAGTGCGTGTGATATATCTTTGGGTTCAAAAGAAGCAACAAAAGCAGAATGAGCATGAGAGTTTGGATCGCAAAACCTGGACCGTGTGACTCGTTCATGCAAGCTTCCAATCATCTGTTGTGGGGTATGATCTTTGTAAAAACGTAGGGGAACAGATGTCTCACAAGCTTCTTTTTCATTAAGTTCATTGTAGATTGATGAGCTTGTGATTTGTGGATGATCAGGACCAGCAGAGGTGACAGCCGGAGCTTGTTCAATGTCCGGAGCTGGACACGTGTCAACTTCGGAACTACCAGGCAGTATCACCGGCTCTTCTTCATCTTCGAAAATACCCTCCCCCTGAGAATATGAATCTGGTCCTGCAACACCGGAGCTAGTACCTGGGCTAGCTTCATCAAAAGACACTTCACAAGTCTCCACAATTTTGTTAGTGTCAAGTAAAAGCACACGGTAGCCTCTAGTATGAGATGGATAACCAAGAAACATGCCATCATTGGATCTAGGTTCAAATTTATCAAGATTACCATGTTTCTTAACAAAGCATTTGCAACCAAAGACCCTAAAGTGTGTAACACTAGGCCTATGTCCAAACCGGAGCTCATATGGTGTTTTACCTAGCTTAGCACGCAAGAAAACACGATTTGAGACATAACAAGCGGTTGCTAATGCATCTGCCCAAAATTTCCTAGGGGTTTGATATTCATCAAGCATAGTCCTAGCCATCTCAACTAGGGTTCTGTTCTTTCTTTCTACAACACCGTTTTGTTGAGGTACATATGGTGAAGAAAATTGATGATCTATTCTATTTTCAGCACAAAAGTGATCAAAGAATTGATTTTTAAATTCAGTTCCATTATCACTTCTAATTGCTTTTAATGATCCTGGGTGATCAATTGATAATCTAAGAAATAAAGTTCTAAAGTGACTAAAGACTTCATTCTTAGACGCCATAAAATACACCCAAGAATATCTAGAATAATCATCAACAATAACAAGAGCATACCATTTACCTCCGAAGGATTGAACACGTGAAGGTCCTACGGTGTCAAGATGCAAAAGTTGACATGGTTCAGTTGTCATGATCATTGTGAGAGGAGTATGTGAACCTGCAACCATCTTAGCATGTCTACAAGAAGAGCACACAATTTCTTTGTCCCCTTTAAGCTTAGGCAGCCCACGTATGCGATCAAGAGCACTAACACGCGTTAGGTGATCAAAGCCTACGTGACCAAGTCTACGATGCCAAAAATATAAGTCCTTTGAATCATTAGCAACTAGACACCTATGCTTAGAAGAAGACATATCAAAATCAGCTTTAAAAACTCTTCCAAACCGAGACATGTTAAAAATAAGCTCACTATTTGAATCTACAACTTTGCAGCAGTTTTTATTGAAAGTAATTTCTAGATTTTCATCTAGCAATTGTGAAACAGAAAGCAAGTTATATTTCAAATTTTTGACAAGTGCCACATCCTTCAAAGTGTAGTGATCATTTACTCTAACCGAACCCTTAGCAATTATAGGAGTTGAAGAATTATCGGCAAAAGTAACATTCTCTACACGTGACACAAAGGTGAGGGAGGAGAACCAATCTTTGTTACCGGTCATGTGGCATGAGCAACCTGAATCCACAATCCAAATATTCTCCTTCCTCAAGCGTGTAGCCTACATAGAAGCACAATACGCCGATGACTCAATACTGGGGTTAGTCAAAAGGCATTTAGGAATCCAGTACTGAGTCACGCGACGTGCAGCAGGAAAAACACGCGAATGCTGAGATAAAACAGCAGGTTTATGAGTCAAGGATTGAGGTTTTCTTTTCTTAACAGTTGATTTAGAAGTTTTTACTTGTTTAGAGTGAAAACCAATAGCTCCGGAGGTAAAAGCAGAAGGTCCGGAGGCAAAAACTGAAGCTCCGGAGGGAACAACAGAAGATCCGGTAACTCTCGGAGCTATCATAACTACCGGAGCTGCCTTTGTAGATTTCTTACCAGAAGGTCCGAAAGCTACCTTTTCAAATTTCTGACTCACTAAAGCAGGTTGTGTTTTTCTAATTGCATGAAAGTTATACGATCTAGCAATTTTTCTTTCCTTTTTCTGTTGTTTAGCTAGTCTATAACAAAAATCTATGACATGACCATCTCTACCACAGAAGGTACAATGAAATTTAACTTTGTGTTCATGTCTAGATGAGCAAGCAATATTTTTATTTGAAATCGAATGAGGCAACACTCCTGCAGATTTGAAAACCACTTCTTTTTGTTTAGGAACTGTTTGAATCAAACCACTTTCTAATGACCTTACAATTTTAGGTGTATGTGCCTTAGCATGAACATGAGAATCAAAACCTAAACCAGTTTTATCTTTGCTAGACTTGGAAGAATTCAGCAGTAAGTTTAGATTCTTATCCCCATTACAAAACCGACCTAGTGTCCTATTCATGTCATCAAGTTTCTTGGACAAGTCTAGGCAGTTTTCACATGAAGTTTTTCCTTTTAGTTTGCAATTGGAACAAAATTTAACTTCATGAGAACGTAAAGCATTGTTCAACATAGAAATTTCATTCATAGCATCTTGCAGTTTCTTATCAAGGTTTTCACATGCAGAACAATGCAAGTCAATTGTAGAACAGCTAGCATCTTTCAAGTTTTTATCATTAAGTGCAGCAAGCTCTTTGTTCTTTTTAATTTCTTCATCAAGTTTATCTAGAGTGGAGGAGTGTGCACTTCTTAATGTGGACAATTGTTCATAGATTAAGTCACATGAGGGACATGCATCATCACTAGGAATCAAGGTTTTTAAACGGTTAATTTCAGATTCTAGTGATTCAATTTTAGCAGCACTATCCCTAAGCTTTTTGTCCTTTTTCTTGACAATAATAGTTGCACGAGAAATAGCATCACACATTTCATTGCAGGTAGAACATACCTCATCATCGTCACTGTTGTGTTCTGCTTCCTCCTGACTTGATCTTGATCTTGCTTTGCTCGCCATGAAGCATAAGTTGGCCAAGTCATCATTCTCTTCATCACTTTCAAAATCAATGTCACTTGAACTGAGCTCTTGAAGTGCGGTGATGAAGCTGTTGATCATCTTGCGTCCTATGGTACCCTTCTTTTTCTTGTTGGAATTTCCAGAGGAGGTCCGGACCTTGCTTCGTTTTTCTTCCCGGGTGGTCGGACCTGAAAGGTTAGGGCATTCTGTACGAAAGTGTCCTGTTTTACCACATTCAAAACAACGTTGAGGTCCGGAGCTTCCTCTCCTTCTAGTTCTCACATTTTGCAATGCTTTTGAGAATCTAGTAGAGATGAGTGCCAACTCCTCTTCTGGAAATTCTTCGATCTGTTCCAGGGTTAGTGAGGACAACAAGGCAAGAGTATTGCAGGATGATGATTGGCCGGAGCTAGACATATCACGTTGTGAGACAAATGCAATAGACTTGTTTGGGTTCTTACGTGCTAGGATGTCAATTTCATGAGTTTTTAGTTTAGAATAAAGTACATCTAATGTAAGAGAACTCATGACAGTTGATTCACGAATAGATGTTACTTTCATCTCCCAAATTGTCATGTCTAATGCACTAAGAAGTTGTCTAGCATTCTCAGCATCAGAAAAATTTACATTGACACTACGTAAGTTGCTGAGAATTTTATTGAAACGAGCAAAGAGGTCATCGATCGACTCACCTGGTTGCATCTCAAAACGCATATATTCTTTCTTGAACATATCTTGTTTTACCTCCTTGATTGTGTTGGAGCCTTCATGATAATCACAGAGAGCTCTCCAAACGTCGTATGCTGACCGGAGGTGTGCGACACGATCAAAGTCGCTTTGAGTGAGTCCTTGGATGATCAAATTTCGGGCTTTGTTGTTGTTGTCGACGTCCCGGAGGTTCGTGGCTGTGACTTGATCATTGGGTGGCACTTCATAAGGCTTATACACCTTCTCCCATATTGCAAAGCCTTGTGCCTGGATAAAAGCCTCCATGCGTGCCTTCCAAACCTGAAAATCAATACCAGCAAACACACAAGGTTTGACGGAGTACTTCTCCATGATGATTAGTCAAAAACACGTGCAAATCTCAAAGATTGGAGCACCGTGGCTCTGATACCAATTGTAGGATCGAAGAGCACGTGAAAAGCTACCAGAGGGGTGGTGAATGGTAGATTTAAAAATCTTACGCAGCGGAAACAATAAAACCCTAATCCCTTCGGTAGAAAAACGATCTGTTTAAAGAAATCGTATATGAGACTAATCTAAACGTGTTTCACCGTGACAAAAGTGATATATATCAGAGATAATCAAGTCACGAAGAGAACACAAAAAGAATTACTCAAATCCGTCGAGAACAACTCAAGTTATGATCAAAAGATCAAACACTGGTCAATCTGACCTACCCGAGAAAAACAGTTTCTGGAGTGCTGCAAATAAACTCGTGTAGATCAAAAACCACAAATCCAATGACCGTGAAATTTTGACATATGATAGACAATCAAGTTGTGAAGACAACCCAAAAAGAATCACGTCAATTGAATGTGTAAAACTCGAGTTATGATAAAACCACCGACGAAAGGTAGTGCTGTTCAGAAACTCGACGAGTAAAACTTGTCTGGAACAAGTCGGACGAACAAGGCACAAAAGTTCCTTCAAACTACGAATTTTATTCAATAGAACACAAGAGGAACAGCCCCAAAGTCGTCTCTCACGAGCTTTGGCCTTCCCTTGCTTATATAACCAGCCCTTAGGCCATCCCAATACAACTAGGACTCTTAATCCTAATCCGATCACAATCGGAACTTTCCATAACTGCTTAGGACTCTTCTATACGCAGATAGAAGAAATCTTAAGACTTCCAAACACCTTAGGAACGTATCACACATTCCTAAACAACTCAAATTCGTGATACACACGAAATCCTAACATAACCAACTCGATACTTCCCATACCGAGCCATAACCGACTCTGCCGCAGCCAAAGTCTTCAACCGATACGATCCGATCCTTCCGATCAGATCTTCCTTCCATAATCCGTCTCTAGAAGCATATTGCCACGTCATGCACCTCATGCATACGTGCGAACACCTTCCTTAGACCTTCATATGCACTGCCCTTGATTCAATCATCCTGCGCGACCTCCTGACCCGCTCAACCACAGTTCCTCCCGAACTTGGTTGTTGGAACCTCATCTCCTCCTGAGACTAGTCCAATGGATCCTGTCACCAGCCATGACTTGAACTCAAGCAACACCTGCACATGAACAAACAACCAATCCATACGAGCCCAAGTCCTCGACTTGACTCACGTTAGTTCCGAACACAACACCTTACGTGAGAACCTCACATAAGCATGTTGCAAAGCATAGCAAAACGATATCAGCCGTATCATCCAAGACGCACCAAAAACTTAGCAAATGAATACTAAGCAATCTTTCCTAACAAGTAAAGCAAGTACGAAATATTGCAAATGAAAGGCAGAAGCACTTCAGTCAAGTTCCGGACCTTGCCAGAGCAACCCGGAGCTTGAGCCGGAGCTAACAAGAAACACTGCAGTCAAGTTCCGGACCTTGCCAGAGCAACCCGGAGCTTGAGCCGGAGCTAACAAGAGCTAGTAGAAAGAAGCACCTGCCGGAGCTTACCAAAACTAGTACAAAGAAGCACCTGCCGGAGCTTACCAAAACTAGTAGATCCTGGATCCGGAGCTTATCAAAACTAGTGGGAACTAGTCAACCCAAAACCCGGAGCTAGAACAAAGTAAGTCGGAGCTTGGCAAAAGCATGCCGGAGCCAACGAAAGCATGCCGGAGCTAAAGATAAAGCTCACCGGAGCTAACCAAAGCTAGTCGGACCTTACTAAGATGCTGGACCATAGCCGGAGCTACCCAAAACAAGCCGGACCTATCGTCGGACCTTGCTGTAGCTCGGAGCTAGAGTCGGACCTTGATAAAAAAGTGTTTTGGTGATATTAAAAACTTTTATCATCAAAGCCAAGTGTATTCACTACAAACCAATGTATTCAGCACACATAGGTCTTACACCTAAGGGGGGTAAAATTAGTCAAGAGGGATTAGGCTAATAGTTAGGTAGATACTCTTACTATGCTTCTAGTATACATATACATAGCCTAAGTTAGATAATAATGATCATATCAATGGTGAATTCTCATGCTAAGTTGTTCAACAAATAGGCACAGGTTTATCCCTAGCAATACTAGGACCACTCTCGCAAAGAGCCTGTGGCGTAGCCGAACGTTGAGGATTACAAGGACGGATAGGGCTCTCACCACCTACTGCCTACCTCTTCAATCTGTGGGTCTACGAGACATTCAATGCTACTTAACTATCCAAGCATCATGCTAGCATATAAAGTAAATACCTTAAGAGCTGCAGCACAAGACATCCTAAGGCAATGACTATCCTAAATATCGTTGAACCAATGTTAAAACATAGTATAAGTCGTTCATATTAGCATGATCATGTCATAACTATTTAGACTATAGTGGGGGTTTATAGTGTTTATGATGATATAATGAGGGTGGTATAGTATAATCATAAATACTACTCCTACCACATCCATGACAATAAAACAAGAAACGCTTCATCCAAATATATGAATAAAAGAAAGCTAAAGATAATATCTTTATTAAGAAAAAAGTCACAAATACAAATAGGAATATGAGAGCCATACCTTTCCCAA
Organism: Tuctoria greenei; assembly: GCA_036927565.1. NCBI lineage: Eukaryota > Viridiplantae > Streptophyta > Magnoliopsida > Poales > Poaceae > Tuctoria > Tuctoria greenei. The sequence continues at coordinate 123,657,629 of JAYESD010000005.1, forward strand.
TTGGGATTGACTCCTTCTACTACTTTCCTACTTGGATTATGGACTAGAAGCTCTCCTCTTTACAGTTTAAACTCCTTTAAATGTATGGAGAGTAGTGTATACAATAGAATGAATCTCAAGTGGTGTGTTTGTGTGACGTGAGGGTAGTGGATACCCCAAATAAACACAACAATTAATATCCATCATCCATTAATCGTCGATATACCATATTCTTACCATCATCATTACACATGTCCATTTATCACCATGCAATCCATAACCATAACCAAAACCATTACCCAACCATAACCATAACCATTACCATCCCAAATTCCAAGTTCCACTCTAATCATGGAAGTTGTCCAGGTGCTCATAATCGGGAGTATGGATGTCATGATAGTTTTAAACACTCTGCAGAGGTTGTACTATTTTACCCACAAGTTTGTGATTTCATCACCCGTCGGCAACTAAAGAAACATCCCTTATGCCAATTACACTTCCTTAGGTGTATGGCCAAGAGATCACAAAATAGCCTTTACAAAGGGACTACCAGCATATTCATATCCATTAAGGTTTCACTGGTGGTGATGCATCCAACTGAGCACATCCAACCAAGGGCCCCTCTTGTGCCACTCGGATCCCAAGGCAGTCCCGCCACTATTGCAAACCCAACCGACTCCCATTCCGAGCTCCCCCAAATGATCCAAACAATGCTAGCAATACACGTAATTAATTGGCTAAGCCGCACCCATACTTGGCCTTGCGGTGGCACTGTTGTCCTGGCATATTCTCGCATAAACTGGTCCTTAGATGTAAAGCAAGCAAACCACCATATCATGCAACTCAATCCACAAACCATGCTTGCTTAGATCTCCCAAGTCCCATGTTACCAATTAACCATATTCATAAATTCTCATCAGCCATAAGTGCAATAATTCATAGTTAAGCCATTTTGTTATTTTCCCATCCCAATTAATTATAGTGAAGCAAAAAGCCAAAATACCATTCCTGACTCTAAAATATATATTCAAGCAAAAAGGATTGTCAAACAAGACTATTAAACATCTATCATAGGTTTCCCATCAATTTGACACAAGCATGCAGTTTCGCAAACAAAACATTTAAAAACAGGATCAAAATGATCAAGGACACTTGCCTTGCTCTTGAACTTGGTTTGGGTCAAACGCTTCGAAGTTTTGGTACTGGAGGTCCTCGACAGCACCCTCTAGCACAACACCTTCTATTCTGCATAAAAGACATACAAAACAGATATTACAATCAATAAATGCTCATATATTACTCAATATGCCATGACATGCATGATTAATGGAATTATGAGGTAAAACTTGTTAATGAGTTGCTATTAATGTTTACTCACTAGTTACAATGGTTTTAAAAAAGTTTGAACAGGTTTTGAGTTGATTTGAGTCAAATTGGAATTAATTCAACAACTTCAGATTCAGGTGGCCAGACAAGTCCGTACTGGGGACCGGACTAGTTTGCCCTGGACCAGAAAGTCGATTTGACTAGTCCGCACTTGGCCGGACAAGTCCGATAAGCTAGACTTTGGTAACGAATTTCGAACTAGAGCATAGTTTGAGTTGAATTATGGGACCAGGATTGAAGTAGAAAGATGATCTATGGTAATTACCGTGAATTTAACAACTCAAGGGTTGAGAATTCGACGACACTCAAGATCTTAACGTCTAGATCCAAAGAAGATCGACAATTGGTGGGGAATTGACAATGATGTTGATGAGTTGATGAAGATCGATCTTGCTTGATCTTCTCCTTCCTCCTTCCCTTCTCCTGGATGCGATGAACTACTCTTGATGGCGGCACGCAAACTAGGGTTTGGGGTTTTCTACCAACTTGACAAAGAGAAGAAAAGTTTGGGTGGTGGGGTTTTTACATAGAGGTGAGAGGTAGGGTTTGATAGATTTCGAGTTCAAGGTGGTGGAGGCCGGTTAGGGGTTGGGCACAATGTTCTTGGGCCCAGTTAAGGTAAATACCCAATAACAAATCATGGAGAAAAAGATTGAATCCGAGTTGGGCACACCGAACAAGTCCGCTAGGGGCCGGACTAGTGCGTTGGAAACAAGAAAGTTGAACGGATAAGTCCGGTATCAAGCTAGAAAAGTCTGTTCGGAGTTATTTCCAAGTTATAGAAAGTTTAACGGACATGTCCGGTGCTAGGCCTGCCAAGTTCAGAGTATGACATAGGAAAACATCAAAAAGATTTTCGGACTAGTCTGTAGCATTAACATAGAAGTCCAGAACGACAACAGAGATCAAAATCGTACTAGCCCGAATTCCAAACCAGACAAGTCCGCCCTACCCAGGGAGAACCACAAAGAGTTAGATAAACTAGTCCGGGGTCCAAATCCGGACAAGTCCGCACAATAACATGTTTTTATTTGCTTGCATGATTATAATTTATTTTAAAATTATTCCTTTTTGTGTTGCTTAATGCTAAATATGTATAAGAATGTATGTACTGCATGATGGATGAAAATGATGTGTTACAAATACCCCCACACTCCCTCACTTCATACACACCACAAGTTTGAGAATAGTACTCCAATAATAAGGTTTAGAGCTGCCCAAGTGGCCAGCCAAGTAGAAGGAGAGTGAGGAGGAGCTGGGAGGAGGAGGCTTGGATTTGTCAAGTCCCTCTTCCACACTTGTACCTCTATGGAAGTTCTTCCAGAATCGAGTAAGAAACTTTCATGAATTCAATACAAGTTTGATTTCTATTCCATATTAGTTTGCTTTCGTAACTGCTTGCGGGTTAACTACTTTAATTTATTAGAGGCTCTACTCATAGCTTAGAGTTGTGAATTAGAACTTAAACGTGGTGCTTAGGTTAGAATTCATCGGTGGATATCTTGTAGATCCATGGATTGAAGAGGTAGACAGTAGGTCATGACAGCCTTATCTGTCCTTAGTAGTCCTCCACGTTTGGCTATGCCATAGGCTCTTGGCCGGAATTGTCCTGGTGTTTCCAGGGGTAAACTCGTGCCCGAAGCAAGTAGCTATCATAGAATATTGTAGCCTAGAATTCAAACCATTTAACTCCTCTCAAATCCTTACCTACCAAACAAATTGTGTGTCTTTGGGAGAACAAACGAGAAGATTTCACACACGTTCCTTGGATTTGACCCTTGGGAATACTCTTTAAGGGGAGGATATACAATGGTATTTCCGTGAGCTTGCGGATTATTCTGTTTCGTAAGAAATACCAACAAGTACTTTGGTGTCGTTGATGGGGAACCTATTTGCTCAACCAGCTATGAACTCCGCCCCGGCTTTATAGCCATGGTTCGATAACAATCCTTCTCAGTAACGGATTGTGAAAACCCCTACCATCATCTGCAAGAGTTTGAACTATTGTGTGCTTGCCTTTTAATTAAATGCATGACACAAGAAACTCTTAATTGGAAGTTGTTTCCTTTCTCTCTCAAAGAAAAAATGAAACAATGATACATCCATAATGTTAGGAAGACAAATGGTGATTGGAGAGAATTACAAGACAAGTTTTGTCTTGCTTTATTTCCAATATCCCAAATTGTTTCCTTAAGAATGGAAGTACTAGGCTTCCAACAGATGGAGAAGGAATCAATAGGTGCACCTTCAGATAGATTTATGCTTTTGCAAAATTCTGCCCAGATTTTTTACTCTCTGATCCATAGTTATTACAACATTTTTTCATGGGACTTAACAAAGAGTCTGCCCTACATCTCGACATTACTACTGGAGGGTCTTTCCTCCATAAGACACCGAAAGAAGGAAAGGAACTTCTAGATCAAATTCTAGAAAATGCTTCCTTTATTACATGTCTTAATGAACCTCCCCTAGAAGAAGTCACGTCGAGCATCGAGGACACTCCTATAGCCAAGGAAGAACCAGAACCAAACACACCATCTTCCTTGCTTGTAGAATCCTCTCCCGAACCTAAACCATCAAGATAAAGAAATTCAACCTTCGGAATTCCCATTCTTCTTCGAGGAAGATATTTTTGAATATTATAGAAATACATCGAAGTGCCATTACCGTAGGAAGCCATCGCTGCCTTTATGTTCACCTGACCCACCTGATGGAGTATTCCTCCAACAGACGGTCAAGAAGTTGACCTCTATTTTGGGGTAGAAATGGACATCAAAGGTTCAGAACTCACCCAATATCACTCGAATGAACTCACCCTTGACCACCATTCTATGTCATATTACAGGAGCAACAATGCGAGTCCTATATAATCTCTATGTTGGAGCAAATATCATTTCTATACTTGTGCTCTCACCATGGGCGATGTGTTAGTGGCACAAACACAAAAGTCCTTCCAAGATACATTTAAAAATATTCTTGAAGGATATGGGATTTTCCATGAGGTGTCAGTAAGACAAAAAATGTTGAGGTTCTCCTTGATTTCCATGTATTCGAAGTCCGAGACTTTGACATCATGATTGGGGTACCCATTGAGAAATTTCTCATGGAAATCCCCTATGAAGGAAACCTCAAAATAAATCTTGGAGGGAAAAATTTCCATTCCCATTCTGCGTTCCAAGAACACATCTACAAAACCACCTCTTCAAGATGGGCATTTTGAGGAGGTTAGGACTGTTTTTGGCTACTCATCCAAAACCTCAAGGGCACCAGCCCTGATCTTTGTACCTATCGCATTCCCATTGACTCTGAGAGTACTCCCTCACAGGAGCCTCAACAACGGTTAAATAATATGATGCATAACATTGTCATGAAGGAGGTCTTAAAACTCCTTCATGTCAGGATTATTTATCCCCTACCTCATAGTGAGTGGGTTAGTCTAGTCCGAATTGTCCCAAAGAAGGGAGGAATGACGGTCGTTCAAAATAATAATAATGAATTAATTCCTCAATGAACCATCATGAGATCGAGGTTGTGCATAGACTACTGTAAATGCAACAAGGCAACTAGGAAGGATCATTTTCCACTGCCCTTCATCGATGAGATTTTGGAACGGTTGGCAAAACATCCCTTATTTTGTTTCCTTGATGGATATTCGAGCTATAAACAGATTCCCATCCATACCGACAATCGAAGTAAGACCACATTCACATGTGCTTCTGGAACATACACCTACTAGTGAATGTCTTTTGGACTGTGTAATGCACCAGCCTCTTTTTCAAAGGTGCATGATGTCTATCTTTTCCGACATGATTGAGGAAATCATGGAAGTTTTCATGGACGGTTTCTCCGTCTATGGAAAATCTTTCGATCATTGTCTGGAAAATTTAGACAAGGTCTTACAAAGAGGCCAAGAGAAGGACCTAGTACTTAATTGAGAGAAGTGCCACTTTATGGCCTGTGAAGGCATCGTTCATGGACACCTAGTGTCCGAGAGGGGGATATAGCTGGGCAAGGCTAAAATTGAAGTTATTGAACAACTTGCACCTCCTCTCAACATAAGGGGAATCTGCACCTTCTTAGGTCATGCGGGGTTCTACCGACAATTTCTCAATAATTTATCCAAAATTGCTAGACCCCTCACAAACCTATTAGCAAAAAATACTCTCTTTGATTTCGATGAGGAGTGCCTTAAATCCTTTGATACACTCAAAAGGCACTTGTCTCAGCTCCAATCGTCCATCCCGTTATTGGACGCTTCCATTCGAAATCATGTGACCACCTCATCTTTGGCAAGAATAGTAACTTGAGCCCTCCATTCTTCACGTCCATGGCGAGGAATCCTCTTAACATAATACTCCAGGTTCACCTTGCATAGATCAAGGAACTCCTTCAATTGCTTAGCCGCAAATCCTCCATCAGTGCTTTCATAACGGAATTATTGGGCATCACGGTAAACTAGGCATTTGTCCTCCTTCCTAGCTTCACTAGGTTGTGATGCATTCCTTTGGGCTTTGGGTACTTCTTCATGTGCAGCGGGTTCCTCCTATTCCTGCAGTTCCTCCTTATCTTGGGCTTCATCTTCATTCTTCTCATGGGCTTCACCTTCCTTTTCCTCACTATCATAGAATTCCACCTTCTCAGGACCTTCCTCCTCTTCATCATCATAGAGTTCCACCTCCTCAGGGTTTTCCTCCCTCGTGTTGGAGTGTTCATGCTCAACTTCCTTAGCAGGTGAACTCACATCTTCCTCCTCTTGGGCTGATTCCATTTGCGGCTCCTCGCGAGTCCTAAGCTTGCTTCCAATGGGTGGCAAACGAGCTCTTTTGCGAGCTGATATTTTGGTGTGAGCCATCTATATGAAAACATGAGATTGTTAGAGGAAAATGTAAATATCAGTTCTGAAATTGCAGCAGCCATAATTTAAGATGAGAGGATGTGCGTTTGCCCAAAAAGATGGAAAAGTGTCAAAAATTGCAGCAGCAGCAAAAAGCGCAAATTTTTCCCACTTTATATAGCTAGTGGAAGGCAAAATAGTGCAAAATAGGCAAATTTTAATAGGGAAGAAGTCTTATGTGACCTAGGCTTGCATCCTACGGTCAAACACGGCTCTGATAACAATTTGTGACAACTGGTTCCGAAAATGAACCAAGCGTAATGCATATGTGTGGCCAGGATGTTTAACACACATACACAAGTGATTCACAAATGAAACAGATAAATACCATGTCTCGAATAATATCACTAATAATAATACATTATTACAAGCCAAAAGTCTCGAATACAAGCTCTAAACAACTGCAGCGGGAAAACGAAACACTAATGACTCCAGACTCCATGGGGAAGCTTAACGGTAACACGCATGCCTAAAACTCTTTAAAGACCTCCTGGTACTCCACGTTGATGCCTGCGTCTAAATTTGTTGGGGGAATAGCAAGGGTGAGCACATGTCGTACTCAAGAAGTGTGGGAAAGTATGACATGTAGCTTAAACAAGGAATGATAATTACATGGCTAATTGCATAAAAGTACACTAAAAACAGTTGAAAATGCAATAATATGATCATTAAGTGTGGTCCGTTCCAAAATAACCCAATTAACATTACTTTCAACTTAAGTAATCAGTACCAGCAATAATAACCCATAATCAACTCATAACTGCTCATTTGTCTAAATTTCATCAATTCCATATACCAAAGCAAATTACTGAGACAATACTGATTTCCAATTCAATGCAGCCATAAAATCATGTTCAAGGTCCATAACTCTAATCATGTGAGGGTCCAGATTGCTCATAACCGGGAGCATGGCTATCATGATAGTTTTTAACACACTCTACAGAGGTTGTACCACTTTACCCACAACTTCGTGATTTCATCACCTTTCGATGATTAAGGAATCTCGATTATGTCGTCTCACACTTCCTTTGGTGTGTGGCCAAGAGATCACAAAATAGCCTTTACAAAGTGATTACTAGCATATATAGACCCCACTGAGGTTTCATCAGTGGTGATGTCTCCAACTGAGCACATCAAACCAAGGGCCCCCTCTTGAGGCATACGGATCCCAGGGTAGTCCCACCATCACTACAAACCCATCCAACTACCCCTTCCCCGAGCATTCCTAATGGCCCAAATAGTACTGGCAATACACTAATTAGTCAGCTAAGTCGCACCCATACTTGGCCCTGTGGTGGCACTGTAAATCCTGGATGGTCGCTCCATGAACCGGTCCTTAGATCTAAAGCAAGCAAAACCACCAAAATAGTACAACCCATTCCACATAACCGGCTTGCTTAGATCCCTAGGTACCATGTTGCTAAAGGGTCATTATTATCAATTCTCATCATTAGTGTGTTCAATTGTTTATAATTAAGCAATATGATTATTTCCCAAACCCAATTGAGTAATGCGAAGCAAAAGTGTAAAATACCCTTCCTAACTCTCTACATTGTGTTCAAGCGACAAGGTTGGTCATACAAAACTAGTAAACTCCTATAATTGGATTTTCCCATCAATTCGACACAAGCATGCAATTTTGCAAACAAAACATTTAATGCTTGGATCAAAATGATCAAGGGCACTTGCCTTGCTCTTGAGCTTGGTTTGGATTGAATGCTTCGAAGTTCTGGTTCTGCAGGTCCTCAAAAGCACTCTCTACAGCGACACCATCTATTCCACGTGACAAACATGCAAAACAACCATTACAGTCAAATAATGCTCATATATTACTCAATATGCCATGATATGCATGATAAATGCAATTGTGAGATAAAACATGCTAATGAGTTGCTATTAATGTTTACTAACTAGTTGCAGTGGTTTTTAACAAGTTTGAACAATAGTTTAATCAACTTAGGTCAAATTAGAATTAATTCAGCCTGAAACAAATCAGAGCATCGAACTAGTCCGATATAAGGTCCAGACTAGTCCGCCATGTCTAGGAACTGTGAAATAGAGTTTTTTGGACAACGAGTTTTGGGGGTTAAATTAACGTGGGAAAGTTAATGTATGGGTGTACCGTGTGTCTAGATGTCCAAAGGTCGAAGATTGGATGCAAAGCTTGAATCTTAACGTCTAGGGCTTGACGAGAGGTGTTGAGGACAAATTTGTGATGAAGAACATTGATGTCGATTAATTGATGAAGATCGTTGCTTGATTGATCCTCCTCCTCCTTCTTCTCCTCCTTCTCCTTGCTGTTGTAGTTCCTCTCGATGGCGGCACACGATCAAAGATGGCGGCAAGGGGGTTTTCCAATGTGTGGAGAGGTGTCGGGGTATTGGGTTTGTTTATGTAGGGGTGGAGAGGTAGGGTTTTGGGGTGAATTCCAAGTGGATTTCAGTGGGAGAATGAGTAGGGGTTAAGGTGGGGTCCACTTGGGCTCCTTTGAGGTTGGGCACGAAGTTCTTGGGTCCAATTAAGGCAATTACCCAATAACCAATCGTGGAAGAAAAACAGAATCCGAATTGGACTCTGAAGGCCAGACTAGTCCGCAATTTGACCGGACAAGTCTGTTTTGGAACACAGAGGTTTTCGGACAAGTACCGTATAGAAGGTCGGACAAGTCCGGGGTTTGGCAAGAAAATTGGTCTGGATTGGGACAACATGACTAGTGCGCTGGAAATCAGATAAGTTCAGAAAACATCAGAACCAACAACGGACTAGTCCGTGCAATGTGCTTGACAAGTCCGGGCTATAACGAAACTGAATTTTCTAAAACAAAAGGGGGATACCGGACTAGTCCGGAGTTGAGGCTGGACAAGTCCGCACCCTAACAAAATTAAATTGCTGATTAGACCTAAAATCATTTTAATCTTGTTCCTTTTAAGGTTGCTTTATGTTAAACATGTATGAGGATGTGACACCCGGTTCAGGAAATGAACCAAGTGAACGCATATGTGTGCCCAAGATGTTCAACACACATACACGAGTGCATTCACAAAAGGATAACAAGATAATTACCACAGAACAAGATTAATCAACCACATTTATTACATAATTCATAATATCCTCAGATACAAGCTCTAATGATTATTAATGACAAGTTCAATTAATGCAGCGGAAATTATCTAAACTGAGCAAACTAATCAGCTAAGCAAATAAGCATAAGTGATAGCGTAGCTCCAACACTCCATAGGCAAAGCTGACGGTAGACACGGCCTAGAACTCAACATTATCATCGTTAAACTCCCAATCCTGACCTGCAACTGTTGGTGGGGGAATTGCAAGGGTGAGTACATGTCGTACTCAACAAGTGTTGAAAGTGTGACATGTTGCTGATTCAAATGACGACAATGGTTAAGTGCTGAAAATACATTAAAACATTTGGAAAGTAATATTTTATAGATGTGTGAAAGTAAACCCATCATAAACCATGTAATCATCATAATACCAGTCCATATTCCAATACCATCATCCATATTCCAGGTTATTACCATCAATCATATTCAATACCAGAATTTAATCCATAACTAGCCATAATCATTACCAAACCATAACATGTACCAAACCATCCCAATCCCAGATTCCCTCTAATCATGGAAGTTGTCCAGGTGCTCTTAACCGGGAGCACGGCTATCATGATAGTTTTATTAGACTCTACAGAGTTTGTACCACTTTACCCACATGTTTGTGATTTCATCACCCGTCGGCGACTAAAGAACCTCCCTTATGCCAATTACACTTCCTTTGGTGTATGGCCAAGAGATCACAAAATAGCCTTTAGAAAGGGATTACTAGCCTATTTAGACCCCACTGAGGTTTCACCGATGGCGATGTCTCCTACAGAGCACATCTTCAACCAAGGGTCCCCTCTTGAGCCATTCGGATCCCAAGGTAGTCCCACCAATCATAATCAAACCCAATCCGACTACCCCTTCCCCAAGCATCCGTATTGGTCCAAACAACACTAGCAAATCCCTAATTAATCAACTACGCCGCACCTATACTTGGCCTCGTGATGGCACTGTTGTCCTGGCATATTCTCGCATGAACCGGTCCTTAGATCTAAAGCAAGCAACCACCATAACATCCAACCCATCCACATACCAGGCTTGCTTAGATCACCCAATTCCATATCATATTAACCAGTTCATGTTATCCATAATATCATTAATGCATAATTAATGTAGTGTTGTTTTCCCATCCCAATTAATTAAGCGAAGCAAAAAAGGTAAAAAGCCCTTCCCGACTCTCTACCATATTTTCCAGGTGACAAGGGTGGTCAACAAATCTAGTAAACTTCATATCATAGGGTTCCCATCAAAATTGACACAAGCAAGCAGTTTTGCAAACAAAACATTTATTTCAAAAAAGGATCAATATGCTTCAAGGACACTTGCCTTGCTCTTGGGATTGGTTTGGGTAAAAGTCTTCAAATTCTTAGTGCTTGAGATCCTTCACAACACTCTCTAGCGCAAATCCGTCTAATCCGCACAACAAACACAAAAGACAAGAAACACAATCAAAGAGTGCACAAATATTACTCAATATGACATGACATGCATGATTAATGCAAATGCAAGTTGGAACTTGTTAATGAGTTGCTTTTAGTGATCACTAACTAGTTCTAATAGCCTTTAACAAGTTTATACAGGTTTGGATTTGGTTCGAAACAATTTAGTTTTAATTCAATAGGAATTAGATTGCAAAATCAGGCAAGTCCACAGGAGGCAGGACTAGTTCGTACTGCGCAGGAATAGCAGATTAGGGTTGTCTAGATCGACGCGAATTTGGAGATTTGAGGTTAAATTCACATAAGGAAAAGGAAGTAGAAGGTATACTAGGTGTTTAGAACTCCAATGAATCAAGGATCTTGGAGGCAACACATGGATCTTGACGATCTAGGGTTGATGAAGAACTTGATGGTGAATTCTTGACGAAGAACGCAAAGTTGATGGAGATCTTGACCCTCTTTCGTTTCCTCCTCTTCTTATCCTTGCTCTAGGTCCCCTTCTCCATCCTTGGTGGTGGCTACTCATGAGCTAGGGTTTGGGTGAGGTGTAAAAGTGGAAAATAGATGTCAAGCCAAGGGTGGGGTTGTTTATATAGAGGTGGAGGCTAGGGTTAGATGGTTTTCGAGTTTGAGATGAGTAGAGGTCAGTTTAGAGTCACTCATGGGTTCTAAAAGAGTTAGACATGACGACCCTAGGCCCACTTAACATAAAACCCAAGAAACAAGTTGTGAATTAAAAGATCAACTCGGAGTCACGATTTATCGGACAAGTCCGAATAGGGCTGTACTATTCAGAAGTTGGACAGAGAGATATCGGACAAGTCCGCACTTGACACCGGAAAAGTCTGAACTTTTCCACAGGTGGAAAACAGACAAGTCTGGCCAACAATCGGACAAGTCTGACTTCAGTCAGCAGAGAAAACGGACAAGTCCACTGGAACATCGGACAAGTCCAAACATGTCCAGAGACTTAAAAAAATTTCAAGCAATTTGGGATACCGGACTAGTCCGCTATGGACCGGACAAGTCCGAAAATTTCCATAGGGAAAAACAGACTAGTCCGCAGAAAAACGGACAAGTCCGAGTGAGGTCAGAGAGAAATCGGACTAGTCCGCACCAAAATCGAACTAGTTCGTACTTCTCAGAATTCTTAAGTGTGGTTTTGCTATCAATTCATTTTTAACTTATTCCTTCTTATGTGGATTAATGTTAGACATGTATTATAAGGTATGCGATGCTTGATGCATGAAAATGAGGGTGTTACAGAGGATGCATGCAATGCATTATGCATGAAAATGAGGGAGTTAAAAACTTATCCCTCATAGAATTATATCTCGCCCTCGAGATTCGACGTGAAGGGAAAGAGATAGGGAAATTCCTTCTTGAGATCATCTTCTCGCTCCCAAGTTGCTTCCAATTCTGTATAGTGCTTCCATTGCACTTTGCACCATCGAATCAACTTGTTCTTTGTCACCCTCTCCTTGGTTTCCAAAATTTTGACAGGATGCTCAGTATAGGTCAAATCTTCCTAAAGCTCCAACTCTTCTGCCGTTACTTGCTCTTCTAGAACCCTCAAGCACTTCTTGAGTTGTGAAACATGAAACACTTCATGAACATCAGAAAGATGTGCTGGCATCTCAAACTTATATGCTCTTGCTCCCTGTTTGTCCAAAATCTTGAATGGTCCAATATAGAGAGGTCTCAACTTGCCTTTGACATTAAATCGCTTATGACCTCCCATGGGTGACACTTTGAGATATAAGAAGCCTCCCACCTCAAAAGCTAGGCTTCTTATATCAGCGACACCTTCATTCCGCGTGACAAACATGCAAAACAACCATTACAATCAAATAATGCTCATATATTACTCAATATGCCATGATATGCATGATTTAATGCAATTGTGAGGTAAAACTTGTTAATGAGTCGCTTTTAATGTTTACTAACTAGTTGCAGTGGTTTTTAACAAGTTTGAATAAAGTTGAATCAACTTAGGTCAAATTAGAATTAATTCAGCGTGATACATATCAAAACACTGGACTAGTCCGATATCAAGTCCGAACTAGTCCGCCATGTCTAGGAACTGCGAAATAGGGTTTTCCGAACAACGAGTTTTGGGGGGTAAATTGATGTGGAAGGTGAATGTCTAGATGTCCAAAGGTCAAATATTGGATGCAAAGCTTCAATCTTGATGTCTATGGCTTGATGAGAGCTGTTGAGGACAAATTGGTGATTAAGAACGTTGATGTCGAGAAGTTGATGAAGATCATTGCTTGATTGATCCTCCTCCTTCTTCACCTCCTTCTCCTTGCTATTGTAGTTCCTCTCGATGGTAGCACACGATCAAGGACGACCGCAAGGAGGTTTTCCAACGTGTGGAGAGGTGTGGGGGTATTGGTTTGTTTATATAGGGGTGGAGCGGTAGGGTTTTGGGGTGAATTCCAAGTGGATTTCAGTGAGGGAACGGGTAGGGGCCAAGGTGGGGTCCACTTGGGCTCCTCTGAGGTTGGGCACGAAGTTCTTGGGCCCAATTAAGGCAATTACCAAATAATCAATCGTAAAAGAAAAATAGAATCTAAATTGGACTCTGAAGGCCAGACTAGTTCGCAATAGGACCGGAAAATTCCGTTTACGAACAGAGAGGTTTTCGGACAAGTCCGGTATAGAGTGTCGGACAAGTCCGGGGTTTGGCAGGCAAATTGGTCCAGATTGAGACAACCTCGAACTAGACTGCTGGAAATCATACAAGCCAAAAAAATATCAAAACCAACAACGGACTAGTCCGTGCAATGTGTCGGACAAGTTTGGGCTCTGAAGAAACTGAATTTTCTGAAATAAAAGGGGTATAACGGACTAGTCCGGAGTTGAGGCCAGACAAGTCTGCACCCTGACAAAATTAAATTGCTGATTGGTCCTAAATTCATTTTATTCTTGTTCCTTTTAAGGCTGCTTTATGTTAAACATGTATGAGGGTACATGCAATGCATTATGCATGAAAATGAGCGTGTTACAATGGCCTTCTTAGAAGGTGTGTCCCCACAACCGAAGGCACCAGAATCATTCAAAAATGTCATGTTGGCCCCCATGGAGGCCATTACAATGTTTACCATACTCAGGCAAAGATCTGGCCCAAGTGGATTCTATTGGCCTTCTATGTATGAAGATACCAAGTAATTCATTGTTGGAAATGCCAAAACCATAAAGAAATCAATGCTTGTAATGCCATGCCCCTCAATATAATCTCCAAGTCGAATTGTTCGATGTGTGGGGTATTGACTTCATGGGACATTTTCCAAAGCCTATGACTGCAAGTATATTCTGGTGGCCGACGATTATGTCTCATAATGGGTAGAGGCATTACCTTACAAAAATGTCGACTCCCACCAAGCTAGGAAAATGTTCCATGAGACCATTTTTCCACGCTTTGGCACTCCCCGAGTGCTCATAAGTGATGGAGGGTCTCATTTCATTGATAAGACCTTCTTAATCATTCTAAGGGAGCTTGGAGTTCAGCATAACATTGCTACTCCCTACCATCCACGAACAAGCGATCAAGCAGAAACATCAAACAAGCAGATCAAGAACATTATGCAAAATACTATCTTGGAAACGGGAACAGGTTGGAGGCATAAGACACCTATTGGAATGTCTCCTTTCCAACTTTTCTACAGGAAAACTTGCCATCTTCCTGTAGAGTTGGAACATGGAGCTCATCAGGCCATAAAATGGTGGAACATGGATCTTAACGAGATTGGGAAACACTATTTCAAGCAAATCTTTGAACTTGAGCAATGGAGCGGTAGGACGTACCATAGTGCCAAAATATACAAGGGAAGAACTAAAAGATGGCATGACAAACGGATTGTGCCTAAGGAGTTTGGGCCTGGTGATAAAGTCCTTCTCTTTAACTCCAGGGTAAAACTCTTTGGACATGGGAAATTATGAAGTAAATGGGAAGTATCATTTATCGTAATAGAAACTCCATCTCATGGAGCCATCACACTCCAAGATTATGAAGGCCATCTATTTAAGGTGAATGGGTGCCATCACAAAACCTTCTTAGATTCCCACGAGGGTTTGGAAAAGGAAGTCGACGTGGTAAATTTAATCGATTTTCACGCTGTTCTTCCAAATTCCATGTTGTTCCTTGAAGTGCAACAAGTGGGCCCTTTATAAAGATGATCCATATAGCCCACGGATACATCCCACAAAATAGCAGCCCAAACGGGACCCATCCCAGGTCGGCCGAGCCCTAGGGTCGGCCTAGTCTTGGTTGGCGCCGCCCGGGTTCATTTTCGTGGGTTATCTCCTCTGTGTTATCCCAACGGAACCGTCGGTGCAATAGGTTCAATCTCGACCTTGATGATATTAAAAAGCCATCAGTAGAGAGGAAATTTGCACCATTCCAGAAAAGAAACTTCCTCTCCCATCTTCCACCACGTCCCATCTACCATGGCCGGCAAGGACATCATCCCCCATGCATCCTCCAATTCCACATTCAACCTCAGTGGGGAACCTATGCAGGCCAACAATGAGTCCACCATGGCCATTGAAGCGAGAAGTACACGGGCATGCTCAAGACGAAGAAGGGTGACGTGATGAGCCACTAGTACGAGTCGCCAACTTGTACCTCGCTGGAGAACACGAATAATCGTTAAATAATCCAAGACATGAGAATGCTGAAAGGTCATGTGGAAAACATAGCCTCGGAGGAATTGAAGGGCTCGTCTCCCTCTAGGGTCAGGCGTCACCTCTCACCACCTACTATAAAAAGACCCCTGGGCCGATATCAAAGCAGTGATGAGAAATCTCCCTTTTCTGATGTGGTGCGGCTAGATAAAGAAATAGCAAATCTCTCTTTGGAGAACAAAAAGCTAGCACACAAAGTTGTCGAAGCACACATCAAGAAGGTGCAATTAAAATATGATATGGATGCCCTTCGAGAGGAGATTGATGGTGTCCGCCGTGGCATAAGTGCTAATGTCAAGCGCTTATGCAATGCTATAGGGATGTACGATATTTACAAGGAACCATAAGTAGACATCCCATCAGACCTTGGGTGCTTGCCTCTTAGTTGGCTTATTTTATTTTCACTCCAATATTGTGTAATTCAATAATGTAAGCGCCCCCAATTTTATTCAATAAAGTGAACATACCGGTTAATCTAACACCGGTAAAGTTCCCCTTTTTAATCTATCTTATGCTAAATAAAGTTTCTAGGAACAAGTGTGGGGGAGGAGTCCCTCCGTGATTTGCGACGTATAGATCACACGTTTCACCCGAGGAAACATTGCAAACAACACGCGAGATAACACGACAAAGCAGGGCACCATGGGAGCCAGCCAGAGGTCGGCCGACCCCTTGGCTCGGCCGACCTGTTGGTGGCCCCACTTGGGCTCGTTTCGCTACACAGTGTAAATTTGGATTTCTTATCCAATGCTCTTTGTGATTCACCATAAATTGAGTTGGAATTTTCTCTGCATTCATGAAATATCAATTGAAATCAACTAAACTAAAATAAACAATGCAAAATTGCTTAATTATGAGTTTAGTATACCTTGTATTTTGATTTCACTACCTTGTTTCTGGACCCATATCATTAATTTAGGACAACATGTCATCTAAGTTTTTGATTGACCCATGGACAATACCATCCTTGCTTGAAATTGATTTTGAATTTTGCACAATACTGAAGTCATAAGGTTTTGCCTTCATCTCTCGTTGGAATTAAAATACCCACCAAAGCCATATGATAAAATTATTGAAAACCACATGCATATGCCATTTTGCATTACCATTGAACTTTGTCAAACTCTTGACCTTATTGAGTGACTTGGATAAAATTTTTGATTAGGAATTTCTTATGCACTCCACCATATTTCATGATTTTCATCCATCCACCAACATAATATACTCCATGAGATTATTGCAAAATCCCCTCTCATTAAAAAGATGCATAAAAGGAGTAGAAGGCATGGCTATAAGAGCTCTCAAAATGAATTAAAAAAGCCAATAAGTAGCCATGCTTCATTTTTGCACAAAGAGAGAGTCGTCAAATGGGAGTTATCATCACCATTCATCATCCATCATCCACCACCCATAATAAGAGCACAAGAATTTCCTTAGTCATTGGTTTTTATGGCATGGTCTTCTCATATGTATCTCATTTTTGACTTAGTAATATATGAATTGCAAGTGTGCTGCTACTTATCCTTACCAAGCCCCACAAAAAGCCAAACTTAGTTGAAGGGAGAAAAGTGGAAAAATAAATCCAAGGTGAGGATTCAAACACATTGAGTGACATGAGAGAATCCAATTGAAAGAAAGAAGGCATTATCCTCTTGACATTCGAAATATAGCAAATTTTTGATGTTATTTCAATAGGAGGAAGTCCGGGTGAGATGCACTTAACCGTTCCACCTCTCAAACACCCAAGATGATGTGGTAGCCACACCACAAAGAGGGTTCATGAACAAAGGTACAAATTAAAATACTTTGTATACTTCTATCATATTCACAACAATATTTATCTTAGCACTTAGTTCTTCTTCTTGCCTTCACTCATTGACGAGCAGAGGACTAAATGTTGGAGAGTTTTTGATGTCCCTTAAATGCTAAATTTGACCGTCAATTCACTGCATAAAGATTATAAAATGAAAAACACAACACAGTGGTAGGAGTTAATACTAAAAAATTCCACAACTGTTAGTATCTATTTGGATACAGGTGAATTATGCCCCAAAATAACCCAAGAATGCAGAGAGCAATCCTAAAAGTTACTATTCAACCAGTCATGTGACGACACATGGCATCACATGGATCCATGGACCCATTCCCAGTCGTATCCGAGGGGATCCAACATCGATTCATGCGGAAAGGGGATTTGGGCCCACCTGTGAGCCAACTAGAGAAAGCACAACCGAGGGACGGCCAGGACCAAGTCGGCCGACCCCCGGGCTCGGCTGACTTGGTCCTAGCGCCAAATGCGGTCAATCGACGCATGTCACCCACTGTGGCTCCCTGATGGCGGTGACAACATATTCGCACACTAATTATGGTGCCAAACTGACTGAACTCATGTATAAATACCCCTTCCCTCCCTCCCTCACTTCACACACACCACAAGTTTGAGAATGGTACTCCACTCATAAGGTTTAGAGTTGCCTAAGTGGTCAACCAAGTAGAAGGAGAGTGAGGAGGAGCTATGAGAAGGAGGCTTCGGCTTGTCAAGTCCCTCTTCCACACTTGTACCTCAATGAATGTTCTGCTCGAATTGAGTAAAAAACTTTTGTGAATTTGATACAAGTTGGATTTCTATTTCATAGTAGTTTGCTTTCATAACTGCTTGCGGGTTCATTGCTTTAATTTATTAGAGGCTCTACTCGTAGCTTTGCATTCGAAATGATTAAAGTTGAGAATTAGAACTTAAGTGTAGTGATTAGGTTAGAATTCATCAGTGCATATCTCGTAGACCCACAGATTGAAGAGGTAGACAGTAGGTGGTGACAGCCCTATCTGTCCTTAGTAATCCTCCACGATCGGCTATGCCTTAGGCTCTTGGCAGGAATCATCCTTGTGTTGCCATAGGTAAACCCGTGCCCAAAGCAAGTATGTGTCATGGACTATTGTGGCCTAGAATTCAAACCATTGAATTCCTCTCAAATCCTTACCTACCAAACAAACAGTGTCATTGGGAAAACAAGCTAGAAGATCTCACGCACGTTCCTTGGATTTGATACTCTTGGGAATACTCTTTAAGGGGAAGTGCTACAACAGTCTTTCTGTGCTCTTGCGAATTATTCTGCTTTTGTAAGAAATACCAACATCTATCTAACTTGTTGAAATCCTCCCAGCTCAGTGATGATATGATCACCGCGGCAGCTCGTGCATTGCGGTGGATAGCTTGAGCTTGCTCCGGGGTGAGTTCGTCGTTGATGTCCAGTATATCTAAACTTGTACACACAATATGCCTAGGTTTAAGTAAATGAGATGCATCTTCATATTATGCTTCCACATTGTGTACTCATTTCCATCAAAATGTGGAGGCTTTCCCATAGCAATCGAAAGATAATTATTTTTGGAATTTAGACGCTCATAATTAAAAGGATATTGGGACAAGTCTTAATCACCACTCCCCTTCGGCTTGTTGTCTTCTTTTTGCCCTTTTGGCTCATGAGTTTCTTCCATAAAAGTGCCTTGAGTTGGCGGACATCTTTATCATCATTCTCATACTCATTGATCATGTTGAATATATTTGTGTCTTGAGAATCTTCATCGATGGGCTTTTTTGGAATTTGATTTTCCTTCTCGTTGACCATTGTCTCTTTGAGTGATTATACCAATTGAATGTGCCTAGTGGTGGGGTGAATAAGCTTTTTGTATTCCCAAGAGCTCAATGTTGATGAGATCGTCACTCTCCTAACTCCTAAAGATTTGACTCTTAGGGTCCTAGAGTGTGTGGAGAGGAGTGTTTTTGTGCTCTTGGATGCAGTGGCGGCGCTAGGGTTCGTGATTCTTATGAAATAAGTCATGGGTCCTCATGTCATAGAGTTCCAAGTAAAGATGTGAAAAACCTGTAAGGTTGGACTAGTCCGTGTTGGTATCTCTGAACACCAGAGATCACCTCCGGTGAGAGATGATACCTGCAAGTGCACGAAAGATAACGTTGTAGCATTTCACCCAAGAGTATTCCTAAGGGTATCGTATTTATCCCAAATTAAGGTAGTGAAGTAAATGGAACACTATTCTCATGATCAACGTATAGGATACTAAGTATTTATCAAAACAAGGGTAAGATGATAATAGGGATAGTGTGACACACACTTAAGCAATCTACTCTAAGGGTAAGGTTTTCCTAGTGAAGGTTAAGCTAGGAGAATGGGTTACTCCTATTGCGCTCTAATTAATCATATAAATAGCCTATTATTGTACACATGAGTATGCTAACAATGAATACTAGAGCTTAGTGATCCAACATATCGGACACGAGTTTACCCTTTGAATATCAGGATGATTCACGTCACGAGCCTGCGGTGTAGCCGAGCATGGGGGGTTACCAAGGTGGACATGATTGTCAGCACTTGTCGCCTACCCCTACAAACTGTGGGTCTACGAGACATCCAACGATACTAAACGATCTAAGCACCACACTTACATGTTAAGTAAATTCCTTAAAGGCTCGGGTACAATTACCACCCTAAGGCAATGACTAACCTAAACATCATTGAAACTAATGTTGGGACCAAGCACTAAATTATTCATATTAACATAATCATATTAATACCTAATTAGACTATAGTGGTGGTGTATGATGTTTATGATAACATGATATGAGCACTAACACTAGATCATAACAGCATTTACACCTAGCACATACATGGACTCCACAACCAAACAAGGAATGTTTTGCCCAAGATACGAATAAGTAAAGACTAAAAATAACATTACCGTAAAGTATAAAGTGACTAATAAAGGAAAAGATACATGAACCATACCTTTCCCAATTTGGACTTGGGACTGGAGGCTCCTCTCTACAGGCTAACCTCCACTATGGACCAAGGAGAACTAATGCATACAAGAGAGAATACTTGAGGTGTGTGTATGAATTAAGGTGTGAGGCACTCCCCCCTAATTATAAACTCACTCAGGTGGTTTCACACGCTAATCTCGTGCGCTTTCACTTACTCTAACGTCAATGAAGCCACCAGAGGTCGACATGTGCGAGTTGACCGAGTTTGCGTCTTTACCAGTTTTGTCGACCTCTCTAGTCCATCGAGCTAGTGGTGGGGCCACTCGGCCCCCACTTGCTCTTAGACACTGATATGTGGGCTCTTGTCGACCTTATAGATGAGTCGGGGTGAAAATATGCGGGTACCCGCCTGTAAGTGAGCCATTGGATCTGTCGACTGTTGGAGTCGGCAGATCTCCTGACACTATAGAAGTGTTGGAGGAGTTTGTAGTTCGGTGTGGGCGCGCGGAGATCTAAGAAGGTGAATCACGATTGGACTCGAGTGACACGGTGGTTTACGTGGTTCGGGCCGCCTGAGCGTAATACCCTACTCCACGGGTGTGTGTATGTTGTATTGACTTGTGAGCTTGAGTGTGTTCGAGTGTTCTCTCCCCGTGTACCGTCGGTTTGTCCTTTTATAGCACAAGGACAAACCGTTACAAGTTAGCCTGACCCGACATGTGGCCCTGGCGGTTACTGGTATTGATACACGAGATTAATTGTTGCTAATAACCCTGTAACGGCTCCGACAGTGCCGTTACAGGTGTTAAGATCGTCCGATTAAGTGTCATTAATGTGGAATTAATGATAATTAATCGGGTCTTGAAGTCTGCAGCTGTCCTTTGGAGATCCGGAGCCGTTACAACGTCTCCCGGGGGTTTGAAGCGGTTAGCTCCGACGTATGGACACGTGGCAGCTCCGGAGCTCGCTTGTGGGAAGCGGGAAGCTCCGGGGCGGCCTGGCACGTGTCAGGTCCGGAGCTTCTCTCGGTCAGGGGTTAAGTCCGGAGGTGCCGTTTCAGTAGCTAGCCCGGAGCTTCACCCTTGCGGGTAATAACTCCGGTCTGACAGTACACGTGGCAACCTAGGGGCTAACCATGTTGGAGAAACAGGTCCGGTTATGTCTAACAAGTGGGCCCCCGAGGGTCTTCAATTTGAGTAGATGTCCTCCCCTTGAGATCTTTGTAACCTCAGGGGGTGTATGGTTTTTAGGGTACCGACAGTGGCCCCCTGGACCTACCTCCGGGGAAGGCCAACGGGGTGAGGTCATTCCGCCGGAGGTGGGTCCACACTTGCGACTCTTGAACTGGGTCTTCAAGGGTCTTCGGAGGTGCCTTTGGCAGGGCTTTACGGTTAAGTCCCGACGCATGGCGCACCTCAGGCGGCAGATAAGATCTTTGACGTGCGGATCTCTCGCAATTGAAGGTCGCCGGTTCCCGATACGAAAACCGTATCGGTTCCGCGCGCCTTGTCAGTCCGCCGCCTTTGGGTTTCCCGCCTCGTGATGACAACTGTTCGCCTGGGTAAGAACCTCGACTTGATCGTCAGGGTGGTCCCGGGCCCTCTTGTCATCGGCAGGGTTGAATTCTTGAGTAGTATCCTTGACTCCCCTGCAGTTTCCATCCAAGCGTTGCGAGGGCTTACTTAAGAAGGAAAGCGCACCGTCGGGAGTTCTTTACGCTTTCCATCTGTTCTTGCGCTCAAACTCCCAACTCGTGCTTTGCTCCTCTTCTCTTGCCTAGCTGTGCTGCGATGGAGTTGGGTCTGCGTGAGAGTCGTTTGAAGACGGAGAGCGATCTGAAGAAGGTCCGAGCCCTCATGGGGTGGTCGTCGGACTTCTTCAACCGTTCGGTCTGCGCCGGCGGAGAGCTTCCCTTTAAAAAGGAGCACTGCGGCGAGATGGTGTATTTTTCTTCGTACGCCATGGTGGGGCTGATCCCACCGTTTTCTTCTTTCTTCTTGATGCTGCTGGACTTCTATGGTCTGCAGCTATACCACCTTGGCCCTCACTCCATTCTCCTTGTGTCCATCTTTGTCCACTTCTGCGAGATGTGGGTGGGCATCCCTCCCTGCATCGAGCTCTTCCGCACCTTCTTCACCGTCCAAACCACTGGCCGAAGCGACGAGTACCTTGGCTTCTACTACTTTGTGAAGCGCAAGAAGTGCCCGTTCGAGTACCTCCGGTCATTCCCTTCCGGGAAGTGGGATGACTGGAAGAAGGATTGGGTAGTCGTCCGGGTGGAGGAGCATGAGCGGTTGGAGTTGCCAGACGGTCTGCCCGGCATTGACACGTCGGTGTGGAGCGAAGTTCCGGTGCTGGCGGCAGCTTTCGACCCCGTCCTGACCAGGATCCGCCAATGTGTGGAGGGAGGATTGACTCCCCAGGCGGTGTTCTGCAACTTCTTGTCCAACAGGTGGGCGCCGCTGAAGAGGAGGGAGAAGCTCGCCTGGGCCCTCAACAGCGTGATGGACGAGGACCGGGTTGAGACCGGGTTGAAGTCCAGCATGGTGGGGAAGTCCTTGGAGTTTCACCTCAAGAAATTCCAGCACGGCATCGATGTTGACGGAGAGTACTTGACTCCGCCGCCGGCTTTCCTCCCCCTGAACGTGGAAGTTGAGTTCAGCAGGGAGCTCCGGCGGAAGATGCCCGCGCTTGACGACCTTGGCGTCGTCGAGAGAAGATCAACCGCCCGGTTGGCGATCCCCGGGTTGTCCGAAGGCGGCTCTGCCCCTGTCTCTCAGCCAAGAGCTGAGGTCATTGGCAAGGGCAAGGAGCTGGCGGAGGAGCCGGAGAGCCGGAAGAGAAAGCTGCGACATGCTGACGGAAGGTCCGTCGGGCTTGCCACCTCCCCCCCAGTTCCCCGTCCTCAGGAAGGAAGATCCTCCGCCGCCGTGGCGGCTGTCCCCGTGGTGGGGTCTTTTCGGAGCGCTACTGTTCCGGCGGTGGGATCCTCCCGGAGTGCTGCTGTCCTCGTGGTGGATCCCTCCGGAGGTGCCAGCTCCAGGCAGGCGACTCCGGCACGAGAAGCGGTGAGGGCCTCCAGGTCCAGGAGTTCCTCCCGATCAAGGAGAGCTCCGACCCGGGAAACGCCTGCAGCCACGGCAAGTCCTGGGAGTCCTCCCGGAGCTCCTACACCGACCGTGGCCAGCCCGGAACGTCCGGGAAAGAGGTTCCGCGCAAGCTGGTGTGTGAGCCTCCCAAGGTAATTTTTCTTGCTTACCTCGATTAACTTTTAATTATATCATCTGTTTGCTCAATTTCTTCGTTCTTTATCTGCAGCGTTCCCAAGAAGGGGAGTGAAGCTCCGCCCTCAGCCGCAGTGTCTGAGGCTGCGGGGGCTTCTGCTCCAGCTCCGGTGCCGCCCCAAGCGGAGGCTGCGACAGCTCCGGCGCCGGCTGTCGTGGTCATGGACCTCGACTCATCTCCAGAGGTTCCCGTGGTAGCGCCGGACCACGGGATTGAAGATGCGCCAGCGGCACCCGTTCCGGAGGTTGAAGCTCCGGGTCCTGGTGCTGCAGAAGTAGAAGCTCCGGCTGTTGAGTCAGAGGAAGTAGCGGTCCCGGCTTCGGAGCCGGAAAGTGCTGAAGCCCCGGCGGTTGAGCCGGAGGTAGCTGAAGCCCCGGCATGCGAGCCGGAAGTGGAAGTGGTTCCGGCAGTTGAGCCGGTTACTTCCGAAGCTCCGGTCGCAGAGCCGGTAATTATTGGAGCGCCGGCTGCAGAGCCGGTGATTGTGGAGGCGCCGGCCGCAGAGCCGGTGATTGCTGGAGCGCCGGCCGCAGAGCCGGTGGTCGAAGAGGCGAGGGAGCTTGAGCCTCCCTCAGAAGAAGTGTCCCGGCCGGAGCCAGTGGAGGCGACGACGTCGATGGTACCCGTGGCGGAGCCAGAGTGCCTGAACGAAGTCGCCGGCCCCCAGCCTGAGGGGGCAAATGAAGACTTGGTGGCGGGACCTTCTTCGGTGGCGACTGAGGCCATCCCGGAGGAGTGCCCTAGTGCTTTGGAAGCTCGGGGTTCCACTCTCGTAGAGTGGGACCCAATTTTTGTAAATAAAGACCCGCTGGAACCAGCGGAGGAGATCCCGGCAGGTCCGGAGCCCATCTCTCTGTCGATGTCCATCGACAATGCCTGCTCCAGTCTACGTCAGGTTCAACTGGCCTTCTTCCATGACAGCAAAGCTCTTGAAGAGGAGCGCCAAACCCTTAGGAGGTGGCGTAATCGGCTCCACTTTGAGACTAAGCTGGCGCAGTCGAGGATTGCTGATGACAAGGAATGGATCAGGCGGGAGAAGGTCCGCCTGGAGCTCTGGGGTGAGCTGCTGGACGAGAGGGAGAGCATGACTCACGCCCTCGACGCTCAATCCCGGGAGTTCCATCACCAAGCTAAGGCTGCTAACGACGCGGCCAACGCTCGGTTCGATCAACTCGAGGCCATCAGCACCGCACTCATCAAGCGCCGAGAGGCACTTGAGGGAAGGGAAAAGCGGCTCGAGGATGAGGAGCAAAAACTCCTGGAGCTACGGGATGACGTCTTGCGACGGGAGGATGAGCTCGCCGAGAAAACAGCTCTGGCGGACAAGGGCCTCGAGGAGCGCACTAAAAAATTGGAAGAGCGCTGCCTCGAGGAGGAGGAGAAGACCTGGGTGCGGGGGCAGGAACTCTACGAGTACGAGTGTGCCCTTGTCGCCCGGGAGAAGAAAATAGAGGCTAGGGAGAAAGACCTGGTCGATCGCCGGAACAAGATCCACCTCCGGGAGGAGGAGCTCGGAAGACTTGAGAAGCGGGTTGCTGCGAAGATTCAGCAAAACGCCAAAGAAGTTGAGCGTCTCTCCCGCGAGAATTCGGAGCTGGCGGCGGCCCGGAGATCCCTGGAAGAGATGAAGGGCCTGAGGAAGACGGACTCCCTGCAAATTTGGGAGTTCCTGAGCAAGGCCGACGATGCGCTGGCGCCGATGGGTTTCAGCCCCGTGCTCCCGGATGATCCGGAGCCGGAGCCGGACCTTGCGTTGCAAGCGTTGAGCGCTGCGGGCAGCAAGTTCTCCAAGGTGGGCGACGTCATCGCGGACCAGCTGGAGGTCGAGGGGCAATCCCTGGCTAGGAACGTCACAGAGTATGTGTTGACGTGCTACACTAGCCGGAACCCTCGATTCCCTCTGGACCCGGTGCTTGAAGGCCCCGTCGAAGGAGAAGGCGAAGCTACCCGAGCCAGCGTGTCGGAGGTCGCCCAGAAGGTCGCCGAGTTCTTCCATAGGGTCTAGGACTGTCTCTCTTAGCCTTTACTTGTATCTTCTCTTCTTCCTCAATTTTGTAATCCCTTGTCTCCAGATGTAATCTCCGGTCTTCTGATGAAATGAAATCCCCAATTTTTCGTGAATTTCATTTTTTTGTCTTCAACATCTTTATCTTCACTTGGCCCCCTGGTAGATGTGCACAATTTGATTGTGGACATGTACCAAAAGGATGTTGAGTTTTGTTGAAGACAAATTTGCTTCGAACTCGTATAATTTAGGTCCGAAGTTTTCGACAGTGAAGGTCCCTTGAAGTCGTCGGAGCTTAGAAGCTCCGGCACTGTCCATCGCCGGAGCTTAGTAGCTCCGGCAATAGCCTCTACCAACACGTTGAGCATCGATAGTTAATATTCCAAGGTGTCGGAGCTTAGTAGCTCCGGCGATGACCCTTGCCACACTTGGTTTGTTGGCGACAAACTCCAGTGACGGGGTCTTCTCACTATCTTTTAGTCAACGCCGACGGTTGACGCCCGGGTGGGAGTCGGAGCTTAGTAGCTCCGGTTTTTCTCCATCAATATAGGGTTCATTTTTCCTGCACACTTAAGCCAAGAAAAATAGTAAAATTCGTTCCTTGTCTATAACTTCATCGTGGCTTATGGTTCGCAAGAAAATTTTAAGTTGAACACGATTTTTAATACGACTGAATGAATTGTCTTTTCTTTTGGATCTAACTGTCCATGGACCCACCTTACTTTGGCCTGTCGGGATGTAGGTAGAGTGGCGTACTTAGGGTGCTTGACCAGGCTAAGTCGATAGCGCACTCCGGCCCTAGAATGGCTTGGCGGCTTTCAGGCGAGTTGGCCACAGACGACATTTAAATCCAAAAAATCCGACAATTCAACTCAAATCGTACGTAAACCGGTCAAACTAGAACTTTTTAAGAATTGCACGTTTCTGTTATAGACAAGAAAGAGAAAAATAAAAATGTCGAGCCTATGCAAAAATGAATGCACGTGGAGTCTATTTCACATGAAGATGTCTTTCATTATAGGTCCGGGGTACAGGGGAAACAAGTACACTCTTAGGGTATGGAACCAGGCTAAGTGTGTTTGGTTTCTCGTTTGACCCAGGGTAGTTAGCCACACTTCTAGTCCGTAGACTGTATTAAGTGTTGCATGAGCTCTTCAAACCTTTCGGGAAAGGTCCGGCTGCTCTCCCGGAGGAACTGCCCGACTCTGTACAATGACTCTATAACATACATTTCAAGTTACTTAAGACTCACCTCCGTGGAATTAAGTGTAGAACTTACGGAGGTGCTCGATGTTCCAAGGATTTGGGAGAGGTGTCCCATCCTCGGTAGCCAAGCGAACGCTTCCGGGTCGGGATACTTTGATCACTCGAAAGGGCCCTTCCCAGCCGGGGGAGAGTTTGTTTTGCCCTTCTCTGGATAGTATTCTCCGTAGCACCAGATCGCCTTCCTCGAGCTGTCGGTTGTGTACATGCCGCTGGTGATAGCGCCGTAAAGCTTGGCGGTATCGGGCGTTCCGAACAGCTGCTTGGCACCTTCCCTCCTCAAGGAGGTCTAGGTCTTCACGCCGGAGCTGGTCCTGCGCGGCTTCGTCGAAGGTCCGGACTCGGAGGGAACCCAAGGTGATTTCCGGAGGAAGGATCGCTTCTGCTCCGTACACCAGGAAGAAGGGTGTTTCTCCGGTTGCCCGACTTGGAGAAGTCCTGTTGGCCCATAGAGTGGGCGGAAGCTCTTCGATCCAATTGGCTCCGTGCTTTTTCAAACGCTCATAAGTACATGTTTTGAGTCCTTTAAGGATCTCTGCGTTTGCTCTCTCGGCTTGTCCATTGCTGGCAGGATGAGCTACTGAAGCGTAGCAAACTTGTATGCCGAGGTCTTCGCAATATCCTTGAAATGCGGAGCTTGTGAATTGAGTCCCATTATCAGTGATGATCTTATTTGGGACTCCGAATCTGCTCACGATGGATTGTAGAAAATTGATTGCAGATTGTTTGTTGATCGTCACAACAGGAGTAGCTTCCGGCCACTTGGTGAACTTGTCGATGGCGACGTACAGGAACTTGTAACCTCCGACGGCTCTTGGGAAGGGTCCCAAGATGTCCATCCCCCACACAGCGAAAGGCCATGTAGGAGGTATCATTTGTAAGGACTGAGCAGGTGTATGAATTTGCTTTGCATGAAATTGGCATGCTTTGCATTTCTTCACTAGCTCAGTGGCATCCTGGAGCGTTGTAGGCCAGTAGAAGCCGTGCCGAAAGGCTTTTCCGACCAGCGTGCGGGAAGATGCGTGGTTCCCACACTCGCCTCCATGGATTTCTGCGAGGAGCTCGCAGCCTTCTTCCCTTGTGATGCACCGCATTAGGATGCCGTTGGCACCGCGTCGGTAGAGATCCCCTTCTACCAACGTGTATCTTTTAGCCAATCTGACTACCCGGTCAGCGGATACATCATCGTCAGGAAGGATGTTGTCTTTCAAGTAGTTCCGGATCTCCGAGATCCATGCATCGGAACTGACTTGAGCATTTGAGTCTTGCGTGCTGGGTTGCTCGGAGCTTCCGGCAGCACCTACGACCCTTGATGGCTGCCATGGTAACAGGGCCATCGGGACCGTCAGCTTCGGGATGCTGATCTCGCCCCCTTCGTTCAGTTCGGCAGGCTGAACTGTGGGTTTTGACAACCTCCGGACAAAGGTTCCGTCAGGAGCCGGAGCTCCAGTTGACGCCTTGGTCGAGAGTTCGTCAGCTTCAGCGTTGTGAGCACGCTGAACATGGTGAAGGTCTAGGACTTCGAAGTCCTTCTGAAGCCTCTGGACTTCAAGGAGGTAAGCAGCCAGCTGGAGATTATTGCAGGAGCATTCACCCTTCACCTGCTTGATGACGAGTTGTGAATCTCCTTTGACCAGCAATTGCTTGACACCATATGAAAGTGCCACCTTTAATCCATAGATGAGTGCTTCGTACTCCGCCATGTTGTTGGTTGCCTTGAAGTCAAGGTGTACCATGTATTTCACCTTCTCCCCGGTTGGTGCGAGGAGAAGGATTCCAGCTCCGGCTCCCTGCTTCTGCATGGAGCCGTCGAAGTAAAGGGTCCAGTGAGGCTTAGTGAAGGCTGGGACTTGAGGTTCCGTCTTCTGCTCGCTGGGGCCCCCAGGGTTTAATGGAGAGGGAGTCCATTCTGCCACGAAATCTGCCAACGCTTGACTCTTGATTGCTTGTCTTGGAATGAATTCAAGGTCGAATTCAGCTAATTCCGCTGCCCATTTTGCAATATTCCCAATTGAATTGGAATTATGCAGGATCGCTCGAAGTGGATATGAGGTCACCACTGAGATTTTGTGAGCTTGGAAATAGTGTCGAAGCTTCCTTGAGGCAATAAGAACTGCATAGAGCAGTTTATGCACCTCTAGGTATCGAGTCTTGGCATCATGTAACACTTCACTGATGAAGTATACCGGGCGTTGAATGGTCCGGACCCTCCCGGAGGGGTCCGGAGCTTCCTCTTCATTGATCCGGACCCTCTCGGAGGGGTCCAGACTCTCTTCAGGGACCTCTGGGTTCTGGGTGGAGGAACCCGGAGCTTCTTCAGGAATGACTTGGATCCTCTCGGAAGGATCCGGGTCCTCTGAAGTGGCTTCTTGTGGGTTCAAGTCTGGGAGCTGGGACCCAGACCCGCTTTCAGGAACCTCCGGACCCTCCCGAAAGGGTCTGGATTCCTGAGTATTGGGTAGTTCCGGTCTCTCCGCAACCAGAACCATACTGACGACTTCGTCAGCAGCTGAAATGTAAAGCAATAAAGGCTCACCAGGGTTCGGAGCTACAAAGACTGGTAGGGTGGTGAGGAACTGTTTCAGCTCCTGGAATGCCTTCTCTGCTTCTTCAGACCATTGGAATGGTCCGGACTTCCTCAGCAACTTGAAGAAGGGAAGTGCCCTTTCCGCCAGTCTTGAAATGAACCGGCTGAGGGCTGCTAGACATCCGGTTAATTTTTGGACGTCTTTGATGCGGGTTGGTGGCCGCATGTCTTCAATGGCTTTTATCTTCGCCGGATTAGCCTCTATGCCCCGGTGACTTACCAGGAAACCAAGAAGCTTTCCGGAACTAACCCCGAATACGCACTTGTCTGGGTTTAGCTTCGTGCGGGTGGCCCGCAGCTTGTCGAAGACAGCCTGCAAGGTGTCCAAGAGGGACTCCTTGTTCTTGACTTTGACCACGATGTCATCGACGTACACTTCCACTATGTCTCTGATGAGTTCTTCGAAAGTTTTGTACATAGCTCGTACAAAAGTTGAAGCTGCATTCTTGAGACCAAAAGGCATGGCTGTGTAACAGTACAATCCATCCACTGTGATGAATGAAGTATGTTCTTCATCTTCCCTAGACATCCTGATTTGATGATATCCAGAATATGCGTCTAGAAAACACAGTAACTCACACCCGGAGGTGGAATCCACTATCTGATCTATTCTAGGTAGTGGGAATGGATCTTTTGGACATGCCTTATTCAGTGTGGTGTAGTCGATGCACATCCGAAGTTTCCCGCCGGCCTTGGGCACAACGACTGGGTTTGCCAGCCATTTTGGATGGTAGACTTCTCGAATGAATCCGGCTTCGA
Source organism: Tuctoria greenei (assembly GCA_036927565.1). Classification (NCBI taxonomy): domain Eukaryota; kingdom Viridiplantae; phylum Streptophyta; class Magnoliopsida; order Poales; family Poaceae; genus Tuctoria; species Tuctoria greenei. The sequence goes on from JAYESD010000005.1 coordinate 123,687,811, forward strand.
GCAACTTCTTCACTTCTTGTCGGATGAAGTTCTGTCGCTCCACGGATTGCTTCCGAGGTTTCTGATGCACAGGCCGAGCGTCGGGGCAAATCTTCAGATTGTGCTCAATCACTTCCCTGGGGATCCCAGGCATTTGTGACGGTTGCCAAGCAAACACGTCAACGTTAGCCCGGAGGAAAGTGATGAGCGCGAGTTCCTATTTGTCGTTCAAGCCACCCGATATGCGGGTAGTTTGAGTGACATCGGAACCAATTTGGACGACTTTGACGGGAATGTCAGTGTCGCCGCTTGGCTGCACACGGGGTGCAGAGGTCGAGCCTCGTTGACGAATGCTCGGAGGTTGTGGAGCTTGCTTCTGTCTGGAGTTCTCCTCTTGCGCTGTGGTGAGTGCGTGGAGATCCTCCAGAGCAGTTACTCCGGCAGTGCGATCTCCGCGGATCCGGAGAACGCCTACTGGTGTTGGCATCTTCAACACCAGGTATCCATAATGAGCAGCTGCCATGAATCTGTACAAGGCAGGTCTACCCAAGATGGCGTTGAATGGTAAGTTGATCTGAGCGACGTCGAAGACCAACTTCTCGGTGCGATACTTCTCCCGGGTCCCGAAGGTAACGGGGAGAGTAATAGCTCCGAGTGGAGTGATGGCACCCGGACCTACTCCGGAGAAAGGTCGAGAGGGCTGGAGGTCCGAAGGTCGGAGCTGAAGCTTAGTGAAAGCTTTGAAGCTGATGAGGTTAAGCCCCGAACCTCCGTCTACCAGGACATGATGGAGCTGGATGTTGTTGATGGTGGGAGATACCATCAAGGGTAATTGGCCAGCTCCGACCATGCTTTGAGGACAGTCCGAAGCATCAAAAGTGATGGGTGTGTCCATCCACTTTCGATGTGGCTCCGGTCTAGCTGCAGGAGCTACAGCAGCCATATCCCGTCGCATAGTCTTGATGACACGACGGGAAGTGATGTCCCATGATCCACCAAAGATGGTGTTCATGGTTTTTCGACGCTCGTTGTCGAAGACGTCGGAGTCATCGTCGACGGAGGTGTAGACGGCTTTCAGGACCTTTTTGGGGTCCTGAAACCCTAACTCCTCTTCAGCCGGAGCTTCATCGACCTTTTGTTTTCCCTCCCTCTGTCGAAAGGGAGACCCTTCCCGGCGCTTGTGGTAGCGCTCGGCAAGGTTTTGGACCTCCCGGCAGTCTTCCAGCCTGTGGCTGCCCGTTTTGTGAATGGGGCACCACATCTTGGGTTTGCCACCGTCTTCAGAAGACGGTCGAGGTCGCTTCTCGGGGCGTGGCCCCCGGCCACCAGGAGTTGCAGTGGCTGCAACGTTGGATGTGCCGGCCGACGGCTTCTTCTTGCCGTTGGTCTTCTTTTTCTTCTTGCCACTCCCGGAGGTAGCGGCTTCTTCTTTCGAGGATTTTTTATTATCCTCCAAGGCTGATTTGGAGTGCATTTCACGGCCCTCTACAGCCCTGGCACATTTGTCTGCCAAGCTGAAGAGCTCCGTGACGCTGGTGATCTCCTTGATCGCCAGCTTCTCCAACATCTTCTTGTCTCGCACACCCTGTCTAAATGCCACAATGACAGAAGCGCTTGAGATAGAAGGAATTGTGTTACGTACCTGAGAGAATCTCTGGATGAATGACCGCAAAGATTCTCCTCCTTTTTGCACGACCGCAAAAAGGTCTAGTTCAGTGCCCGGTCGGGTGTATGAACTCCCGAAGTTGGCAGTGAACTGACGGCACAGCTCCTCCCAACTGTCAATAGAGTTGGGTGGAAGGCTCATAAACCAGGACCTGGCGGTCCCAGTTAAGGCCACTGGAAAATAGTTGGCCATTACGGCCTCGTTTCCTCCAGCTGCTAGGATTGCAGTGGAGTATATCTGCAAAAATTCTACGGGGTTGACAGTCCCGTCGAATTTTTCCGGCAAGTGTGGCCGGAACTTCTGTGGCCATCTAACCATGCGCAGGTGCATGGCTAGGGCGGAACAGCCTCCTCCTACTCCTTCCAGAGTAGAAAGGTCTTGAGCATCTCGTCTTTCTCGAGCTCGCTCGATATGGACACGGCCATCCTGTTTGCGGTATCGGCGATCAAGCTCCGCCCGGAGGTCGTGTGTTGAAAGCCGAGATGCGGTATGGGTGCGTCGTGCCCCAGAGGGCAACGACGTCACCTGCTGTGACGCAGCTCGTCTCGGGTTGTTGGAGACATGTGGACCAAGTCTTCCCGACAACGTCCGTCGCTGCGACGGGGCCCGCCCTGAAGGAGGTGGACCCTGGTTGTTGAGGCGTTCGGCCGCTGCTGCGACCAAATGCTCAACATCAGCCCTCCATTGCTCCATGGCACCCTGAGATGCATCCGGAGGTGGTGGTCGCTGGAGAAGAGCACGCGCTGCATGGAGCGCGTGTTCTGGGTTGTCACGACTTGCCGGCGCCGCAGAATGTGATGCCGGTGCACCACCATGTTGTCCGGCATGTCTTGCCGGAGAAGATGGTGGTGGTGGGAGTGTGACTCCTACTGGCGCTGAGGCTCCTGCCGGTGGCTGCATGTTGGATGGATTGCCTTCGACAGCCTGAGCAGCAGGTTGCCCGTTGGATGATCCAGCCGCAGAATTCACCATTCTTGAAGATCTCAGGCGCCCCTACCTGGCGCGCCAACTGTCGACTGTTGGAGTCGGCAGATCTCCTGACACTATAGAAGTGTTGGAGGAGTTTGTAGTTCGGTGTGGGTGAACGGAGATCTAAGAAGGTGAATCACGATTGGACTCGAGTGACACGGTGGTTTACGTGGTTCGGGCCACCTGAGCGTAATACCCTACTCCACGGGTGTGTGTATGTTGTATTGACTTGTGAGCTTGAGTGTGTTCGAGTGTTCTCTCCCCGTGTACCGTTGGTTTGTCCTTTTATAGCACAAGGACAAACCGTTACAAGTTAGCCTGACCCGACATGTGGCCCTGGCGGTTACTGGTATTGATACACGAGATTAATTGTTGCTAATAACCCTATAACGGCTCCGACAGTGCCGTTACAGGTGTTAAGATCGTCCGATTAAGTGTCATTAATGTGGAATTAATGATAATTAATCGGGTCTTGAAGTCTGCAGCTGTCCTTTGGAGATCCAGAGCCGTTACAACGTCTCCCGGGGGTTTGAAGCGGTTAGCTCCGACGTATGGACACGTGGCAGCTCCGGAGCTCGCTTGTGGGAAGCGGGAAGCTCCGGGGCGGCCTGGCACGTGTCAGGTCCGGAGCTTCTCTCGGTCAGAGGTTAAGTCCGGAGGTGCCGTTTCAGTAGCTAGCCCGGAGCTTCACCCTTGCGGGTAATAACTCTGGTCTGACAGTACACATGGCAACCTAGGGGCTAACCATGTTGGAGAAACAGGTCCGGTTATGTCTGACAAGTGGGCCCCCGAGGGTCTTCAATTTGAGTAGATGTCCTCCCCTTGAGATCTTTGTAACCTCAGGGGGTGTATGGTTTTTAGGGTACCGACAGGATCCATGAGAGGACACATGGCATTGTCATATTGGATGGAAGTGTGTTTCCTTGCCATGTGGTCATGAATTCACCTCAAATCTGTATAGAATACCTGCACGCACCAATTTCTTCAAGTACAAGTGGAACTAGGTTATTTCTAACTATGATGTGTGTAAGAAATATTCATTCCCTCACATAATTGAGTTATACTGATGGTCAAATTTGGTATATAACGACCATCAACAAACTCCCCCTAGCTTACCCTTTGCTCGGCCCAAAGCAAAGATAAAGACTTTGGTTGTGGATCAGTTGTTGCAACAATGTCCTATTTTGGAAAAGTACCAAGTGCACGACAAAATATTCTACCTTGCATTGAATAAATTGGCTATGGTACCTCACCTTTTTTTGTAGTCATTTTGGGGCTTATTCCTGACCCTTTTCTTGGGTGGTTGAAGGACAGAAAAGCAAAATGAGCATGTATCACCTAATGTATCAGTTCCACTCAAATTTATGGAGAATTTTAAATGGTGTTTGAATTTAAGTTCCTCAAATGATGCATTCAATCACACCTATGTGGAAGTGGTATTTGTATCCTCACGAAGTCAATGCCTTTCATGTCCTACATGTAAATAAGGCTTGTATGCGGAGCTTGGTAGGGATCAAGAGTAGGCATATTTGCAACACATATATTGCTATGTAGAAAGAGTAAGCCTTAGGAGAAAACAAATCATACTTTTTGATCAAGAATTGTGCAAGTGTGATAGAATATTTGTGGAGTGGAAATATGAAGATGACTCCTTTGTATGCACCCTTTTTTATGTGAGGATGAAACATGGCTACTTATTATCTCTTTTTTTTTCTTACACTCTTGTACATGAGCATGCATTTATTTCTTTTTCTTGTAGCCACGTCTTCTATTCCTCTTTTATTTTCAAATATTTGGTAGAGTATTATGCATGAAAATCATGGAGCATCTTTTTGATGGTGAAATGGTATGATGAAATTTGCTAACTTCTAGTGTAGAAGTTTAGCATGTGCCCGTGCAATCTTGATCTTAAAAGCATGAGAAGATTCTCACATAGGTATATTATTTGAGTAAGCTCAACGTGAAGTCAAATAGCACATGCATAAGGTTTGTCAAATTCAAATCATCATATAGCTCTGGTAGGAATTTTTGTCAAATGAGGAACTCCATTTTTAAATTTTCTCCAAGAAATTAAGTTTCACTTTTAACTGGGATATAACATCTCTTATCACTATATCATACCCCACAACAACCTAGAATTGGACTTAGCTTTTGCTACCCACAAATTCCATGTTCAAAGCAAGGGTATTCTAAGCCAATAAACTCAATACCCAAGCTTGTTCTTGGTCATGGTCCGCTACTGGGGTTGAAACCCTAATGGCGGATGTAGGCCATGAGGTTGGCCTAAACTTGTTGTTGCATGGCTTTGGCATTTGAGGGTTGAGTGTCGATGTTGTGTTGTCTTCCATGGGTTCCATTAGTGTGGTCGAGGAGAGTGTTGTCGATGCCGCTCATCCACACTTCAAGGTCTCCCATACGTCGGGTGTCATCCTTTATTCCTTGGCTAAGGTCATGATAACATGTAACCACAGAGGAATAAGGTACATCCATCATGTGTTGGGTGTGATCTGCCATTCCTTGGCTAAGGTCAGAATAACCTCGGGCCACAAAGGAATAACATGTACCAAACATGCGTTGAGTGTGATCTATCGTTCCTTGCCTAAGGTTAAAATAACCTTTAGCCACAGAGGAACAATGTGCACCCAACGATGGCGACAACTTCCTTGAGCTTGAATGGGTGCTTAGAATAGTGGAAGCATAAAGATCCCACTTATTCATGGAAGCCCATTGGTTGCTCATGGAAGGTTTCCATGTCAAACTTCAGGCCTCGTAAATCTATGATTGGACCTTAGGATTAAATCTCGATAGGTTTCAACCATGCTTGGTTACTCATTGGCCAAGAGATGTTGAAATACTACCTCCAGATTGACTTATTGCATGGCTACATAGAAATACTACTCTTGCAAGCTTCCCCTGTTGATAGAGGGGGATGGTTAGCTTCCGACACTCGTACAACTGAAACTTCGAGTCAGATGACTGAATTCATTTGTACATCCGATGGAGAAAAACAACAAAGATATATCGATTTCAAATTCAAGTGCATCCATAAGCATTATTTTTTCGTTGATATAGGAGTGAAGCTTTATAAATTAATCAATTTGCACATTTCCTAAATCTCCTACTCATAGCAATGCAAGAGATAGATGTACACTTTATTGATTCCTTCATCTTTTAAATTTTCTATTCATCTGTACTTTTTAAAAGAGCCAATATTTGTTATGTGGATTATGGCAAACAAGATTCTCAATTTTTTATCTTCCTAAACATTTTTAATTTCTTGCCTAAGAATTTGATATTTAGTGATCCACGTATGAATGAGTTCAAATCAAAATTACGGACATCATTATTCCTAGGTTGCTACATGCCAATTCAACCACTGAGTCATTTCATAAGTATTATTTTCCAAACCTAGGAAGAAAATGTCTAAGTCAATTTCAACAATGCTTACGAAAATCATAGGTACTAATTGTTTAAATTTATTTCCATGTAAGGTGACATTCCTTTTGAAAAATCAAAAAACAATGCAACACTTACTCTTGTTAGGGTTCATAAGAATTGAATGATGAGGAGGTGTAAACCTTCATCGTCCGTGCAAGAAAAACCATCCAATCCTAATGCAATTGAAACGACGGAAGATTTTAAACTGGTACCTCAATTGAGAAGCAGTTCGGGTTGAAGGTTGTTATGTGGTAAATTCATGACCATGGATTCTGGTGTATCCTTCATGTTTGATGCCTTTTGTCAAGTTGAGGTTGGAGTTGAATGAGCTTCATCTTGCTCCTCCATCGTGCTACCATCTTGAGCATTCATCCTCCATGAACTCAAAATGGGATCGGTTGAGGGATATGCGCTCAAATTCTCCCGATTGTGCGTTGGGCTTGATGAGGCCTTCCAACCTCTTTAAAAAAACTTTCGTGGCTGCACTAAAATCAGCAAAAGAAAAAACAACTCAAAAACGGGTTACATTAGCTCAAAATCAAATTGTACCTTTGTCAAATTATTTTTCCAACTTGAAACAACTTGCAGATGCAATGAGGATTAAGAGAAATATTTTATGTTTGAATTAGGAAGATGAATTCAAGTGTTTACATCCAAGGTTCGTATCCAAATAAATTTATTTCCTATTTCAAAATTTAAGTTTTATGACGGTTGGAAATTTTACTTTTCAACATGCAGATGTGATAATTCAAACATTCTAAATGCAAATGCAAAGGTTGATGGGAAATTCAAATATGCAATTTGGAAATCAAATATAAGATAACTAACAATTAACCTATTGGCAAGGACTCACCGAATTTTTGAAGTCCGATGAGCGGGACTTACCTTTGTCCAGTTGAGCGTGATGATGTGCCATCCTTACCCGGAGATAAAGGTGTGGATGACTCTCTTTTTGACAAGCCAAACCTCCTTTGGTTGCATTTTGGACAAGTGGGGCCTATGGTGGCCCTGACCTCGTTGTCGCCTTGATGAAGATTTGTTGATGTTGTGATGACTTTTCCTTCAAGGTATCCTTTCATGAACCTTGTGAGGGTTGTCCTTCTTCCGCCATTCCCTTGTTGTCAGCTTACTATACTTGGGCCATTTTGATGGCTCTGGATTCTTCGTCTTCTTAGAATGTCATTGTGGATGACATGACAAAGTCTCCCCATTCCTCATAGGCAATTGAGGATGTCCACTTATGGGGGTGTTGTTTCGACCTTCAAGATATTCTTTTGACTCAACCCATTCTTGATCTAGGATCAAGAGGCTTTCTTGGGCATAATGACATGTGGACTCCACAGTCAAACAAGAAACGCTTCAACCAAAGTGTCGTTTTGCTCAAGGTTGCATGGGCTTGGTCAAAGTGTAGGGTCCATCAACTGATTTTGGAACCCTTGGATCTTGGATTCTTTTCAAAGCAACTTGTCCTTGGCCAAATGCTTCATGAGCATGTCATTGATTTCTCCATGGCCATGGACAAGATACATCAAGGTAGGCTATTTAAAGTTGAATACGTTTGAATTCAAATTCACATAGCCTCCTTGATCGTATTGATTCCACTTTTGACCTCCTTGTTGGTGGTGGCCTTTGGAGTTTGAGTCCTAGAGAAATAAAACCCCCAAGTGTGCCATGTTGTCATGGATTTTCATAAATCATGTGAATATCCATGACTTGGATCATACAAACACTTTCTCATTGGCTTGACCTTCTTGATTTTTCAATAGGAGGTTCAGTTCTGTGGCTAGCATGTCCACCTTGTCAATGGTGTGCATGCCATGCCAACAGTACTGAAGCATTCATAGGTCCACCCCTTTTGAATGGTGACCTTCTTCTCAATTAAATATTCATCCTTGTCATGATCATTGAGAAGGGATCACTTTCAACTTCAGCAGGAATTTGCCAATAAAATCAACCCATTGTAGGAGTGTTGGATGATGAACCAAATATCCATCCCCATGGTGAAGGCAAACCAAGATAAAATCTTGGAGCCTCCCCCAAGCTTTGGAGATAGATGCCTTTGGATCCTACTAGAAGTTGGAGAATCCTCCTATTATGGGCAACGATGTTGCCCAACAGGAAGAATTTGTTGAGGAACGCCGTAAAGTACTAATGGAGTTAAGCTCTTCTGTCCTCTTTTGGCTTTCCCATAGAGTGGCTAGCTAAATACTACCCTATTTTCACACAACAGCGAAAACAAAGAAAGGGTAATCTTGGCAAATAACCACTAGTACTATAACTTAATCATAAGTGATAGCCATCCTTCACTTCATTTGCCTTCCCAAGCAACGGCGCCAAAAACGCTTGTTGATATTTCTGAACACCACATATCATCTCCAGTGAGAGATGAGATCCGCAAGCGCACATAAGATACTGTTGTAGCATTTCACCCAAGAGTATTCCCAAGGATATCGTATTTATCCCGAAGGAAGGCAGTTAAGTAAAGGGAACACTATTCTCATGATCAAGGTATAGGGTACTAAGTATTTATCAGAACATGGGTAAGATGATAATACGGGTAGTGTGAAACACACTTAAGTAATCTACTCTAAGGGTAAGGTTTTCCTAGTGAGGGTTAAGCTACGAGAAGGGCTTGCTCCTACTGTGCTCTAATTACTCATATACATAGCCTATTAGTGTACACATGAGTATGCTAACAATGAATACTAGGGCTTAGTGGTCCAACGTATCGGGCACGAATTTACCTCAGAGAATATCAGGACGAGTCCCGCCACGAGCTTGCAGCGTAGCCGAACGTGGGAGATTACGAAGCGCGGACATGGTTGTCACCTCCTGCCGTCTACCCCTACAAACCGTGGGTCTACAAGACATCTAACGCTACTTAACGATCTAAGCACCACACTTACATGTTAAATAAATACCTTAAGGGCTCGGGTATAATTACCACCCCAAGGCAATGACTAACTTAAACATTGTTGAAACCAATGTTGGAATCAAACACTAAATTATTCATATTAACATAATCATATTAATACCTTATTATACTATAGTGGTGGTGTATGATGTTTATGATAACATGATATGATCATTAAAACTGGATCATAACAGGATCTACACCTAGCACATACATGAACTCCACAACCAAACAAGGAACGCTTTGCCCAAGTATATGAATAAGTAAAGACTAATAATAACATTATCATAAAGCATAATGTCACTAATAAAGGAAAAGATACATGAACCTCAAGTTGCAAGTGGAGCGGGCCTGCCCACTAGTCCACTAAACCTGCACCACTAAAAATACACTAATGGGTATAGCGACAACCCACATATTTACTAGCGGACGAAGTGGCCTTTCCTGCTCGGCCCACTAAGCCAACGTACACTTGCAATGCCTCAACCCTAGCACGGATTCACGTTCGTGAAAGCGCTGGTTCTCCGCTCCACCGCACCCGACGGCACCGGTCCGCCGCTTCACCACGCGCGCCGGCTGCCCCTGCTACCCCTCACATGCTGGCAGGTGGCTCCACCATGTGGCCCCTCCCTTGCGCCGCGTCACGTGGACGCTCCACCGTTGCATTGCTCCTCCCTAGCGCGGCCGCGCGGCCTCTCCCTAGCGAGGCCGCTCCACTGCGGCCCCTCCTGCTGGTGGAACCCTGAGGAGTACCTCGGACCCGCAGCGCTGCTACACGCCAACAGGTATTTTTTTTCTTCTGTCCTGCCTGGATCTTGATATCAGCAAGCCTGGAAATGGTCGTGGTTGATATGATGCCCTGATGATATGTTGTTTAGAGCTTGTTTCATGTGGTTCGTAGCTTAGGTCTGCAATTATCATATGTGCTGATTATTGATTCTTCCATCCTAGGTTAGGTCAACAAGTAAAGATTCATCATTGCAGTGATACGTGTTTCTCAGTACATCATGATACACATGACAAGTCCATGATTTTTTCTTTGACTTCTAAATGTGGTACTTTTTTGAGAAACGATGTTGATTTCATTGAACTAGGCAGATTTTCATGTGATTAGTACTCGGTAACATGTTTTGGTTTTCTTAACTTCAGATTTTGCCAAACAAATTATGAACACATTAACTAGATTGTTAGGTAATTTTTTAATTGTTTGTTTATGTTTTTCATTTGGATCACATTTACTCATAGGTGGCTTCATTTCAAATGCTTATTCATCTACGTTTCTTTTATCGATGATACTTGCTAGCACACAGAAATTAGTTCACTTTCAATCTTTTTGTCCTAACATCATGATGAAAGAGCTGAGTGAGTATTGTTTTTACTGGAGTGAACCATCTTTTAATAGCACATATTTTTTATGCTAGATTCCTTGTTTTCTTTTCTTGGATGCATGTATAAGTAGAACACATATGCAGATGCTGGAACTGTGGTAGATTCAAATATTGCTTACAAGCTACACAGCTTAAGAATCAAATTGCCATGCTTGAGAAACGTGAGAAAAGATTTGTAGTTTATTCTCTCTGCTATAATCTTTTGTACATATGTTGGATATATATTTTGTTGAAAACGGATATAAGGCAATGTTTGTAGATAGGAACTTTGTCTTCCAGAAGGCCCGTTGCTCACTTTTTGGTTACATGGTAATTGCGAGTAAATGTAATAAGTACATTGCTGGTCTTCTACATTTGAAATTGCAGTAGAGCTCTTGGTAGATTGCTAGGTCGTCTCTACTGTGGGCAGAGAATCATAGTACCGTTGCTTTTTTTACAGTGTGACAACTATATTCAGAACCTGTTTTCTACTAATTCTTAAGCTTTTGTCTATCTTAGCATGATACTAATAGCATCACCTTGTCTCTACCTTACTATGGAACCTTTTTCCAACAGGTTAAAATTGAGCCTCACTGAATTTCGAATGCCCCAATGCGTGGATGCAAGAAACAAAAGAAGTAGAAAGGTGGCAAAAGCACTAATAACCTGCAGCAAGAAGCACACTACAGGAATATCCATCAATTACGTTGGCCAAAGCCGACGTAATTAAGGCCTAAACCAACGTAAGTAACTTAATTACGTCGGTTTTTCCTTAATTACATCGGCGGTTGGCCGACGTAGCGATTTGGACGTAATTAAGATAATTTACGTCGGCCACCGACGTAAGTAACTTAATTACGTCGGTATGCAGCAGCCGACGTAGGTTAAGTGCTGAGATGGGCCACGGGCTGGGCCGGAGTACTTACGTCGGCCACAGCATGCCAACGTAAGTTATGTACCTTAACTTACGTCGGTTGCTCCAAACCAACGTAAGTCAAGTGGTTTAATTTACGTCGGTATGGTCTGACCGACGTAAGTTAAACTGGGCTAACTTATGTCGGCCAGGCCATAGCTGACGTAAGTTATGTCGAATTTTTTTTAAAAATAGAAACTGACTACCTCGCTCGATGGCGAGAACACAAATCACAACAACAGTTATACAGCAACAGATACACAGCAACAGTTATAAAATAATATCCAAAACATCGACAACAACACAAATTTGCCTTCGGGCTACACGCTAGCCCCTCCACTGCCTCCGGGATCTTCTCAGCGCGTTCACGAACCCTGCAAAAGAATCATAGTCAATAGTGTGAGTAACACATTTGCTAAATTAAATGTGATGCAAGTAACTTATTTGCCAAATAATAACAGCACATAAGATACTTCAATTCATTACAACTGCATACTGTTATCACCCTGAGTTGGCCTAGGGCCCTCAAAATCCTAGAGCCGACCCTGAGTTGGTGGTGGATCAAAAGGGAATCATGCATTCAACATAATGAAAATCTATGTTATGGGAGCGGTGGAAGTTGAATTTCGGGGACGACATGGATGTCCTCCTCTAACAAGTTTCTATTCGACACTAAGGCTAAAACTCACAATAACAGGGTGTACAGAAAACAAAAAGACGGATAGACATATATTACCTGCTCCGGTATCTGCTGCGGCGAAAGCGTAGGAATCTCGATATCCTGACCGTTGTGTCGAGCAAGAGCCTGCCATTCCAAAATATTAGAAGATATATGTTATTGAAGTGCTGTGAAATTTAACTACGGTACTTTAAATTACTTACTGCCACCGCTGCTTGCATCTGGGCTATCATTAAGGCCGTCCTCTGCTGCTCCTCCCTTGCCTCCGCTCTCGTCCTCTCTAGCTCTGCCTGGGTTTGCGTCAGCTCTCCCTCATGGCCTGGAGCTCCAGTTGGGTCTGCGAGATACGACCACTGGTCCCAACGGTCGAAGCCTGCGACGATGAAGTGCCTCTCAAAGGTCGCGTCGACCTCGAGTCGACAACTCCATCAAAAATAGCAAACCTGCAAAAGAATGAAAACACTAAGTAGAAGAAGATTAATTGAAAAATAAATGAAACACACGAAGAACTCACCGTACGTGGGCCTTCCCGCCTCCGCTTGCGTACGTGGCTTGGGGGTGTCTTCGCGACCTCCTGCGCGTACTTTATCTACAAAACAAATAAATCTTGTAAGCATGTCAATAATAGTATTAATTATAATGAAATTTATGAATTACAAAAACTTACCAATCGGTCGGCTGCGACCTGACTACACTTCCCTGGCTGAGAAGGGTCACTTCCCTTGTGACCTCTCTTCCAAACCTGGGTCGGGGTCGGCTCATGACCCATCTCTCGCTCCTGTACGGTCGTGTTAGTACTTACCATACATAATATATTAGGAGCACATAAATAAAATGAAAAGGTACTTACCATGCGTTTAGCCAAATGCAAGTAGTTGTCGCCGCCATAGTTTTGCTTGCCCTCGGACCCTATGCGGCACTTTCTAGCCTTTGTGGACTTATTGATGAAAGCATTGCTAGCCCAATATCGACAGAGAGCTAAGTACGCCTCGATGTTACCCTGTAACTAGGAAATACTAACATGCACATATTTCATTTTTCATCAACGCAGTTAACATACGTAGATATTGTAAATATTTAACAATATTAAATACTTACCTCCGCGTACTGCTCCTCTGTCAAGTACGAGTCCGAGTCCTTCCTAAATACACCCCTTTGCTGCTCCTGCTCCTGCTCCCAGGGGTGTCGCTTGTAGTACGTGTTGACGGCCTGAATCCGGGCGTACGACAACGCCGCCGTCGTGAGCTTCCGAGCATTGTAATGGAACACACGTCTCGCGTGGTCCTTCATGCCCGGTTCCTCTACTTGGTACCTCACCTTTAAGCAAACAAATATTTAAGTGATATGCATTAACATTTCAAGCGAGTTGAAAAAATGAAACAGTTAAACTTACCATAAAATCGTGCCACACAGCTACCTGAACCGTGTCGTGCACCGGGTGAGAGACACGAGCGTAGTCATCCCACGACAAGGCAGCAAAACCGTCAATCACACCGGGGTAGTGCAACTTCACGATAGCACCCACAACACTGTTAACCTGCCTGTGGTGCTTCTTGGCCCCCGTGAACGAAAAGTCGTACCAACATCTATAAACTATATTAAATCATTAAGTAAAGGAAAACGACATCTAATATTAATATACCATATAGAGTATTTACCTGTCTCCAACAGGGCGGATCGTGGTCTGCTGAGTAGTAACCGGAGGAGGAGCCACAAAGTGGGTCCTCCTCGTCCGTCGCCTCTGCTACGACGTTGCTGCGTCCTGTGACCCTGAAGGCTTTGCGGAACCACCAGAGTCTCCAGGAAGGCTAGTGGTAGCCAGCTGCACAGGGAGGCTAGTGCTAGCTGGCTCTGAAGGGAGGCTAGCGCTAGAGGGCTCCTGTAGTGGCCCCCTAGCCTCTGAGTCGGGCTCATGTAGCGGCCCCCTAGCCTCTGACTCTGACTCTGACTCAGAAGTGTCTGAGTCAGACTGCACAAAAGAAAAAGATTGACAATAAATAATTAATAACAACTGCAATTTCAAAAATAATTTTATTGTAACTAAAATTTACCTCAGTCCGCTGAAAGGACACGACAGCTGAGGGTGGAGCGTGCGGCAGAAAGAGGGAACGTCAGCTCGAAGGTAACGAGGTCCCTGAGCAAGGGTCTCGTGGCGGCTCAAACCCTCTCACTGGCTTCCCCTTCCCCTTCCCCTTCCCCTTTGACGACATCCTGTTGCAAGAAATAAATGATTAATACGCAAAGATAATATACAAAATTAATATTAAATTAGTGAATAAAATGTTACTTCAAAATTAATAAACATCACGATCATGCACCCTACTCCATAAACTAGCCCATCGATCTTCTTCTTCCGCATATCATTTTCGTTTGCGCAAATCAGCAGGTTCGACTATGTCATCGATATCTTCAGTTTTTGATTCTGATTCTGTTTCCGCTTCCGTGCCAGCCTCAATATCTTGAGCGTCTCCAACTAAGTCATCGAGTCCTACACCAGGATCGACAAAGAAGGAGTCTGGCAACTCTTCCTCTTGGTAGACACAATCAACCTCAGCTTTGTCGTGGTAATCATCATCTCCTGTAGCGTATAACCGCTCACGAGGATTCGCCTTATGTACCACCCACCAAGCTTTGAATTTATTGCATGGATAAGGTAGATAGTACACTTGCTCTACTTGGTGTGCAAGAACTAATGAATCGAATCCTTTCAACCATTCCTTATGTTTTACTTCGACCATGCCAAATTTGTTTACTCGAATTCCACGAGTGGAATCAAACCATTCGCAGTCAAAGAATACCGCTCGAATTGGCTTGTTTGCGACAAAAGTGAATTCAAGGATTTTTTTTAATAATCCCGTAGTACTGCATTTCACGATCTTGCAAATCGATTGCCCTCATCACAACTCTGGTATTACATGTTGCCGCGAGAGGATGAAGAGATTCAAATTGAGTTGTACGGAATCGAAAGCCGTTGACGTCATATCGACCATAGCTTATAACATTAACCACTCCACGGGATAGTTGTCACAAACTTCATGGACGTTGGCATCTTTTTGGCACTGTCCAAGATATGGAGTTATTAGAAAACGTAAGCATTCTTAAGTTATAAGAAAACATTGTTAACATTGATTAGTTGTCGATAAAACGTTACATGATCTCGAAACCAAGAGAGAAAATTAGATCCCCCGTTTATTCCTTCCCGTCGAATATGTTCTATTTGCTTGCTCATGGGTTGATGTCTATGTCTCCAATTTTGCTTGTCGAACATACTACACGACAAAGAGAACCTTTTAGAATACATGTGTCGGAAAAGATGGTGAAAAGTATAAGTGTAGGAGAAACACTTACTTAAAATATTCATTCATTTCTTCCATATTAGCGTACATGTAGAAGAAGCAGCACGCCTTTCTTTTTTGCTAACATCATACGAAGTGTAACTACCAACAGTAGTGCCTCTTGTTGCAAAAATGGAGAGATTGCTACAAGGAGATTTTCTCATCTATATTGTATCGCATTACCGAAGTATTGACATTGTTTTCCTCTGCAAAGTAAACACTTGAGAAGTATCCTACTTCCTTAAGAGTAAAATCTTCGGCGTTGCAACCTTCAACCCTTGCCCTGTTACCAACCATTGGTTTCAGATATCTAAGTGATCTTTCAATATGATACATCCACCTATATTGCACGGGACCGCCCACTTTCGCTTCAAATGGAAGATGAATTAAGAGATGTTGCATTGGATTGAAAAATCCTGGAGGAAAAATTGTTTCCATCTTACACAAAAGTACCGGAACCTCCTTTTCCAATTTAGTCATCATCTCTGGCGTGATTTCTTTAGCACAAAGTTGCCTATAGAAGTGGCTAAGCTCGGCTAACACCTTCCACACTGCACCGTAAAAATAGCCTCGAAACATAACAAGTAGAAGTCTTTCCATGATTATGTGATAATCATAACTCTTCAACCCAATGAGCTTTCCCGTTTTCACATTCATGGCTCGTTTCAAACTAGCTGCATAACCATTTGGGAATTTCAACCTTTGCAACCATTCGAGAACTTCTTTTTTTTTCTTTAGGTCAAAGACAGAAAGGAGCGTGTGGTTTACCACCATTTTCGGAGAGCTCAAGAGTTTGACAGTTACAAAGCTCAGCAAGATCCTTTTGAGCCTTTAAATTGTCTTTTGTTTTGCCCATCATGTCCATGCATGTGCTTATGATACATCCAGCCATGTTACGCTCTTGATGCATAACATCAATATTGTGCCTTAGAATCAACTTCACATACGGTAACTCCCAAAGTCCACATATGTGAGTCCAATTGTGTTTGTCTCCGTAACCTTCGAAATATCCAGGAAGACCTTCATCTGGCACCAATTTGTCCAACATATCAGATATTTCTGACCCGTTAAGACATTTCGGTGGTCCTTTAGTGACAACGGTGTTCTTTCTAAAGACATTCCTCTGTTGTCTAAAAAAGTGATTCGGAGGCAGCCAACATCTATGACAATCGAAGTAAGATATCTTGCCTCCATGCGTAGGTTGAAAGCAATCGGTATCTGAGGCACATATCGGACACGTCAACCGACCATGAGTGCTCCATCCAGAAAACATGTCGTATGCCGGAAAATCATGAACGGACCACAAATAAGCAGCTCGGAGGTTGAATTTCTGTTTCTTGAAACAGTCGTACGCTTCGACTCCTATCCACAACATTTTCAACTCTTCGATCAGTGGTTTCAACATCACGTTGAGACGTGACCCAGAATGATCCGGCCCAGGTACAATGAGGCTAAGAAATATAAACTCATTCTTCATACAAAAAGTCGGTGGAAGATTGTACGGGATGATAAAGACGGGCCAACAGGAGTATGGTGCGGCGTTTGTGCTGAACGGCGTGAACCCATCTGTTGCCAACCCGATGCGAACATTTCTTGCTTCACGAGCGAATTCTGGGTCGAACCGGTCCAGCGCCTTCCATGCCTCACCATCGTACGGGTGCGTCATGACTCCATTGTTCTCATGCTCACCTTCTTTGTGCCATCTCATGTGTCTGGCCATTTTTTTTTTGAAAGGAACAGCCGCTTCAACCTCGGTGTCACAGGTAAGTAATGAAGCTGCTTACGTGCGACTTCCGTCGTCACAGTATTACCATCATTATTAACAACTTCGACAAACCTCGATTGACCACATTTCAAACATTTGTTCTCATTGGAATGCTCTCTCCAGAAAAGCATGCGGTTATCCGGACACACATCAATCTTTTCGTGCTTCATACCAAGACCGGAAAGAATTTTCTTCGAGTTGTACATATCCTTAGGCACTTTGTTGGGTTGTGGAAGGGCATCTTTGAACAAATCGATGAGCATATTGTAACAATTGTTAGAAAAGAAGAACTTAGACTTAATTGCCATAAGTCTAGTCACAAAATTGAGGATTGACATTTTAGTGTGTTCATGCAGAGCCTCTTCTGAATCTTTGAGACGTTTGAAAAACTCTCTAACCTCTGTTGTTTGAGTATCTTCTGTAAGCTCTGGTCGTATAGCTTCCAGCATCTCATCCATCATATCAACCTCTTGAGCATCATCATCATCATTGTCCGCTTCCACTTCTTGTACAGCTTGAGAAGATGCCTCGCTGTGGAAGTTCCAAAACTCATAATGTGACACGTAACCATTTCGACACAAGAGCAATGTAAGTTCCACTTTGTCCAAAAACGTCCCATTTCGGCATTTCGTACATGGGCACTGCGCCTTATCGCTATTTGACAACGAAAAAGCTCGTTCCACAAAAGCTTCTGTCTTGGCGTACCACTCATCTGAGTGACCACCAGTTCTGCTCTTCCAACCAGTGTACATCCAACTACGATCTTCACCCATGTTTGACTCTGCAGTTTAACGCGAAAGAAATTGTCGTTAATGTATTGTTATGTTATGTCACGGCCCTACAATCTAGGCAGATAGATCCTAAACCCACCCAAGAGTGACCGAGCGGAGCGTGCTCATGACGAGACGCGTGATCCGGATTCGAACGAAATTTCGGCAGCATAACCCCGCTGTTCTCCACTGCACGCCCAAAAATGGTGCAGCAGAGAACAATAGGGTTACACCATCCAAATCTCGTCCAAATCCGGAACCGCGTCTCGTCACAAGCCACACCCCCTCGATCACTCCGAGGCTGTCTAAAAAGGGACAATTTCGAACCTGCACGTCTGACATGCCAATGGCATGTGAGACGTGCCGATCCGAAACGGGTAATATATTGCTATAGGTTACGTTGCTCATTTTCATTTTGAGATCATTTCAGAGAGAGGAAAGAACTAGAGAAAGACTGAGAGGAAAGTTGGTCTTAGATGACAATTCCACATCCATGTGGAGTAGGGTATTACGCTCCACATCCAGTTGGTCTTAGAGAGTAAGTTATGCCCCATCGAAGCCCGCTATTAACTTAAGACGACTTTAGTGTTAGCTCATCGTATGTTATGTCCAGTCTGGACCCGCCGTCGTCGGGGTACACCATCCATGCGCAGGTGCTTGCCATCCTCACCGCCGTCGTTTGCCTTCGTGCCCGTCTACACGCATACTTTACCTTACCACCAAATGGGCCTTGTCGGGCCTTGTCAAGCCGGTCCGAAGCCCATTTATGTATATATAGTACTTAAACACTCAAGCAATCAAAATTAAAATTGTAACCATAATTAAAAAACTAAGCAATTCAAATAAACCTAAACATAACAATTATCCATTTTAATTCATCAATTTATCAACTCAATTATAACATAAGCAATTCAATTCAATTAAATTAAACCTAAACATAAGCAATTCAATTCTAACCATAATTCTAAGCATAACAAATAAGCATAAAATTTCATCATTTGTAATTCATCAATTTATCGATTTAATTCTAACATAAGCATAGTAAACATTATTCACACTGTGTATACATTTTAACCCTAAACCATAAACCATGCATGATTCCCTATTATGTATCTATATAATTTGTAGGAATAATTTCCTAAACACATATAATTTGTAGGCATAATTCCCTAAACACATTATTCACACTGTGTATATGAATTTTAAAATGAAAAAAAAACTCGAGCTGACCACCTTGCTGTGGTGTGCCGGAGGCGCCGATCGGGGGCACAACGGACGGGGGCGGCGACGGACTGGGGGCGGCGACGGTGAGGGCGCGGCGGATCGGGGGCGGCGATGGCTGGAGCGCAGGGGCGGCGACGGCGAACCGGCGGCGAGGTGGCGACGCGCCTCGGGGTCGGGGCGGCGCCGCGGGGGCGGGGCCTGGGCCGGGAGCAGGGCGGCAGCGGGGCGGCGACGGCAGGGCGGCAGGCTGGCAGCGGGGCGGCGACGGCGGGCAGGCGGCAGGGCGGCGATCGGCGGCGGCAACGGAAAGCAGGCGGTCAGCAGAAAGCTATCGAAGTGGTGCGGGGAAAATGAGAAGGCGTGCGCGGCTCGCGCGGTTAGGTTAAATCAACAACTTACGTCGGTCATGGTTACTTACGTCGGTCGACGTCAAGACCGACGTAAGTAAATGTTATCTTACGTCGGGTACTAAACTTACGTCGGCTACAGGCCACGGTCGACGTAAGTATCCATTAATTCCCGTCGGTTCTTTTACTTACGTCGGCCAGGGGATAAAAGCTGACGTAATTTATTTAACTTACATCGGTTTCCGGGCACCAACGTAAGTAACTTAATTACGTCGGTTGGCTCACGTAAGTTGCGTTGGCCGACGTAATTGTTGGCGTTTCCTGTAGTGGCATTATAAAAGAAAATTGATGTTTCTAAATCCATGAAACTTGATTTTCCACCACTCAACATATTTCTGAAACCTGTCAATCATTTGCTTACTTTGCCTTGTGTTGCACGTGGCCAAAGTATGTTGTCTGCTAAATATATTTGCACTACAGGAAAACGAAACATTTTCATCAGCCAACCATATTTTCGTGGGCCCCGACGAAATTAAAGCTATTTTCGTCAGCCAGGAACAGCTCACGAAATAAAACATTGTTTTCATCGGATTTATGAAGCCACACACGAAAATAAAGTAATTTCATCGGCCTGTCCAAAGATCCGACGAACCTATATTTGTTTCGTCGGTTTAAAAGAAGCCAACAAAAATAGTTGCTGTTAGTTTCATCGGTTATATTATTAACACACGACAATATGTTAATTTCGTAGGCTGCATATACAAAACCGTCGAAAATACTCTAATTTCGTCGCGGAATTAATAGCTCACGAACGTAGTTGTATTTAGTTCATCCGTCTTCGACTAACACACGGAAATAATTTTTAGGTCATCCGTCGTCAGTGAATTTTAGTACCCGCGTGCCGTATCCCGTATATCACACACTCCCGCGCACACTTACCTGCCTCCCCTCCTCCTCATACGCCGCCGCCGCTGCCCCACCCCTTCGGTCGTTGCCCCACGACTCCGGCCGCCGCGTCGCGCCCCTTCCCGCACCTACGGCCACCGAGCCATGCCCCTGTTTCGCCCCTGTGGCCGCCGCACCGCGCGCCCAGCCGCCTCCTCTCCCCATAAGCTGCCGCCTCCCTTCCCCTTATGCCGCCACCACTCCACCGCTCCGTTCATCGCCCCACCCCTTCGGCCGCCGCGCCGCGCCCCCGTCCCGTGCCTCCATTTCACCTATCTGGCCGCCGCACCCTCGAGCCACCCCTGAGGCTGCCGCGCTCGTCCCTGTCCGGCCACTCCCGAAGCCAGGACGAGCTCTTCACCGCTGTCGACCGACTCAATGGAGGTGAGCTCATTCTCTTCCATCACTCCTTTCATCCCGTTGTGCTTAGATGTCTGGTGCTTAGATGGGTGGTGCTTATGATGGCTGGTGCTTATGAAAAATTAGCTACCAAATCAATGCACAGAAACCTGATAGAGTCAAGGTGATTTTTGCTGTATTTGATTTAGTAACATGATAAGTTTTATATGCGTGTCTATTTCACTTTTGAATTAAAGTTACATTTTCTAGTGTGCGGGCGAAGCATGGGTAAGTGCTTCAACCAATCATCCGGCCAGACGAAGAGTTAAGACTGGTCTTAATAATGTTACCGGATCTGATTCATGGATTCTGTTGTTTTGTGTGTGTGTGTGTGCGCGCTAGAAACAGTATGAGTGTTGGAGCAAGTTGGAGGTGTTCCAAGGGGCAGGTTTAACCTGATTACATACTCTATGGAGTTTTCAAATGAGGTCAAGTATGCAATATTAGTCATATATATTTAGGACAGAATCATATACTAATTGCGTGAGGGGGGAGAGAAACAAATGGTACAAGCTCCGCGCAAGATCTCAATAAACCTATGCTATCTGTAAACACATCAGGAAAAGCTAGTTCGCATGTTTTTGTATGCAATATATATGGCCCGTTTTTACGTTATCTTAGTCGATCAGTTAATGTAGCATTCAAAGTTTTGCTGGTGTTGATCTCTCTGGCATGTGGGCACAAGTGTACATGTGTGTGCATGCATGTGTGGTGGATATTTTGGTACTGTGCGGCGCGATTCGTTTTTGTTGTCGATGTCAAAATGAGGCTTGCTTGTGTTGTTTATGATAAGATGTTTGTTTGTAGTACATATTAGTGGTAAATGCATAAATTGTCAAGGTTGAATTAGTCTACAATTCAATTTTTTTAGACTGCCTGAAATGGAATAAAGATGACTTATGCTCGGCTCCTTTGTCTCTCTAGTGCAACAACACTACAATAGGATCAGCATCAGCTGCCAAGAAGGCTAGGGTTCAGGCCTCCTCTTGAGTTCAATCTACTCTAAAGGTTTTTTTCTCGACTCAACATCAGCAGCTAGCTCTACATGTATACAGCGATGCATTTGCTTTGTTTTGCTACAATATGTTCTTTACTCTAACTTTTCAATTTTTTATTTCATAGATTGTGTAGTGTTGTGCCTTCTCTTTCTTGCTTCGCTTGTGTTGTGCACCCTCGCTTCCGCACGCTTCACTACAGGTAATACTTTGGCCCCGTTTGGATTGAAGAATCTGTTCCGATTCACTGCTGGAACTGGAGAAACCTATCCAAGCAAAAAAAACAGAGAACGTTTCTGGGTGAATCAGATCAGAACCGGAACTGAAAAATGAACTACAGAGGCGAAACACCTGAAAAGGTAATCTGCACAGTGAATTGCGGATTTGATACGTACCTGGGCTTGCGGTTTACCCGCCTATGCCACTGCCTTCTCACGCGGACGCGGTAGAAAAAAAAATCCCTCATCCCCCGCAGTCCCCGCCGCCAGGAGACGATTCGTCTCGTGAAGACAGTAGTCGCTGGCGTCTCCGGTTGTCTCCGTGCCCTCCAAGATTTGTCCTCCTCCCGGTAATGTCCGTCGCCTTCCGTTAATATCGTCCTCCTACTACTCTCTCGACACCGCGTCACATGCGCTAGGTTCTGCTCGGCTGCGCTGCCACCGCGCTGGAGCTCAGATTGGTACCACTGCCTCCCTTGGCTTGTCCCTGCACGGCAGTGCTGCCACCTGTGGCTTTCCATTGCTCTGTACACGGCTCTCCATTGCTTTGTACGGTGATTGATCTGAGGTGCTTTCACTAATTTTTTTTGTGTTGTAATCCTTGCAGATCGGAGCCGGGTCTTGTGCTGGTAAAAAAGGTATGCATGTGTAGAATGTCACGTTTTACATGTGTAAAATGTGGCTGTTTGCATCTGGAGAATGTGGCTTGATTGAAGTACAGAATAGATTCTTGATCATAGAGTATACATGTGTAGAATGTGGACTGATACTTGTACAGAATAATGTCTTGATCATAGGTGTATTGATACATGTATAGAATAATGTCTTGATCATAGAATAAATGTCTTATGTGGCTGCTTGATTTTGACATTACTTTGAATAGATGGCTGACATAGCTGATTGGTCAAATGAGGAACATGTTTGAATTGTTTGTGAGCTCTTCGCGGAATAAGTGAAATGTGGAAATCGATCTAACACCCATCTCAACATTGTTGGGTTCAAAAATTTCATTGAAAAGTTTAAGGAGAATACCGGTATTGAATACACAAGAATGCAATTTAAAAACAAGTGGTCTAAATTAAAAGCTAATTATACTTGTTGGAAGACATTGTTAAAACAGACAGGCATTGGTTGGGATGAGAGAAGGAAAAATATTGACATGCCTGAGAGTTGGTGTAGAAAAGCAAGAAAGGTCAGTTAGCTGTCATCTTATAATCGTATAGATTACTCTATGATGCTTCTAGTTAAATGCATGTCTAAAATATTTTGTTTGTATTTGTACAGGATATTCCTGGTTGTGGTAAATTTAAGGGGCCAAGACTTCAGAATGAAGAAAATTTGAGAATTATGTTTGAAGATATTCGAAACACTGGTGATGATCATTTTTGTGCTGCAGCGGGTGTCATACCTGAAGAAAATCGTGTGATCAATGTCAATGGTGCTGAGGACAGTAGTGAGTACAGAAGAAGAAGTAGCACCTCCATCAAAAGGCAAAGGAGAGAGGGCAATTACTGTTGCCGAAACTTCTAAAGGAAAGAGGTGATCGGGATCCGGACTATGTGCCTACTATACCTCACAGATATGCAAGACATGTACCACCATCCAATGTATCTGACGTCTCCACATCTTCAACTAGCCACAGAAGTATGGACAGATTCGCGACGAGCTTGCAGCTTCAATAATCCAATCTAGAGGATAGCTGTAGGACATAGAAACAAACCTTAACTTCTATTTTTTCTTGGAACTGCACCATCATTTCAATTACATATATTTTTGTACGGCCTTAACAATTTTTTTACAATATTCATAGTATTGAAACTGATTGTAGCGTGGTCAGGTTGTTCAATGTTTGAAAAAAAATTCAGCACTCTTGGTTCATCCTTACACGTATAAAAAAATCAGCCCTCATAGTCCTGCAACATACATACAGATATGGTATAAACAGTACCAATCTGGTACAGCTGCAGTAAAAACTGTATAAGTAACAGCTAAGGGTATATAGATCAATTCAACACTTTTTCCTTTTCCAGTGAAACTGAAAGAGTAAACTAGCCAAGCGGATTCTCAGCTGATTCTGTTTCAGGTTCTGGAACTGTTTTAGGAGTGAATCAGGGCTCCGACTGCTGTGCAAGCAGCGGTCCCGTGCAAGCCTGCAAGCAACAGATTACAACCATCCGATTACAATTCAACGGTAACTGCTGTTTTTACACATAAGTCCCTCCACTTCAGCCATGAAACATGCAGAGAGACCCTGGGAGCCGAGCTGATCCCATCGACTACGACTCCCGATCGATCCCGCGCCGCCCCTTGCGTACGCTCGTCGCCCACCCCGTACGCACGACTGAATGGCCGCCGTCCTGATCCATTCCGCCCGCCCCGCGACTGAGTGGCCGCTGCCGGCTGAGCCGCAATCCATTCCGCCCGCCCCTGCTACTGCCTCGCCGGCGGTGGCAATGGTCGTCGGGCGACGGCGTCCTCGTCCTGGTCTCGCCGTGGGAGGAAGCGCTCGAGATTGAATCGAAGTACATAGCTGGGGGCGACGTTTCAACGATGCTTCAACGTCGGGATTGGATCGGCTTCCGGATGCTTCGACGATGCTTCAACGGTGGTGTGGCCCGCGCTCAATTGTGGCGGCAGACACTTAGTCGCAAGCACGGGGGCGGGCGGCAGGCAACGGTCGTATCGTGAACGGGGGCGACGCGTGAAAACGATTGTGAACGGAAAAAGCGGAAACGATCGGGATGTAGTCCATTCCAAAAGCACCTCAACGGCCACCGGCATGTAGGTACCAACCATTTGCTCCCTGGCGCCGACGTTTTCCCCGTCGAGCTCAAGATCCGGCGAGGTTGGATTGGACGGAAGCCGGCGAGGGGGCGATCGGCTACTTTGGACGGAGTGAGTACTAGTCCAAAATGAAGGGCTCTATTCGTCTTGGGTTTTTGCTTTTCTGTAGGAATCAGGCCCATAACTTTCTCTCCTTATCCATAAGCAGCTTTGACTTGCTTCGTCCTCCCAACTCCAAAGCGCTCTCTCTCTCTCTGCTATCACATCCCATGGCCATGGAGGCCTCCTTGCTCGTTGCTCCCAAGCCTTGCATGTCCGTGCTCGTCTCTATCAGAGGAAAATCAAGGAGGTTCCTCGTCGCCGCCGCCGGCTACAGCAAGGTCCTCTCCTCCTCTTCCTCCCCCTTCTTGGTAGAGAAGTATTGTTAAGTTTTGCTCATTACTTCGTCCTCTGGCGCATGCCAAACAGAACCTGGACACCCGCTCGGACAGAGGCAGCGATGTCAAAGTCCTGTTACCACCAAGCAAGGTGCTTTCTCGCGGCAGCCTCTTCGCCACAGCGGCAATGACGGCGCTGCCTTGCGATGATGCTTCCGCGGCTGCAGTGCTGGGCGACCTGGACCATGCGACGGCGAAGGTGCTAGGTGACCTGGACCCGGCGACGGTGGCGGCGGTGATGGGGCCGGTGCTGTCGGCATTCCGGTTCCTCTTCATCCTGCGGATCGGCATGTCGTGGTACGTAATGGGGGCAGCGCAGGATCGATCGGGAGTCGGAGTCGATGGGATCGAGTAGGAGTCGATAGGATCGGCTCGGTTCTAAGGGTCTCTCTGCATATTTCGTGGCTGAGGTGGAGAACTTATGTGTAAAAACAGCAGTCACCCTTGAATTGTAATCGGAAGGTTGTAATCTGTTACTTGCAGGCTTGCACGGAACGGCTGCTTGCACAGCAGTCGTAGCCGTGAATCAGAACCGATTCTGATTTTGTGCGAATCTAGAACTGTACCAAACGTGCCCTTTATGTCAAGTCTTTTGATTTACTTATGGCATACACTAAAGTCATGTAACCTATCCTTCCCAATATTTTGTATGTTCATTATATAGTTTGAACAATGGATGATGATAGACGATGGATGTATGATGGTTGGTGGAAGAATGCAGCGCCTTCGGATGAATGTGCCATCAATACTAAGGCATTTATCAGTCGTGCATTTTCTTTAACGACAAATCGCTTTGTCAAATGTCCATGCAGCAAGTTTCATAACTTTTATTGCAAGGAGAAGCATGAGATGGAACGACATCTATGTAAATTTGGCTTTATGCCAGGTTACGAGACGTGGTATGAGCGTGGTGAGTTATACCATAGCAATGTTGGTGTTGATGAGAGAGATGGCGAAATCGAGGACAGGATGGAAGACATGGTTGTAGCACTCAAGCGTGATTGTGGTGCAGATGAATATGAGGAAAATCCTGGACCCGAAGTTGAAGAGTTTTATAGAATTCTGTCAGCATCGCATGAAAAGTTGCATGAGCACACTTAAGTGTTTGTCCTTGCGACCGTGACTCGGCTCATGTCTATAAAATCAAAGTATAATTGGTCAAACAAGTGCTATGACAATCTCATTGACATGATCTCAGACATTCTTCCATAAAATCATAAGTTGCCGAGGGACATGTACCAATCCAAGAAATTGTTGGCAGGGCTCGGTATGAAGTATGAAAAGATTGATTGTTGTCCTAACAACTGTATTCTTTTTTGGAAGGAAAATGCAAATGTGACACATTGTTCCATTTGTGAACAATCTCGATACGTTGAGGTCACAAATGAGGAGGGTGAATTAGTGAAGACAAAAGTGGTAGCCAAGCAACTTCGTTACATGCCTCTTGCACCTAGGTTGAAACGGTTGTTTCATTCTAAATCAACCGCAAGACACATAAGGTGGCATAAGGATGGTGTGCGTGAAACGCCGGGAGTAATGACACACCGATCTGATGCTGAGGCTTCGAAGGCACTAGACTCTTTTGATTATGATTTTGCAAAAGATGCTCAAAATGTTTGCATTGGTTTGGCCACAGATGGTTTCACACTATTCAATACATCTGCTGCATCGTACTCATGTTGGTCAGTCTTTGCTATTCCATACAATCTTCCACCTGCTATGTGTATGAAATATGAATACATGTTCTTGTCTCTTATCATTCCTGGTCGTAAACATCCGAGGAAACGTTTAGGGGTGTTTTTTCAACCACTGATTGAGGAATTATAAGAATTATGGACCGAAGTGCAAGCGTATGATAGCTAAAAAAACAAAACTTCAACTTGCAAGCAGCATACTTGTGTTACGTCCATGATTTCCCTGCATACGATGTATTCTCAGGATGGAGCACACATGACAAACTATGTTGTCCAATTTGTGGGTCAGACTCTGATTGTTTTAGATTTACTAATGGGGGCAAAGTGTGTTTTTTTATTGCCACCGACGTTTCCTTCCACCAAATCACCCATTTAGGAGGCAACTTAATACATTTTGGAAGAATACTACTATAACAAAGGGTCCGCCAAAACGTTTGACTAGTGCTGAGATTGCTGCATGGCATAGTCAACTTGTCCCTAAAGATGAATGATTTGCAGGTTTTGGTCAAGAGCACAATTAGACTCATATATGCGGCTTATGGGATCTCCTTTATGCTAAGTCATTGTTACTTCTACACAACGTAGATTTGATGCACCAAGAACATAATGTAGCCGAAAGCATCATTATGACTTGTTTCAATTTCAAAAGGACAAAAGATAATTTGAAGGCTCGAAAATATCTTGCAGAGATTTGTAATCGCCCGAGCTTAGATGTCAAAGAAGATGGTGGCGGTAAACAGAAAATGCCACGTGCTCTATTCTGTCTTAAACTTAAAGAAAAGAAAGAAGTGCTCAACTGGTTGCAAAAACTGAAGTTTCCTGATGGTTATTGTGCAGGATTCAAACGCACAACAAATATTGAAAATTGGGTTTTACATAATCGGAAAAGTCATGATTATCATGTACTAATGGAAAGACTTCTTCCCGTAATGTTTTGTGGATATGTGCATCAGGATGTGTGGAGAGTACTTGCGGAACTTAGTTTCTTTTATAGACAATTATGTGCTAAGGAAATTACAGTTCAAATGATGGAAAATTTTGAGAAAGGAATACCTCCACTCATATGCAAAATGGAGAAGATATTTCCGCCAGGATTTATGAATGTAATGCAACATCTTCTAGTGCATTTGCCTTACGAAGCCAACATTTGTGGACCTGTGCAATATCGGTGGATGTACCACATTGAAAGGACATTGAAAAAACTTAGAGCAATGGTTCTGAATAAAGAAAGAGTGGAAGGGTGTATTGCAGAAGCATTTGCTCTAAAAGAAGTAGCATACTTTTCAAGTACGTCCTTTGCAGAGGAACACAATGTGTATGCTCAGACAACACGATACCACATAGATGAAGAAGCTCCTTGTGGTAATCTAAGTATTTTTGGATGGAAGGGAAAAGCAGTTGGTGCTAGCAGTAAGTATGTGGTTTCAGAAGAAGATTGGAATTTATGTATGTTATACATGTACACAAACATTGAAGAGATGAATCAATATTTTGCGTCTTTTTTCTAATTGTTGCAAGGCAAACAATTAGCAGGCAAACAACAATAGCTATTTCATTTTACTGAAGAATGCCACGTCACTGTTCTGCTTTTGAAATGCCGGATTTACACATGCAAACAGCGACGGTTTCTTTTTCTTTGCTGGAAAGAGGAACAGCAGTACCTATTTCATTTTTCTGCTGTTTCCACATTCACTGATTCCACTTCACATGTAGACTTATCTTTGACTTTCCAACAGAACAAATCCTCAGTTTTTTCTAGATGGCAATGCTTTTCTGCTTTCATGTCATTGTTAACACTAGATGTCTGGCTGTCATTGGGAAATATAGCTGTCTCTGGTATATCTTAATGTCCAGGTGATCCATACAGATGTAGATTCATAGCAGCTTCATCCGTCTCATGATCTTCTGATGGTTTTGTTTTGCCATGCTCAACTGACAGTCTCGTTTCAATCAATGGTGTTCTACAGAATGTGACCCTTTATGTTACTGTGTTAGAATCTTGATAGCAAACCGAGTGATAGCTCGTTGTGTTTTACTTCTGTTAACTGTTTTGTATATTGATGTATTTTTTCACTAATTACTACTAAATCTTAACCATTAATATGGTTCTCCTCCTATGAATTTCTACAGCAGCAGCAGATACCAATCTCTGCAGCATATTTTGGATGTTGAAATCTTGAAGGTGGACAGCGAAGGGTGGCAGGGCTACATATTTTGCAATGCATATTTTGTAATGAATGCTATCGTTTGAATTTGGATGTGGATGTGATACGATATATGAACTATATGTAATACAGTTTATCGTTTTAATGATGTGAACATGGTTGTCAATTACAATGTGTTTGTGAACAATGGAAATCTGATGTGTTGATTGATATCATAAAATTTGAGTTTATGTGTGGTGATGAAATATTAGGTCAATTCTGTAGAAAGCAATTTCAGCTATTTTCGTCAGCCTGGTACAGGCTCACGAAAATATGACCATAATATTTTTTGTCAGCCCCGGAAAGTACACGAAAATATAACCATAATAATTTCATCGGCCGTAAAGTAAACACACGAAATAATTAGCCTTACTTTCATCAGCCTTTAAGTAACTGAGAAAAGGAATATAACTATTGTCGACGGTCTCTGATAAAACTCATGAAACTTATACAACACATTTTCTTCGGTCATTGGGATAACTCACGAATTTATTTGAAATATTTTCATCAGCTTTTGTGTGGCACATAAAAATATTGCAAGTATTTTCGTCAGCCATTCTAGAACCGACGAAAAAACAAATTTTCGTCAGCTAACAGTAGCCGACGAAACAACATTTATTTTTGTTGGTACCCGACGAAACTAATGTTGTTTTCGTTGAAATAAGCGCGTCAGCCGAAAACCGACGAAAATAGCTGAAAAACAGACGAAAACATTTTCGTCGGTTTCTCTGCTATTTTCGTTGGTTCTCGGCCGACGAAAATAAGTCGCATTCCTGTAGTGTTGGGTTGAGTTAGTCACTTGTCTTTTAAAATTCACATATGTATTACTGACTTAGTTTTCTAGTTTCGAGTCAAGCGCAAGACATGGGCAAAAAGGTTTTTGTTTACGTATGTATTTGGCTACAGATGTGTGTTAAAAAATATTTGTCTTTATTTACATGTACTACATAAGACAGGTAAATCAAACGCTAGTCCTGCAAACGCTGCGCTAGTTCAGTGCTAGTCCAGTAACGTGTGCTTACTGGTCATGCAAACGTGTACCCGATAGGCACGCAAGCATATATCCACAAAGCCCAACAGGATGAAGTGGACATAAATATTGGGATCAGCGGGTCCCACTAAGCCTGCTAAAAATTCAAATGGACAAAGCGGTGGGTGGTGGGCTATTAGGGATGAAAGTGGATCGGTTATTTTCCGACCCGTCCGGGTGCCGGATCCGAAAATATCCGATCCATATCCGTTTTGTTCGGATTTTATTAGATTCGGATCGGATATCGGATATTCGTATTCGGATATCAGATCGGAAACGGCGTGGCTCAATATTCGTCCGTTTAGTCGGATATCCATTTTCAGTCGAATATATCCGAATTAATATCCGAGTGATATCCGAAAGTTTATGGGCCAAATCTGCTGGCTGGTGGCTGCGGCCTGGCCCGAAGGCTCCCACCGGGAAACCCTAACGGGACCCTACCGTGACCGACTGACCGTGAGACTGGGACCATCGACCGACACCCGTGGTGGAGTCGTGGAGACCAAGATCCGGCGATCCGTGGCCGTTCCCCGCTTGCCCCTGGTCCCTATGACGCCGCCGCCGCTCGCCGGCCCCACGCCTCCGGCTCGCCAGCCCCACGCCGCCTGCTCGCCAGCCCCATGTTGCCGGCTCGCCAGCCCCATGCCGCCGGCCGTCAGCCCCACGGGGCTACACCCGCACCGCCACCGGTCCTACGCCTGCACCGGCACCGCCACTGGCCGTTGCCGCCCGGCCCGCCCGGCGCCCCACAACCACGAGGCCACGACCAGACGCACACGGCACGCTCGACTCGACCCTCGACGCCCACGGTCCATAGAGAATGGAGACAGCCACGGCAGATGGCACGGTCCAGTGTCCAGTCCAGCACGGTAGCACCCTGCTCCCTGCACCACCG
The DNA here is from genome assembly GCA_036927565.1 of Tuctoria greenei. Classification (NCBI taxonomy): domain Eukaryota; kingdom Viridiplantae; phylum Streptophyta; class Magnoliopsida; order Poales; family Poaceae; genus Tuctoria; species Tuctoria greenei. Next base: position 123,718,778 of record JAYESD010000005.1, read on the forward strand.
AGATCCGAGGCTTTGATTCAGTTCTCATCTTCAGTCTTCACCCAAGGTGAAACCAGAAACCACCCTCTGGCCTCTATCCCTCTGTGAAATTCATTGGTCTATGATTTGTTCATGTATATCGCATAATTAGTAGCTTATAAGTTATGACAATAGAGCTTGCAGTTGTTTCCGCCGATGGATGAGACACCCGCTAGCACACCGGCTTCGAGGGTTCTCCACAACAATGGGAGAAATTAATGAAGTGTGCAATTTCTGAGGGGTTGGAAACTAATAAGGGAATCTCACTTGATGTATCAACAAGGTGGAATTCGACTTATTTGTTGTTGAGAGATGCTTTACACTACAAGGTCTACTTTCTTGAACTTTTAAATTTGTTAATTGAGTTGTATTTCTTGTAACTTTATAAATCTTATACTTTTTTGTCTCTTTTGTAGGAAGCTTTCATGAGGCTCAAGAGGGTTGATCGACGAAGGTATGATCACATATGTCTGTCTCCTGATGATTGGGTAAAAGCAAACACATTGTGTCATGTTTTGAGGAAATTTCATGACTTAACTGACCTTCTATTCGGTACTTTATATCCAACTGTCAACTTATTTTACAAAGGCTTTTGTGTGATTAAAAGTTTGCTTGCCGAGTGGTCTAAACATGAAGATGTAACTATTCGTGAAATGCCCATTCCTATGGGCAATAAGTTTGAGAAATATTGGCAGAAATCAAATGTTGATCTTGCAGTGGCAAATTTCCTTTATCCAAGGTACATTATGTTTATGTTCTCATCATTTAACATGCTATTAGAGTTTCAAATTGCTTGCTGAAATGAAATGTTACTTTTTATATTTAAGGTACAAGAGAAAAGTAATAGAGTTCTACACAAAAAAGTTCTATGGTGATGTGCTATATCCTTCTATGATTGAGAAATTTGTTACTATAATGAGGCACATGTATCAGTTTTATGTTGCACAAAAACCTCATTCAAAGACTGCAGATACTAACAAAAGCAAGATATTTGATTCCTTTATGGATGCTGAAACTCAAGAGTTGGAACAATTTCTAAATGAGTCATATGTTGAAGCTGAAGAATGCTCAAATGACCTAGAAAAATATATGGCTGCACCACTATATACACATACTGGACCTTCTTCATTTGACATTTTATCATGGTGGAAGCATCAAGGAAATGAATATTTGATTCTTTCCCAAATGGCTCAAGATGTGTTAGCCATACAAGTCTCAACAGTTGCTTCAGAATCGACTTTTAGTGTTGGTGGACGTGTCACTGATCCACACTGTAATCGACTCGATCCTGAAATCGTACAGGCTTTCATTTGCACCAAGAGTTGGGTTGCTGCAGCAAGAAAAGGTGATAAGTTTATTAATATTTTAGTATAATATTTCATATTTTTGAGGGTTCATTCTTTCTTATGTCATTTTCATCTATTCCAGACTGTAAGAGTATTCCTACTATAGTTGATGATTTTGAGGAGACGATGGGTATCAATGAAATTCAGGTTTGTTCATTATCAAAAAAATTGGTAGCATCATTTTATCTAGCATCATTTCACCTAATGCTTCATTATTTCATAGGATGAGGACATAGAAAGTGATCCCGATGAGATGAATGATGTTGCTGATTTTATCATCTAGCAGTGATAAAGGTTGAAACATATTATTACAATGTTGTTGTTCATGTGTGGAAAACCGGAAATGAAATGGGTGACTTAATTTGGTATACTTGTTGCTGTTTTTTGCAGGGTGGAGGACTGGAGGTGCTGCTGTTTTGGTGGAGGGCTGGGCTGCTGTTCTATAGCTGTTTTTGGGCTGTTATGGTGGAATGTTGTTGTTTTATTGCTATTTTAGTGCTGTTATGGTGGAATGCTGCTGTTTTAGTGCTGTCTTGGTGCTGTTATGGTGGAATGCTGCTGTTTTAGTGCTGTTATGGTGGAGGGCTGCTGTTGTGGTGCTGTTTTGTTGTTGAATGTGTATTATTTTCATGCTTTTGAACTATGACAAATTATATATTTGTGTGTTTGAACCATATATGCACCATGTATAAACTATTTTTGTGTTTCATGTATGAATCATGTATGAATTTGATGCGGATGTGATATGGATTATGTGTATGAAGTATTGATTATGTGCTTTTTATTAACTGTTTTTTCCAAAATAAATATCCGAATCCGTCCGATATCCATTATTTTCCAATCTGATGAATCTGTTTCCGAAATATCCGACATATCCGATGTCATATCCGTTTCCGACAACATCCGATCTGAATCCATTTCCGAAATTATTATATGGATATGGATATGGAAAAGCATTTTATCGGTCCATATCCGTCTATTTTCATCCCTATGGGCTATCCACTACCTGCCCCACTTGCACCTTGACATGAGTCATACCTTTCTCAATTTGGACTAGAGACTAGAGGGTCCTCTCTACAGCCTAATCTCCACTAAGGACCTAGGAGAACTAGTGTATACAAGAGAAAATGCTTGAGTGGTGTGTGTGAAGTGAGGTGAGGCACACCCTTCTATTTATACACTCACTCAAGCGGTTACGCGCGCTAATATCCCGAGCTTTCACTTCCGCGTCAAGGAAGCCACCAAAGGTCGACATGTGCGAGTGGACCGAGTTTGGCGCCATTACCAGTTCGGCCGACCTCCCTAGTCGGTCAAACTGGTGGTGGCACCACTCAGCCCCCACTTGACTCTGGACACTCATATATGGGTCAATGTCGACCTTCTACATGAATCAGGGTGAAAACATGCGGGTACCTGCCTATAAGTGGGTAATTGGATCCATAGGAGGCCACATGGCATCGTCTGATTAGTCGAAAGTGTGTTTCATTGCCATGTGATCATGCATTCACCGCAAATCTGTATAGAATACATGCATGCACCAATTTTGCCAAGTACAAATGGAACTAGGTTATTTCTAAATATGATGTCTGTAAGAAATATTCATTCCCACACATAATTAAGTTATATTGACGTTCGAAATTTGTATATAACAACCGTCAACAGTCCGCACTAAGGCCAAGCTAGTCCAAAGTCGTACAGTAAGGTATAACAAACTAGTCCGTGGTAGAAATGACAAGTCCGATGTGATACAGTAAGTACCTTTGCACTGAAGTGGGTGATGTGAGACAAGTCCGATGTGTTACAGTAACATATAACAGACTAGTCTATTCAAGAACGGACAAGCCTAGTGAGTGATTGTCTGGGAAAATTAGGTAAGTTTGTGTAGTGCTTGTGGAGTGCGGACTATTCCGTTGTGCGTCTCAACTTAGTTTTGATTACCCGCTCTCATTCTTCACATACAACAACTAAGCTCTTGAGAGGATAACTCTGACACATCAAGACATTAATTTCTATGCTAAGTCATTTTTCTTACTTTAGCCTTTTTCCGTCAAAGTCACATTTTTCCTTTTTGTGCTATTCACTTTTTTTCTCCATGTGACCTGCTCTCACTTAAAAAATTTCATTAGTTCTTTGCTTGTTTGTTATCAATCATCCAAAACTCACAAGGGGATGTCTAGATGCACTTACACCGATGTACCTTGACACTTATGTTGAACGTCCTTGCCACCGTCCTTGGTTGAAGTTGAGAGCATACCTTGGGTTTAAATCCATTAGTGAGTGGCGTACGGGATGTGCATCTCACGCCGAGGACCCACTGTTCAGGACAGCAGATATTCCTTTGACTTGGGTGTTTTGAGAAAGGTTGCCATATATGAATTGAGTAAGCGCGCCGTACAACTTCAAAAGTGCATATATATCATTTTTTCGGGTTATTTTCTGCAGAATAAAAAACCATTATTTTTAATCGCCACTCACTCGTGGTAAAGGCGAGTCCCCTTGTTCACTGTGTCATCATGTATTAACAACTTGCATAATGTTAAAATTTAATTATTGTGTCACTATTAATTTCAGATTTACTTGCAACTCTTGTATGCTTAGTTATATTTTCATCCACCGTTAACTTTAGGCTAAAATATGACACCAACCCCATTAGTGATGCTTTTATGCTAATTACCTCGTTTTGATATGTACATGAGCCTTGCATACAAGTAATGATCTAGAACTCTATTTCTGTCGGATAGGTCTTGCTAAGCTTAGTAGCTTACCATTTGTTGATTCTATTTTTTAGGTGAGACTCATGCTTAGGACCCTCATGCTTATCAGGGCTTTCATATATCATCCCACCTACTGAGGGTTGGGTGGCGCGATGGGAGCCCGAGTCACCACCATATTAGCTTGGATGTTACTAGTATGGCATATCATTGGGCGATGACACATCATTTTGTTTAATGTCTATGTGAGAGATGTAACTGATGCTACACATATTTTGTTAAACTCTCGTATTTTTGACATTTGAAATCTATGCATGACGTTGAAAACTATGTCGCTTGAATATGCAATGTTGGTGATACATCGTGTGTCGCCATCCCGAATAAAGATCATGTGGCATGCACGTGTGTGGCTGCTTTTGAGCAACTGACCATCACAAAACAGCCATGCACTTGTTCTTCAAATGTGAATTTAGTGTCCAATGCTGGAACTGAATCGATATTACTTGGAGTTTTCGGAAAGACTTCTATGCTATGATTCAAAAAGTCAAAAGGAGCTTTTGAAGGGTTTTCTACATGGACATTGTTACAATCTCTTGCTGGAACATTTGGAAGCAAAGAAAGAGGAGGATATTCCATCATCAACTCTTGTGCTATTTAAACCATACACCACAGGACATATAACTCTATTGTAGGCATCCTTTCAATTAATAATTTTCGCAAAACAGTGGAGACTCCCTGCTGTTGTTTTCTTTTCAAAAAAAAAATTGAGCTTGTTTTTACCATCAATAGTTTAATGTTCATTTCATAGCTCCTATTCCTTGATATTTTTTTTTTGAACCGAAACTGTAAGGAAAACCCTACAGTGACGATATAATAATATACAAAAGGCAAATACAAGCGACCAATTACAAGAGAGAAGCTACAGAATCAAGAGTGATTGATCTCGGGGATGTTCCTGAGGCAGGAACAATCCCTACATGCTCTCCATCTACTTTACAACTCTAACCCGACCCAGTTCTTCAAAACACACGCTCTAAGAGGTCAGCGAAGTTTTAAAACATTCTTTCCAGGTCTGAACTGAAGGTTGGCTTGTCCTGAAGATCAACCCATTCCTTTATTTTCAGATCTCCAAGGCTGCAGTAGCGAAGATTTTCATGAAATTCGATCTACTCCAGTTGTGCGAGGCTTTGATAATAGTGTCAAAGAATTGTCTGTCATGATCCCAAGTGATACCGATGATGTTCCGGCAGTCTATACTGAAGGAGCAGAGGAACAAGAGATGATATGTTAATTCCCCCATATTATTTTTGCAGAGCACACAAGAGTAGTAATTCCCTTCAATGGTTAGGTTTTGCGCTTTAGGATGTTTCTGGAGTTCAATCTGTCTATGAACATAAGCTAAGTGAAAATTTTGATTTTCTTTAGCATCCTAGACTTCCAGATGCATTGGAAGGGTGGCGGTGGATTGATGTGTTTGAAGTATAGAGAGTATGGTTTTTTCGAGCTGTATTTCTCCTTATGTGTATTATCCATCCAGATGTCCCTCTGCTGGCCCCTGTCGAAAATATCTTCCATGATGAGAGTGAGGTTGTCCGGTTCTGAATTTGCCTTCCTCAGAAAGTGGTTTGAAAAAGTGTTGCTGCTGTTGGGAAGTACCGGACTTGTCCGGTAAAGACCGGACTAGTCCGATTTTGTCCAGTAAGGATAACCGGACTAGTCCGGACCCTTAGAAGACTAGTCCGATATTGTCCAGTAAGGGTGACCAGACTAGTCCGGACCCTATACGAACTAGTCCGATTTTTCAGTAACTGTCAGTTTGAACTCGAAATTGACATGTGTTCTAATTGAAAGGACACAACCCACCGAATTTTGAGTCTCTGATCGGGAGACTCAATAATTTCTAAGGGTGGGAGGCCCCCTCTTGTGTCTCTTGGTCAACTATAAGAAGAGGGTCAAGTGTATGATCAAAAAGGCTTAAGGGCATACACTCATACACACTTGAACATTCTAACCCACTCATAATCCGAGCAAGATACCAAGAGAAGAACAAGGGGAAACGCCTTTCGCTGTCGTTCTTCTTGCGGCCTCGCCTTGTTGGCTAGATGGCTGCATCATCAAGCAACAACAAAGATGGAGGAGAAGGTATTATTGATGTTCTTGTGCTATTTGAGAGATAGCACTTGGTGTTCATGTTGTAATCAGATTTCTCCATGATTTAGTGGCTATTTGATCTTTGGGCTCCCTCTTGATTTATAATAATGGTATCAGAGCGGTTTAGACCACTAATCATTTCGAATTGAGTTTTGATTGAAGTTTTTCGCTGAAAGTTTTAAAGGTCCGGACTTGTCCGGTCTAAGGGCCGGACTAGTCCGGTGTGCCACGTAAAGTGGTTAGGTTTTCGGATTAGGGCGTTTTGACGCGTTTATCTGATTGAAAACCAATTAAGCACTTTGGATTGAAATCCATTGTGAAAATTAAGTTGATGGTAAGATTAAGATTCCCTTTTGGGAATTTCGACATTTTTTCAGTTTTTTATATGAAACTTTTCCGAGGTTGGTCGTACTAGTCCGGAATAGTACGGACCAAACTCGAAAAGTTCAATAAAGAACGGATCAAATGTTTTTGATGGGACCGGACTAGTCCGGCCATGTGCGGACTAGTCCGTGCTATACAATTAAGTTTGCTTATTTAATAAGCTTTCGCTTTGAATTAAGTTTATTGTCATAGCAATTTGGTCGAGTAACCAAAGCGAAAGATAAATTGCTATGTCAATTTAAGTTGCATGAAATTCTATTGAGTAACCAAAGTGAAAAATAGAATTATCATGATTTTAAGTTATATTAATGTCATTATTGGCCGAGTAACCAAAGCGAAAGACATTGATGACATTTTTCTTTCTAAGTACATAGTAATTTGGTCGAGTAACCAAAGCGAAAGATAAATTACTATGTATTTCAGTTGTTCTTCAATGTTCAGTTTTAATGTCATTATTGGCTGAGTAACCAAAGCGAAAGGCATTAATGACATTCTTTTTGTAAGAACATAGTAATTTGGTCGAGTAACCAAAGCGAAAGATAAATTACTATGTTGATTTTCAGTTATTCTCAAATGTTGAGTTTTGGTCAAGTAACCAAAGTGAAAGATAAAACTCATCATTTTCTTGTGGTTAACATCTATGCATTCTTCTTGATTTTGGTTTTTTGATTATGACGGTTCCTCCAATGCTAATTCAGCACTGATTTTCATCGCTTCTATTGATCCACTCAATGGAAGCAATTATGGGAGATGGCGAGAGAAGTTGGAGATTGCTTTGGCAGTCTCTGAGATAGACTTGGCTCTCACTACTCCATATCCGGTTGCACCGGTTGAACCAGTAAGAGATGCTGATGAAACTCAGGAAGTCTTTGCTGTGAGGACAAAGGAATATACTACTGAGTTATTGGCTTATGACATTGATTGTTATAAGTGGAAGAAAACAAATAGGAAATGTTTGATGGTTATTAAGGGCACTATTACTGAGGCCATTCGGGGAGCAATCCCTGAATGTGAAACTGCTGTTGAATACCTCCAAAGGATAGAGAATCAGTTTACTGGTTCTTCTAAGGCCACTGCAAGCACTCTTATCAAGAGGCTTGTTACTGAAAAGTATCATGGAGGTGGTGTGCGTGAGCACATCTTAAGGATGACAAATATGGCCGCAAAGCTTAAGCCTATGGATTTGGGGATTAAAGATGAGTTCATTGTGCATCTCATCATTGCCTCACTTCCTAAGGAATTTGAGACTTTTGTCATCAACTACAACTCTCAACCTGAACTATGGAACATAGAAAAACTCATGGCTATGTGTGTTCAGGAAGAAGAGAGGATTAAGTCCCTTCACGGTTATGATGCAATCAATTACGTGAAGGAAAAAGTTAAGGCTAACAAGAATTATTCTTCTAAGCAATCTTTTAAGTATCATGGTTCTTCTCACCATGATAAAGATAAGGGTAAGTTTCCACAAAGCCATCCTTACAATAAGGATGTGAAAGTGGATAAAGATCAGTGCCGCTTTTGTTTAGACAAAGGTCACCATCAGAAGGATTGCATTGGCTTCCTTAAATGGTGTTGCAAAAATGGTAATGATTTTGTGACCTTTGTTAATGAATCCCTGCTTTTAGATTATACACCATCTTCTTGGTGGATTGACTCAGGTGCCAATGTGCACGTTTGCAATTCGTTGCAGGGGTTAAATATGAGGAGGACCCTAGAAAGAGGGGAAAGGGCCATTAAAGTTGCTGATGGCCATAAAGCTGAAGTGAAAGCCATTAGAGATTATCCATTAGTATTAAGAAATGGCTTTGTACTTACACTTCAGGATGTGTTATATGTACCCTCTTTAAGTAGAAATCTCATCTCAGTGTCATGCTTAGATGATGATGGTTATGTTTGCCAGTTTGGCAAAGACAGATGTGTAATTAAGTATGATAATAAGATGGTTGGTGTTGCCATAAGACAAGACATGCTATACTTATTATCTATGCATGATGATGTTAATATTGTAAGCGACAATTAGTTTTCCTCACATCAGGGTAAGCATAAGAGAATCGATTCTGAAATGTCTTCGAAATTATGGCATTGTCACTTGGGCCATATTTCGAGGGGGAGAATTGATCAATTGATTTCACAATCGATTATTACCCATTTGGATTTTTCAAATTCAGAAGAATGCATAGACTGCATTAAGGGAAAGTTTGTTAAGAAAATTAAGAAAGGTGTCATACGCAGTGCAGGAATTTTGGAATTAATCCATACGGACATTTGTGGTCCTTTTCCCGTAGTATCTGTTGATGGTTTTAATTCATTCATAACCTTCACGGATGACTATTCTCGCTATGGCTATATTTATCCAATTAAAGAACGCTCTGAAGCGTTGGATAAATTTAAGATATTTAAGGCTGAAGTTGAAAATCAGCACAATATTAAGATTAAAGTGGTAAGATCCGATCGTGGTGGTGAGTACTACGGTCGTCATACCCCGTATGGCCAAGTTCCTGGACCGTTTGCTCGGTTCCTGCAGGAAAATGGCATAGTCGCCCAGTATTCCACACCGGGCGAGCCTCAACAAAATGGAGTAGTGGAACGGCGCAACCGTACGCTAATAGATATGGTTAGATCCATGTTAAGTCAATCAGATTTGCCGGTTAGCTTATGGATGGAGGCATTAAAAACCACCATTCATGTGCTAAATCGGGTTCCTACTAAGTCGGTGCTCAAAACACCGTATGAGTTGTGGACAGGACGTAAGCCCTCATTAAGTTATATGCATATATGGGGCTGTCCCGCTGAGGCAAAATTGTTTAACCCAAACATTGGTAAGTTGGATTCTAAGACAGTAAGTTGCCATTTGATTGGCTATGCAGAAAAGAGTAAGGGATATCGTTTCTATTGTCCAGAACGATATACTATGTTTGTAGAAACAAGGCATGCCGTTTTTTTATAGGATGCCATGATCAGGGGGAGTACGGTAAGATGAGAAATTAATCTTGAAGAGAAGCGGGTTTATGTACCCACTCCTATGATTCAAGAACCATATTTCTCATTACCTACTGCTGTTGAATCATCAGTGCCTATTGGTAATGATTCAACACCTGTTGTTAGTTCTCCATTGACAACGGAATTATTAAGAGAGGTTGAGCATTTTCAGCCCGTTGTCACTAATAATGAAGAGCAACAACAGCCTCAAAATGAGGATAATGTGCAATTAAGAAGATCTCAACGAGAAAGAAATATGGCCATTCCGGACGATTATGAGATCTATTTGAGTGAGACAATTCAAATGGATGGTGATCCCACCATATTTGAAGAAGCTATGAGAAGTCCTCAATCATCTGAATGGCGTAAAGCCATGGAGGATGAAATGAGGTCTATGGAAACAAACAAAGTCTGGGATTTAGTTGAGATTCCTAATGGAGCCAAAACAGTAGGGTGTAAATGGGTCTACAAAATTAAACGTGACTCCAAAGGGAGTATTGATAAGTTTAAGGTCAGACTTGTTGCAAAAGGCTTCACTCAAAGAGAAGGGATTGATTATAATGAGACATTTTCACCTGTCTCAAGTAAGGATTCGTTCAGAATCATTATGGCATTAGTTGCACATTATAATTTAGAATTACATCAGATGGATGTAAAGACGGTGTTTCTCAATGGTGATCTATATGAGAACGTCTATATGACACAACCGAAAGGTTTTGTTGTTAAGGGTAAGGAACATATGGGATGCCACTTAAGAAAGTCCATTTATGGACTTAAACAAGCATCAAGGCAGTGGTATCTCAAGTTCGATGAAACAGTAAGAATGTTTGGGTTTAAAGAGAATGAGGAGGAGAATTGCATTTATGCTAAGTTTAAGAGCGGGAAATTTATTTTCCTCGTGCTTTACGTAGATGATATACTACTTGCAAGTAGTGATGTCAATCTACTATCAGAAACTAAGAAGTTTTCGTCCTCTAATTTTGATATGAAAGATCTTGGTGAAGCATCCTATGTATTGGGCATAGAAATTCACCGAGATAGAAATAAGGGGGTATTAGGCTTATCACAAAAGGCATACTTAGAGAATGTACTGAGAAAGTACAGTATGCATAAGAGTAAGCTTTCGCCTGCTCTGATTGTCAAGGGCGATAAGTTTGGGAACTTTTAGTGTCCCAGGAACCAATATGAGATCGATCAAATGAAGTCGGTTCCATATGCTTCTGCTGTCGGAAGCCTTATGTATGCTCAAGTATGTACTCACCCTGACTTAGCTTATGTGACTGGAATGCTTGGCAGATATCAGGCCAATCCAGGGATTGATCATTGGAAGGAGGTTAAGAAAGCATTAAGATATGTGCAAGGCACAAAAGGCCTCATGTTAACATATAGTAAGTCAGACCCACTTGAAGTAGTGGGATATTCAGATTTAGATTTCGCGGGTTGTGTGGATACTAAGAAATCCACGTCAGGTTATATATTCACCCTCGCGAATGGAGCCATTTCGTGGAAAAGCTCCAAACAAATCGTCACTGCATCGTCCACAATGCATGCCGAGTTTGTTGCATGTTATGAGGCCACCGAGCAGGCTGTTTGGCTTAAGAAATTTTTACCCGGTCTTAGAGTGGTTGACAACATTGAAAAACCACTTAAGTTATACTGCGATAATGAGCCCGCAGTATTTTACTCTCACAACAATAAGTCGAGTGGTGCTGCCAAACACATCGACATTAAGTTTTATGTTGTGAAAGATCGAATCTAGGATCATACCATAAGTCTTGAGCATATAAGTACCAAGCGTATGCTTGCGGATCCGCTAACAAAAGGTCTTCCACCCAGCGTGTTCAGTGAACACGTAGCCGGCATGGGTTTAAGGGAGAGCCTATGATCACTGGATATTTAGGGGCCAAGTAAGAGTAAGGTTCATTTTCAAGTGTGAGATGTATTGTGGTCTTCGAGTCCAACAATACGTAAATGGTTGTTGTGATGCGTCGTGCCCTATATGTCAAGCATGAGAAAATGGACACTAAGTTTAGTATTAAGTAAGTTGGTAAGTTTCAGATTCGAGTTCAAGGGGGAGAATGTTGGGAAGTACTGGACTTGTCCGGTAAAGACCGGACTAGTCCGATTTTGTCCAGTAAGGATAACCGGACTAGTCCGGACCCTTAGAGGACTAGTCCGATATTGTCCAGTAAGGGTGACCGGACTAGTCCGGACCCTATACGGACTAGTCCGATTTTTAGTAACTGTCAATTTGAACTCAAAATTGACATGTGTTCTAATTGAAAGGACACAACCCACCGAATTTTGAGTCTCTGATCGGGAGACTCAATAATTCCTAAGGGTGGGAGGCGCCCTCTTGTGTCTCTTGGTCAACTATAAGAAGAGGGTCAAGTGTATGATAAAAAAGGCTTAAGGGCATACACTCATACACACTTGATCACTCTAACCCACTCAGAATCCGATCAAGATACCAAGAGAAGAACAAGGGGAAACGCCTCTCGCCGTCGTTCTTCTTGCGGCCTCGCCTTGTTGGCTAGATGGCCGCATCGTCAAGCAACAACAAAGATGGAGGAGAAGGTATTATTGATGTTTTTGTGCTATTTGAGAGATATCACTTGGTGTTCATGTTGTAATCAGATTTCTTGATGATTTAGTGGCTATTTGATCTTTGGGCTCCCTCTTGATTTATAACAGCTGCAGCATCTCGGGCTGTACACTGAATTGAGCAATTGATGAGTTTTGTTTCCTGACAAAGCTAAAAAGTCTTGCCAAGTCCTTTCTCATGAGGTGTCCTTCCCATCTATCGTCCCAAAGCATCACAGTGTCACCCACCTTAATCCTGATTGTTGATTGCTTTCTGAAATCCTCCTATAGACTAATGACATCCCTCCACCAGAATGATCCCTTCCCCTTTGTAGTGTGTTGTGGTCTTCCATTGGTGCAGTAGGTGCTCATAACTAAACGCACCCAAGGTATGTCTTTCTCATCATAAATTTTGAATAGGAATTTTTTAGGTAGTGCTTTGTTCATTTGTTTCAGACATTTACGCCCTAAGCCGCCCTTGTCCAGAGGAGCAGTCACCTTGTCCCAAGCCACCAAGGGTTTACCATTTCCAGAAACATCTGATCCTCTCCACAAAGTAAAGTTTTTTTGGTCTTGTCAATCACTTGTATGACCTGACCTTTTTGCTTGAAGGTGCACATTGCATATATGGGTACAGGAGATATAATATTGTATAGAACAGTGCACCTGCCTCCCCATTGACAACCAGTTCATTGTCGTTGATAATTTCCTTTCCACTTTTGTGATTAGCTGTGCAAAATCCTCAGCTTTGGGTCTAGTTAGTCCCATTGGTAGCCCCAAATATGTAAAGGGGAAGGTTCCTAGGTTGCATCCAAGTGTACCTGCCATGTTGTTTCCTTCTTCTTCGTTAAGGTTAACCGGCATGAGACAAGATTTTCCCCAATTCACCTTGAGGCTTGTGGCGCATCCTACTGAATGAAGCAGATTTTGCAAGAAGAACAACTCTCTTTGGGATGCTTTGAGGATCAAGATAGTGTCATCCGTGTACTGCACCCTGGAAACTTTGTGGGTATAGCTTGTGGAATAGGTACTATTAATAATATGATGTCAACAGTTTTATTGATTGCTATTTGAAGGAGTTTTGCCGCCAAACCAAAGAGCAAAGGGGAGGCAGAGTCCCCCTGGCGCACCCTCTTTTGCACTCGAAGTTTTTTCCAAGAACGCCATTCAATAGCACGGACGAACTGGTAGAGCTTAGAATGTTTTGAGTCCAATTAATCCATTGAGCAGGGAATTCTAGGTTCCGTAACATGAGTAAGATGAAGCTGTGTTCTACCTTATCAAAGGCCTTTTCAAAGTCCAGCTTTAGGATAACACAACTCCTATTGGATCTTCCACACTGATAAATATATTCATATGCACAAGCCATGCAGTTCTGAATTGTTCTCTTTCTGATAAACCCGTACTGATTCTCATGGATCATAGCCGCGATCCTATTTTGAAGCCTCAAGGATAGGGTTTTAGTGATTAGCTTGACCGTGGAGTTTAGAAGTGCAATGGGCCTGTAGTCATTGTTCATCCTTGGATTGCCCACTTTGGGCAATAGAGTGAGGAAAAAGTTATTAATGGGTTGAAAGCTCATGGTATTATTGAGGAAGTCCTGACATAGAGTGTATATGTCTTCTTTTATGAACGCCAGCACATCTTGTAGAATTTAGTGTTAAATCCATCCAGTCCTGGCACCTTATCCCATGGCATGTTTTTGAGCGTCATGTCTACCTCTTCCCTGGTGATAGGGTCACATAGCATTCCCAAGTCTTGTTGTGCTTGCATTATCTCCTGTAGATTTGGCCACTGTTGAGTTGGCTCCGAATGTCCCAGTCTTTCTTTAAACTCTTTCCCTAATAAGGAAGCCTTTTCTCTGTGATCCATAACCTCAGTGCCCTCCTCATCTTGGATTGTAACACCCAATATTTCAAAATTTTGAAATAAAGAGATTTGAGTTAGGAGTGCATCATGCATTTGCCTTTGATTTGAAAATTCAATTCCAAAATGCGCTAGAATTCGTTTGAAATTTGAAAAGAAATTCAAATTGTATAAAGAAATGAAAAAGAAAAGAGAACGACAAAATAAAAAAGAAAAACCGCCGCATGAGCCCTAATCCTACCCCAGCCCACTTCCTTCCCTCTTTCCCTCCCCCTTTTTTCTTTTCTCCCCGCCGGCCCAAGGCCCAGCCGCCCCTTTCCTTCCCCTCTCCCTCTCTCTGCGCGTGGACCCTGCCCATCGGACCTTCCTTCCTCCTCCCGTCGCGCGCCCGACAGCTGCCCCGCCGATCTCGCCCCGGGTTCAATATCGCCGGCAAGGAAATCAATGAATTAATGGCCCCAGTCGCCTTCCTTCAAGGAAAAATCCCTTTCCATGTTTCGCCGCCCCTGCCCCCCTATAAATACTGGCCAGTGCCCCCGTTTCTCCCCACCCCGAGCTCGAAACCCTAGCCGACGTGCCAAGGTAATGGCGCCGCCGTTCTCGTCGCTCTAGCCGATGCCTCTTCTGGATTCCTTGCTCATATTGTTCGCCGTGTCCATAGGTACTCGCCGGACATCTTCACTCGGGGACTTCATTTCCGCAACTCTGATCCCGATGAGCTCCGCCGAGGGCCGCCGCCGTTCACCATTGCCGACGCCTCTCCGCCCGATTGCAAGTCCCGAAACCCCACCTAGGTGAGCACGCGATGCCCCTCTCCTTCGTTTGGTGTGAAGAATCCTCGGGACAGGCGTCGATTTGGCCGTTCGGCCATCGCCGGCGAGGCCCCACCACCGTGCGCCGCCGGGCCTGGCGCCCGCGCCGCCGCGCACTGGGTGTTTGTCGCCCCTGGGGTGACGTGGCCCGATCTCGGCTGCCCATCTAGGGCCGACGACCGAGATTAGAAGGGGCGTACCCCTTCGCGTGTTTTAAATCTGGGCCGCTCGCGTTAGATCTAACGGCCCATATTCAAATACGTTTAACCATTGGCCATTTTGCACGTAGCCCCCTGCGCGAATTTAAATTAATTACACTGAGGTCCTGTACTTTACGAACTAGCCCCTGGACTTTAATTAATTTATGGCAGCACTGTTAAAATGTATAAATATGGTATTTTAGCCCCTGTTTTCATAATTAATTATGTTTTGAGCCTCTGTAAATTATGATTAACCCCCTGGCTATGTTATAAAATATTTCTAGGCCCCTGCTCCTGTCCGTTTTACATAAAAACCCCTGCACTCTTTGATATTTACATAAAATGATAAGTTTGCACTCTCTTTTTACACAAATTATTTAGGGACATTATTTGATTAACATTTTCTAGGTTGCTTACACCAAAATAATATATTTAAATTGTTGTGGCATGTTGCAAAATATTATTATTTATGTTCTGAGCTAGGGAAATTACAATAAACTCATGCAAGGCTCTAAAATGAAGATAAAAAGCCATGAATTGTAAATCCACAACAATGTCCACTAAAACCCAAACATCAACTCACATCACTAATTAAAATTGTAACTAAGGACATAGTAATGGTGACGTAATTGCATAGGTTTTCTTTTGTGATTGCTTATTTGTGATGTGCCTATGTTTTCTTGCTCCCTATTTTGTGTTGCTATTTTTTGTTCCACATGCGATGACGTATTTAGAGTCGGTTCCCGAGCCGGCCTACGACCCTCAGGACTACCTCTTCTACGACCCACACTTCCAAGGAGGCAAGTTCCTTGACAATTTTGCACCTGTTTTATTAAGTTTTAGTTAGTTGCATGCTTAATAATTTGAATCCTATTTACTTTACCCTTCCATATAATTCCTTGTCACCGGGTTGGTTTGGGAGGATGTTGCTATTACTTTGACGCTTAGCCCTGCTTAGTATTGGGAGGGACATGCTCTACTTACATGTTACATTATTAATTGTTATGATCATTTATTGTGGATAGGAATTTGGCGGGTTGGTTTGTATGGTATGGTGCAGTTTGCACGAGACTCGGGTTCTGGGGTATGGACCTTGCCGGATTCTAAGGATCGGTTTATGGAGAAAGTCACCTAGCTATTTAGTACCACCGCAATAATGAGTATGGGACAGCTTGATCAATTAATTTGGTTCCTCCCAGCTTAGTGCTAGTGTTTGGATAGTGCGGGGAATGGGTTTAGTGTATCTGCTCTTGGATCCGCAAGGATCAAGAGGGGGCTTCTATTGGCGGAAGGGTCCTCCAGTAGATGCCTCAGCGGTGAAACCTCAGTGGGCTAGTACTAGTCGGGAGTGCCTTTGTAAATATCTCATAGTGATCTCCTGGCCTCACACCAAAGGAAGTGTGCAATGTGGTTCGCGACCACGGGCATCAGGGAGTTTTACTTAGTCCACCTGGCAACAGGGGATGAAATCATGACTTGTGGGTAAAGGGTACATTCTTTGCAGAGATTAATAAACTGTCATGACAGCCGTGCTCACGGACAAGAGCGGCTTGGTGTCCAATTTACAATTAGTCAATGAATGGGAATGGTGGGACTTGGCTTACAAATGGGTCATGGTTGGGTTCATACACTTAGAAGTAAGTGCTGACAAAAGCTAAGGATAGGATGTAATGCTATAGTGCTAAACCCAAATTTGGCCTTCCTTTCTAAAAACCTACATGTCATCTCTTCCCCACTTGCTGAGTACCGTTGGTACTAAAACTTGCTTGTTGCTTATCTTTCCTCAGTCTACAATGGATAAGAGGTGGAGAATAAAGACTTCCACGCCGATCCGGAAGAGACATTATAGGCTGGCGCAACCCCCGGGCAACGCCTGTGCATGGAGCCACACTAGTTTACTTTTCCGCTGCTTTACTTTGTAATCTTATTTTAGACCTACGGGTCATTATTGTAAGACATTTATGTATTCGAACATGGCTTGTAATAAATGGTATTACACTTTCGTCTACACATGTATGATGTGAACCGATCCTGGCATACATATGGAAGCCATCCGGTTGTCTTGTTGGGACCGGGTGTGACAAAGTGTATCAGAGCCAGGTTTCTCGTAGGACGCAAGCCTAGGTAGAAAAGGAGGAATTAAGGGCTCTACTATATTCTAAAAAGTAATTTATAAATTGCTTTGTATTCCCTACCTTGTCTACTTGTTTTTTTTTACTCCTTTATTTATATGTTTTGTTACTGACACTCTCCTGTTTCAAAATTTGTAGATGGCCCGCACCTAGACGACCCCCCGTAAGTCGATCGGTGGACGTGTACCCCTGCGTAGGCTGGCCAGTTGCTCTCCAGACATCTATCCCCGCCGCCCCGTTGTGGCCCGTTCTGACGGTAGGGCCACAGGACGCCTGCGACTTCGTCTCCTGGCCATACTCCGTGAGACTGGCTACCGTCACCATAGCCTCTCTCTCTCCTACCACACCACAGGAGTACAGCGCCCCAGCAGGAAGGAGTGGAACTGCAAGATCTACATCTACTATAGCGATGAGTTGGTGAAGACCCACAGCAGTCCTTCTTGGAGGAGCTCCCTCCGATATGCGAAGCAGGATGCTAGCTGGGAGGCATCTACCTTTTGGAGTCACGCCTATCGTTTCCGTCTGGAGGAGACGGTGCATGCCTTCATTCCGTAGTGTCCTAGTGGTACTGCGGGCTTTGTCTCCAGACACGTGGCGGGACCACTGGACCTTCCACAGTCTTGGCAGACTGTTGACGATGTGGCACAGCTCAGTGCCCGACTTCAGAGGGTGCAGTAGGAGATTCAAGATAGTCGTGACCTCGCCTAACGCCACGAGGCGGTGATCAGGAGGTATCGCCGGATTACTGACGAGGACCCTGACGAGGACCCCGATGAGGACGACGACGACAACGAGGACCCAGAGGAGTTCCCACTTGACGACGAGTAGTCCTCGACCTATGCCACGACTCAAGGATAGGCACACCCCCAATTAGTTAAATAAGAGCGACGTAGACGTACTCGTGTGACCTTGAGTTGTGTTACTTCTTTTCATGATTTCCTCTTAGTGCGTTGTGTGAGTTGTGGAACGCCTTGGTGACTTGTCCACAACCGCACCTTTTTTATACTTCCTTAATTAATGATCTATTAATAAAGAATTTTCATTTATACTTGTGTTTGTTGTGATTTTTGCATATAGTAAGGGTATCGTATAGAAGTCTTCCACTAGTTATAGTAGTACCTAAGACTATATTCTCTTCATACTTAGATGGCAGGCAGGGGAAGAGGCCGTGGTCATGGACGTGGTATGCCCCCGGTGATGATGAAGCTGGATTCTAGCTACCGCAATGGAATGGTAGAGGTGCCCGTGGAGCACCTGCGATGAATCATATGCAACAAATGATGGCCATGCAGATGTAGGTGATGCAGAATTTAACACAAATGGTGGCCAACATGCAGCAAGCCCAGCAAGCCCCTCCACCTCCACCACCAAATCAGCCCCAACCGCAAATAGCACAAGCACCCAGATCACACTTGAGAGACTTCTTGAATACCCAGCCCCCAACATTTGCTAGTGCTGTAGACCCCATGGACGCCGATGACTGGCTGAAGATCATCGAGAGCAAGCTGAGGATAATATAGTGTACAGGACCTGAGAGAGTCCTACTTGCATCCCATCAACTCACTGGACTAGCAGCTGACTGGTGGACTGCATATACTGCTGCACATGAGGACCTGGATAACATCACTTGGTTGGAGTTTAAGAACAGCTTTAGAAACCATCATGTGCCCAAAGGTGAGATTGAAGCAAGGTGGGAAGAGTTTCTGAGCCTAAAGCGGGGGAACATGAGTGTTCGGGAGTACCTGAACAAGTTTACACAGCTGTCCCGCTATGCACCTGAGGATGTGGCTGTGGATGAGAGGAAGCAATACTACTTCAAGAAAGGGCTGGATAAGGAGCTTCAATATACAATGTCCACCTGTGACTAAGCTAACTTCCAAAAGCTGGTGGATAAAGCTTTCACAGTGGAGAGGAAGAAGAAAGAACTTGATGAAAATCTCTGAAAGAGAAAGATAGTGTAGGGTCAATCTTCTGGCAGCAACACTCGCGCTCGCTTGCCCCTCGATTAATGGAACCCGTGAGACACCCTCAAGGTCCTTACCCATACCAGCATAGAGATATCCTAACCCTGCCTACAGACCCCCAGCCCCATACAACCAGCCGCAACGCCCACAAATGCAGCAGCCTCGCCCACCGCGTCCAGCTCCTTGCCCCGCTGGCCAATCGCAACAAAATCAGCAAGCTCCCAATAAAGCTCAGGGTGCCAACCCGTCACTCAAGTGCTATCTTTGTGGTGAACATGGTCACTACTCCAACCGCTGTCCGAAGAAGCAGCAGAACCAACCTCACGGATGAGTTAATCATGTGGCCTTGGATCAAGCTCAGGATGCACCCGATGTCATGATTGGTATGTTTCCCGTCAACTCTTCCTTCGCCAAGTATTATTTGACTCGGGTGCTACACATTCTTTCATATCTAAGGAGTTTGTAAGGAGGCATGTCATGGTAGTTGCACCTATGACCCGGGTGCTATTAGTCAATTCTCCTGGAGGAGAGATGGTAACCAGGCATGTATGCCCTAATATAAGTCTAGACATAAGGGGGGGGTAGACTTCTCAACAAACCTCATCGTACTAGAGTCACAAGGCCTAGATATTATCCTGGGAATGGATTGGTTAACCAAGTATCAAGGGGTAATCCACCGTGCCACCAGGACAATTTGCTTGACCCACACCGATGGTACAAAGGTTGAGTTCTCCCCAGATCAAGCTCCAACACAGAGGATCAGGATCAATCAAATGGAGATTGCCGAAGAGATCCGAGTTATCAGTGAATTCCCAGACGTGTTCCCGGAGGAGTTGTCGGGTATGCCTCCTGACCGTGAAATTGAATTCATCATTGAGCTAGTGACTGGAATGGCCCCGATATATAAGAGACCGTATAGAATGGACGCTAAACAGTTAGCCGAGCTAAAGGATCACATTAGAGAGTTGTTGGAGAAAGGATACATCCACCCTAGTCAAAGGATGGCACTCAAAGGATACATCCGCCCCTTGTTCCTGTCATATTCGTGCCTAAGAAGGATGGCACTCAAAGGTTGTGTGTAGATTATCGTGCATTGAATGCAGTGACCATCAAGAATAAGTACCCACTGCCCAGGATTGAAGATTTGTTTGATCAGTTGCGAGGAGCATGTGTGTTCTCTAAGATTGATCTTCGTTCGGGTTACCACAGTTGAAGATTCGACCATCGGAAATTCCCAAGACTGCAATGGTCTCTCGATATGGTCTTTATGGGTATACTGTTATGTCTTTTGGGTTGACCAATGCTCCTGCTTACTTCATGTACCTCATGAACAAAGTATTTATGGAGTATCTAGACAAGTTTGTGGTGGTATTCATCGATGATATCTTGATATTCTCCAAGAGTGAAGAAGAGCACGAGGAACACCTGAGGTTGGCACTACAGAAGCTTAGAGAGCACCAATTATACGCTAAATTTAGTAAGTTTGAGTTTTGGCTGAAGCGGCTATCATTCTGGGACATGTCATATTTGAAGGAGGAATATTAGTGGATCCGGGTAAAGTGGCAGACGTTCTCAAATGGGAGACACCGGAAAATGTGGGACACATCAGAAGCTTCCTGGGGATGGCTGGTTACTATGGATGATTTATTGAGGGATTTTCAAAGATCTCTCGGCCGCTAACCAAGCTACTCGAGAAGGGAGCTACATTCAAGTGGACACCAGAATGTGAAGCCAGCTTCACCGAGTTAAAGAAGAGATTGACCACTGCTCCAGTGTTGGTCATGCCAGACATGCAAAAGGAATTCTCAGTGTATTGTGATGCCTCCGGACAAGGATTGGGATGTGTGTTGATGCAAGAGGGACATGTGGTAGCTTATGCTTCAAGACAACTCAAGAAACATGAGAAGAATTATCCGACCCATGATCTGGAACTAGCAGCTATAGTTCATGCACTGGAGATATGGAGACACTACTTGATCGGGAAGAGGACAGAAATCTACACTGACCACAAAAGCTTGAAGTACATCTTCACTCAGCCGGACCATAATCTTCGCCAACGAAGGTGATTAGAGCTCATTAATGACTTCTATGTGGGGATCAACTATCACCCTGGAAAGGCGAACGTGG
Organism: Tuctoria greenei; assembly: GCA_036927565.1. Lineage (NCBI taxonomy): Eukaryota > Viridiplantae > Streptophyta > Magnoliopsida > Poales > Poaceae > Tuctoria > Tuctoria greenei. Next base: position 123,740,051 of record JAYESD010000005.1, read on the forward strand.
TCGCAGATGCTTTGAGTAGGAAGGCACAATGCAACAGTACGATGATCCAGGCTTATCAACCGCAGCTATGTGAAGAGTTTGCGAGATTAAACCTGTGCATAGTGTCTAATGCAGATGCAGTAGTTAAGGAAGTGGACTCCTTGTTGGAAAAAGACATTAGAAAAGGCCAAAAAGAGGATAACAAGATCCAGAAACTTAAGAAGCTGATGAAGGCTAGCAAAGCCCAAGATTTTAGGGAAGATGAACACGGAACCCTATGGTTAGGGAAGAGGATATGTGTGCCGAATGTCAAGGGGATCTGAGATTTGATATTGAGTGAAGCCCATGACTCGTACTACTCTATTCATCCGAGGAGTACCAAGATGTACCAAGACCTTAAGGATAGATACTGGTGGCTTGGTATGAAGCGTGATGTGGCTGAATATGTGGCTCTGTGTGACACGTGTCAGTTAGTCAAGGCGGAACATCAGAGACCTGCTGGACTACTTCAACCACTCAAGATACCTGAGTGGAAATGGGAAGAGATAAGTATGGACTTTATTGTGGGATTGTGTAAGTGCATCTAGGATATCCCTTGTGGGTTTTGGCTAATTGATGACAAACATATGAGATCCTAATGAAACTATTGAGATGACTGCAGGACAGATAAGTGAAATAGCTCGGTGCACACAAAAAGGTGAAAAATGGAGTGGTGTCCAAAGAGGGATACTTTGATGGAGCTTGGAAGATCAAAATTAGATTTTGAATGTATAGGGAGTGTATGAAAGACACACTTCAAGAGCTCACAACTTTGCGCTGGAGTAAGGGCTTAAAATTAACTTAAAATTCACAATGCACCGGACTAGTCCGATCATGGACCGGACTAGTCCGTTTAACTCTCTGGAATCTCTCAAATTGGGAGACCGGACTAGTCCGTGTGTCCACCGGACTAGTCCGTTGAACTTTCTGTAGTCTTTCATATTGAGAGACCGGATTAGTCCATGTGTTCACCGGACTAGTCTGTTGATCTTTCTGGAGTCTCCCTTCTGTGGAGATCGGACTAGTCCGCGGACTAGTCCGTTGAACTTTCTAGAGTTCACCTTCACACAACACCGGACTAGTCCGAGCTTGGACTGGACTAGTCCGACAGACTTTCTAGACTTCAAAGTACACTGAGACCGGGCAAGTCCAGACTTGCACCGGACTAGTCCAGTGTTAGGGTTTTTCAACGATTACTTTTTGGAAACCGTATAAATAGAGAATCCACGGCCTCCCAAAAGATACACATGACATATACTGTTGCAAACACAAACCCTAGTGCTGCCACTTCGTCCCAAGAGCCCAAAACACATCTCCCCACACATCTAAAGTGCAAAAAGTGTGAAATCAATTGAACACTTGGATTTGGGATTGGGAGATCGTCGTTCCTTCATTGCAAGCTCTTGGGGTTTGATCTTTCTACACTCATACTCTGCATTGTAATACTTTTGAGTGTATTTGATCACTTCTTTCATTGTAATTCTCATGGGAGCCCTCAATGTGTGAGGCTACCCCACAAACTTGGTGATTACCCGTGATAGTGGAATCAAGTCGGCCTTCGTGGTGACTTGAAGAGGGAAAGGGTTGGAGACCCGGCTCTGTGTGAGCTTCCTCAACGAGGACGTAGATCTCATGGTGAGATCGAACCTCGGGAAAAATTCGTGTGTCTTGCGCCTTATTTCCTTTACATTTTGTTCATTAGATCACTTGAGTGATAAACATCAATCTAAGGCAATTATAAGTTTTCACTTGAATTCTTAAATTAATCTCAAACAAAAATATCATTTGTTCTCATTTCCGCTGCTAAAGAAATTTAGTTTCCCAAGTAACACCTGATCAACACACATATTTCTAGCACACCGGACAAGTCCGCCCACACGACCGGACTAGTCCGGCCAACCAAGTTTTGACGATTCTATTAAGTGTGCAGGAAATTCAAAAGGCCTATTCACCCCCCCCCCCCTCTAGGCCACATTCAATTGGTATCAGAGCAAGGTTCTCTGCTAACAAGACTCACATCTCGGAGAGATCAATGGCCTCTGAGAAGAACAACGATATCTCGAAGATGAACATTAATAAGGAGGAACAAGAAACTAAAGCCTTTGATGTGCTGAAAGAGAGCCCACACGATGATGAAGAAGTGCGACAACTAAAGGCACTCTTGAGAAAGATACTGCTAGGACAAAAGGGAAAAGAAGAAGAGAAGACGACGGGGAGTGGTCATCACGACTACTCCCGACATCCTTACAACTACAACCGTCTCAATTCAAACAATCACTATCTTTCCATCCCTATGGGAAAACCTCCACAGTTTGACGGAAGCGACTATACCATGTGGAAGTACAACATGAAGATGCATCTAATATCCCTAAATCCTAGTCTGTGGCATATTGTTTGCACTGGCCACAGATATCCCGGACACGGATGGAGAACTCACCCCAGAACAAGAACAAGAGATTCACATAAATGCACAAGCCATCGCCGTGATCACATCATCACTAAGCAGAGAGGAATTCACCAAGATCGATGGCTTAGAAAGTGCAAAGGAAATATGAGATACACTCAAGACAGCTCACGAAGGAAATAGGTCGGTTCGTGAAGCTAAAATCGAGATGCTTGAAGGAGAGTCGGGGAGATTTGCTATTGAAGAAGGCGAATCACCTCAAGACATGTACAACCGGATGAAGGCACTCATCATCAAAATTCGTGCCTATGGAAGTAAGAAATGGACGGATCACGAGGTAGTCAAGAGAATGATTAAAGCCTTCATGCCAAGAAATGTCACACTTTGCTCAATGATTATAGAAAGACACGGGTTTCACAAAATGACTCCCGATGAGTTGTTGGGGAAGATCATAAATCATGAAATGATGGCGAAAGAGGCACAATACGTCAAAGACTTGGCCAAACTCACTTCCTCCAAAAAGAAAGAGGTTGCTCTCAAAGCAACATGCCGACCCAAACTCAAAGAAACTCGTGAAGATCAAGACGATGGGCATACAAGCGACGAGAGCACCGATCTTGATGATGAAGAAATGGTACTCTTTATAAAGAAGTTCAAGCGAATGATGAAAAGAAGACACGGCAATAACTCAAATTAAGGCAAAAGCAAGGATAAAGGAAAATACAAGGCTCGACGCACTTGCTACAACTGCAGAGAGTATGGTCACTTCATGATGGACTGCCCTTATGAAGAAAACAAAAGGAAGAAGGAAACAAGACCCCAAGAAAATAAGAATTTCAGAAAGAGAAGACAAGCCCATCAAGCTCACATTGGCAAGGAGTGGGACTCAAACGACGAGTCCTCTTCCGATGAAGAAGAAGAGATGGCCACTATTGCATTCAAGAAACCTACTATGAAGTCCACACTCTTCCCAAACATGGAAGGATGGGATATGAACAACCACACTTGCCTTATGGCTAAGGAAGGCAAGAAAAAGGTACGACTCACTCCTCCTACGCTAAATTCCTCTATTGATGACTTTGATAGCTCTAGTGATAATGAAGAAATTTTTAGAGGACTAAGTAAAATTACTCTAAAGAAAATGGAAATGTTGTCGAACGAAATCTTTGAAAAAGAGAAACTTCTTAACCGTCAAGAATATATGCTCATCCGTGAAAGGAAGAGATATCAAGAAGTTGAAAAGCTTCTTGAGCTTGAAAGAGAGAAGAACGAGTCGCTTGAGGTTGAGCTAGCCTTGAGTAAGGAAACTTACTCAAAGCTAGAAGACTCGCATATTGCAATCAAGGAAGAACTTGCTAACTTGTCAAAAGTTAACAAGATCCTTGAGGTGCAAGTTGAGTCGCTCAAGCAAAATGACTCCTCTTCCTCCAAGCGCTCTTCCTCCAAAGATAGGAGTTCGACAACAATCGGAACTTGCACTTGGTATAGTAAGAAGAATGTTATTTCTAATACTTCAACTTCTCATAATATGCATGCCCCTCCAAGCGGCATCTTTGATAAGGAGAAGATCAAATATGCACGCAGTGCATATATGGTCACTAGACCTCCTAATGTCAAAGATGGCCTTGGTTTTGACAGGAACAAACACATGTCTACTCCCAAACATGCTAAGAATGGGATTGTCTTTGTTAAGGAAAAATACCATGAATCTGATTTACAAATGTTGTTTCGTACATTTGATGCTTCCTATGTTCTTATGAAAGCCAAACATGGAAAAGTCATTGCTAAATATACAGGGCCACGCCACAAGAACTTAAAAACTTGTGTGTGGGTGCCCAAGACTCTTGTAACTAACCTGAGAGGACCCAAGCAAGCTTGGGTACCTAAAACCAAGGAATAATTTTTTTTGCAGGCTTATTCCTCCGGTGGGTCTAAATGGGTGCTAGATAGCGGATGCACAAATCACATGACCGGAGAGAGAGGTATGTTTGTGGAGTACGAATATAACAAGGATCCAAGTGAAGGCATATACTTCGGATACAACAGCCAAGGAAAGGTCCTTGGTAGCGGTAACATTGAAATATCCGCTCAACACACATTATCCAATGTTTTACATGTAGATTCTCTAGATTATAACCTTTTGTCAATATCCCAACTATGCGACCAAGGTTACAACTGTTTATTCACTAATGAGGGTGTGACAGTTTTTAGAAGAAGCGATGGCTCGATTGCATTCAAGGGAATGTTGAAGGGAAAGCTCTATCTTGTTGACTTCAACAAAGATAAAGCCGAACTCAACACTTGCTTGGTTGCTAAGACCAACATGGGATGGCTGTGGCATAGACGGCTAGCCTATGTTGGGATGAGAAATCTGCAGAAACTTCTAAAAGGTGGTCACATCCGTGGTCTTAAGGATGTGGTTTTTGAAAAAGACAGGCCGTACAGCGCTTGTCAAGCAGGAAAACAAGTCGGAGCACCACACCCCGCCAAGAATGTGATGACTACCGCAAGACCACTGGAACTCCTCCACATGGATCTCTTTGGTCCAATTTCGTACATCAGCATCGGCGGTAACAAATACGGTTTAGTAATTGTTGATTATTTTTCAAGATTTACCTGGGTATTTTTCTTGTATGATAAATCATAAACTCAGGGGATCCTCAAGAAGTTCTTGAAAAGAGCTCAGAATGAATTCTCATCAACATAAAGAACATAAGAAGTGATAACGGGACCGAATTCAAGAACCTCCAAGTTGAAGAGTTTCTCGATGAAGAAGGGATAAAGCATGAATTCTCGGCACCTGACTCCCCTAAACAAAATGGAGTGGCCAAAAGAAAGAACAGAACATTGATCGAAATGGTCAGAACAATGTTGGATGAATACAAGACGTCAGGTCGATTTTTGGCAGAAGCAGTGAACACCCCTTGTCACACCACGAATCGACTGTACCTCCATCGACTACTGAAGAAAACTCCGTATGAGCTCCTTACCGGTAAAAAGCCTAATGTTTCTTATTTTAAAGTTTTTGGTTGCAAATGTTTTATTCTGAACAAGAAACAGAGGGCCTCGAAGTTTGCTTCAAAGTCCGATGAAGTATTCTTGCTCGGTTATGAATCGAATGCCTACGCCTATCGTGTCTTCAACAAGGTGTTCGGCCTTGTTGAAGTAGCACATGACGTAGTGTTCGATGAATCTAACGGCTCACAAGTGGAGCAAGTTGATAAGTGTGTGCTAGATAAAGAGGAAACTCCATATGAAGCACTGAAGAAAATGGGACTTGGTGATATCTTACCACAAGAGCAAACATTCGACTCAAATGCACAAGATGAATCTCAACACGGAGGCAATGATCAAGGGAGAGCTCTTGCACAAGATCAAGAGGAGGAAGATCAAGAAGATCAGGACAATCATGGAAGCAATGATCTAGGGGGAGACAATGCACATGAAGATAATGAAGAACAAGCAACTACATAGGCTCCACACCCAAGAGTACACCAGAGCGTGCAAAGAGACCACCCTGTCAACAATATCATTGGAGATATTGCTAAGGGAGTAACTACTAGATCTTGAGTTGCAAAATTCTATGAATACTATTCTTTTGTGTCTTTTCTGGAACCATACAGGGTAGAAGAAGCCTTAAGGGATCCAGACTGGGTGATTTCAATGCAAGAGGAGCTGAACAACTTCAAGAGAAATGAAGTGTGGGAGCTGGTGGAGAGACCAAAGGCGAACATAGTTGGAACCAAATGGGTCTTTCGGAACAAGCAAGATGAACATGGAGTAGTAACAAGAAACAAAGCAAGATTGGTGGCCAAAGGTTATTCTTAGGTCGAAGGTTTGGACTTCGACGAAACTTTCGCTCCTGTAGCTAGACTTAAGTCCATTCGTATTTTATTGGCATATGCTACTCACCATAATTTTAAGCTGTATCAAATGGACGTCAAAAGCGCTTTCTTAAACGGTCCAATCAAGGAGGAAGTTTATGTGGAGCAGCCACCAGGATTTGAAGACCAAAGTATCCCAACCATGTCTACAAACTGCGTAAGGCTCTCTATGGCCTCAAACAAGCTCCTCGAGCTTGGTATGAGTGTCTTAGAGATTTTCTAATTCAAAATGGATTCAAAATTGGTAAAGCTGACTATACACTTTTCACTAAACATTGTGATGATCACCTATTTGTATGTCAAATTTATGTTGATGACATTATCTTTGGATCCACTAACAAATCTTTCTGTGAAGAATTTAGCAAAATTATGACAGTTAGGTTCGAGATGTCAATGATGGGCGAATTGAAGTTCTTCTTGGGATTCCAAGTGAAGCAATTAAGAGAAGGTACATTTATAAGCCAAACCAAATATACACAGGACATTCTCAAGAAGTTAAATATGGACAAAGCCAAGCCCATCAAGACACCCATCGCCACTAACGGACATCTCAACCTCAATGAAGATGGTCCAAATGTGGACCAAAAGGTATATCAGTCCATGATCGGCTCCTTACTTTATTTATGTGCATCTAGGCCTGATATTATGCTTAGTGTTTGCTTGTGTGCAAGGTTTCAAGCCGCACCTAAAGAGTGTCACTTAATTGCGGTAAAAAGAATCATAAGGTACCTTGTGCACACACCCAAATTGGGCCTTAGGTATCCCAAAGGATCCAAATTTAACCTGATAGGGTATTCTGACACCGACTATGCAGGATGCAAAGTCGATAGAAAGAGCACTTCAGGGACTTGTCAATTTCTTGGTAGGTCCCTAGTTTCTTGGTCACCTAAAAAGCAAAACTCCATTGCTCTTTCCACAGCAGGAGCAGAATATGTTGCAGCCGGTAGTTGTTGCGCACAACTACTTTGGATGCGACAAACCCTTAGGGACTACAGCTACAATCTTAACCATATCCCGCTTCTATGTGACAATGAAAGTGCTATAAAAATTGCACACAACCCTATAGAGCACTCAAGAACTAAGCACATAGATATCCGTCATCATTTTCTTAGTGATCATTCATTAAAAGGTGACATAGCTATTTCACAAGTTAGGACTGAAAAACAACTTGCTGATATGTTTACCAAACCATTGGATGAGAAAAGTTTTAGTGAGCTTAGAAACGAACTTAATATTCTTGACTCTCGAAATGTGGCTTGAAACGTTGCACATCTGGTTGATACTTCAAATGTTACATTTTATTGCTAAAATTGCCCCTCACCTCTTTTTCTTCTAAGAAAACTAATTTTAATGAAGAAATCTTGGAGTTTATGACCACTTTTCATTGTTGATTACCAAGATTATTTGCAAAACTTGTCCTTGGATCACTATTAGTTATCTCTAAATACTTAGTTTTTTCAGTGACACTGGACTAGTCAGGTTTGCCACCGGACTAGTCCGGACAGTCCCTCTTTCCTAGGTTTTCAAGGGCATCGGACTAGTCTGTCCTCTGACCGGACTAGTCCGGTCGGCCGCGTATATAAGCAGCTGGCCGGCCCAAATTTCAAACCTCCCTCCACTTTGAGTTGAGCCCTCACCTCTCAAACCCTAGCCCCTAAAAGTGATTTTCGAGTTGAGCCCTCAAAATCCAAGTTTTCTCCGTGGGAAATCCTCCCCTCGACGAGTTGATACTCCACTCCGAACTCATCTGGACAGATTCGTGCTCCTTCAACGCGAATCTTCAATTCTCGGTAAATTTCTCCCTAAAATCAAACTCTCAACTCTTCTAGTTCTAGCTTGTTTCCCTTGTTTCCAAAGTAGTATATTAGCTTCAAAGATGTATTCTTTTCTCTTTCTTGCCTTCTTGCATCCTTAGATAGAAGTTGTGATTCATAGGTGTTGTTAGGTTTCTTATGCCAGGCCGGACTAGTGCGGCTCCCAGATACGGACTAGTCCGGTAAACCGGACAAGTTCGCACTCTGAAACCGACAAGTCTGGTATCTGACATTTGAATCCTCACACCTCCTTCAATTCTTGGTTCTTTCTCGTCTAATCCATGAACTCCTTATTAGGCACGATGTCTTCAAGCTCTGATGACAGCTCTTTCCACGTTGATGAAAAAGTTGAACGTGAAAAAGTGAAGAGAGCCAAGGAGAGATACATGAAGAAAAGACATGATGTCAATGTGCACTCTATACCCTCCAATGACAATTTGCCCAAGAAAAGGAAGGTGGTTGTTAAGAAGGCCCAAGGAAGAGCTGGCGAGAGCTCCTTAGGGCCAAAGAGGACTCTCAACAAAGGAATGGGGATTGCTAGTGGTCCCATTGGGCCCATGAATATGAAGAACCCAAGTCACTGCAACAGGCAGCGCTCGAGTAAAGATTTCACCGGAAAAGGGGGTGAGCTTGCCGATAGCTTCAGGCAGGTTAATGTGTATGATCAACCTCGGCAATGCTCAGACCCAAGATTTTGGAGCAACTTCCATGCCGACTACTACAAGCATGTGAACATGAAGATGAAGAATCCCGTTGTGAAGAGTCAATGGGTGAACATTGGGTACATGCAGTTGAAGAAATATCCCGCCTTCTGTGAGGTGGTTGAGTCCCTGGAGAGGCACGGACTGAAGGAATTGTTTTCTTTTGAGAATGACTGGAACAATGAGATCATCACCAAATTCTACTCTACCCTCTACTTTGCTCAGGGTGATGGAGACAGTCTTACTTGGATGACCCATGGTTCCAAGTATAGTGTTACTTATGATGAGTTTGCAAGAATTCTTCACCTTGAACATACTCTGGATCATGATCTTGTCATCCACAATTTGCAACCCTTGGAGAAGGATGAGCTCAAGTTCCTCTATGACACAAGGATGCCCTATGTGCCTCCCAATAGCAAATATCTGAAGCCCTTCTTTGTGGTCCTCAACAGAATCTTAAGGAAGACAATAGCCCCAAAAGATGGAGATGCGGGGACTATACAAGGAACCTTGAGGACCCTAATGAAGGTCATTAGTGGAAGGAGACCATTCAGTGTCTTTGAGTACATCTACAATGACATTGTGAACATCTCAATCACTTCCAACAGATCTTGCGGGTATGCCCCGTACATCTTGTTCATGATTGAGAAAGTGACGGGACTTGAGTTTGTCAAGGATGTCGCTCATACGGGGTTGAAACCGCAAAAGCCCACGGAGTACACTCTACCCTCGGCTCCTAATGCACCTCCCTCCCCTAAAACTGAGAGGAGGACTAAACAAACTCAGGATGTGAATGCCACAAGATCTTCAGCTGCTTCTCCTAGCTCTGCACCTGCCCATGTACCCTCCGTTGGTGTGCTCAAAATGCTCACCTCTATCTTTGCCTACTGCCGCAAGATTGAAGTCAGGCAGAAGAAGCATCAACAATATGTCAATGCCAACATCAAAGCTATCTGTGACAAGCTGGAGATTGAGCCGGTGGGATCCCCGCCCGCCTTCGAGGACTCCGAGGAAGAGTCTGCTCCGGCGAATGACGATGATGGTGGTGAAGATGAGGACCAGACCGAGACTGAAGAAGAGAGTGGCGATGAGTGATTCCCCTCAATTTTTCTTTTGGTGCCTTGATGCCAAAGGGGGAGAGATTGAGTCTAGTAGTTTGAGACCATCTCTAGTTGGTGTCTTTATGTTTTTGTGATCAAGGACATGTACTTATTTTTTAAAACCTTGTAATGCTCTATTTCTTATCTTATGTGTGATGCTTATTGTTGCTTGAATGATTATCTCTATGCTCATTATTGATTACCTTTACTTCATAACACCTTGTTGATCACACACCTGTTAGGCACCCCACCATAAGGTGTGTGCATATGTGAGAAGCTTTCTGTGGATTCATCGTTATTTTCATATGTGCACACCTTATGAAAATAAAGTTTTTTTCTCAATCGTGATATCTCAAATGGTTGTCATCAATCACCAAAAAGGGGGGGATTGTAAGTGCATCTAGGATATCCCTTGTGGGTTTTGGCTAATTGATGACAAACATATGAGATCCTAATGAAACTATTTAGATGACTGCAGGACAGATAAGTGAAATAGCTCGGTGCACACAAAAAGGTGAAAAATGGAGTGGTGTCCAAAGATGGATACTTTGATGGAGCTTGGAAGATAAAAATTAGATTTTGAATGTATAGGGAGTGTATGAAAGACACACTTCAAGAGCTCACAACTTTGCGCTGGGGTAAGGGCTTAAAATTAACTTAAAATTCACAATGCACCGGACTAGTCCGATCATGGACCGGACTAGTCCGTTTAACTCTCTGGAATCTCTCAAATTGGGAGGCCGGACTAGTCCATGTGTCCACCGGACTAGTCCGTTGAACTTTCTGTAGTCTCTCATATTGAGAGACCGGACTAGTCCGTGTGTTCACCGGACTAGTCCGTTGATCTTTCTGGAGTCTCCCTTCTCTGGAGATCGGACTAGTCCGTTGAACTTTCTGAAGTTCACCTTCACACAACACCGGACTAGTCCGAGCTTGGATCGGACTAGTCTGGCACACTTTCTGGACTTCAAAGTACACTGAGACCGGACAAGTCCGGACTTGCACCGGACTAGTCCGGTGTTAGGGTTTTTCAACGGTTACTTTTTGGAAACCCTATAAATAGAGAATCCACGGCTTCCCTAAAGAAACACACGACATATACTGTTGCAAACACAAACCCTAGTGCTGCCACTTCGTCCCAAGAGCCCAAAACACATCTCCTTACACATCTAAAGTGCAAAAAGAGTGAAATCAATTGAACACTTAGATTCGGGATTGGGAGATCATCATTCCATCATTGCGAGCTCTTGGGGTTTGATCTTTCTACACTCATACTCTGCATTGTAATACTTTTGAGTGTATTTGATCACTTCTTTCGTTGTAATTCTCGTGGGAGCCCTCAACGTGTGAGGTTGCCCCACAAACTTGGTGATTACCCGTGATAGTGGAATCAAGTCGGCCTTCGTGGTGACTTGAAGAGGGAAAGGGTTGGAGACCCGGCTCTGTGTGAGCTTCCTCAACGAGGATGTAGATCTCATGGTGAGATCGAACCTCGGGAAAAATTCGTGTGTCTTGCGCCTTATTTCCTTTACATTTTGTTCATTAGATCACTTGAATGCTAAACATCAATCTAAGGCAATTATAAGTTTTCACTTGCATTCTTACATTAATCTCAAACAAAAATATCAGTTGTTCTCATTTCTTCTGCTAAAGAAATTTAGTTTCCCAAACAACACCTGATCAACACACATATTTCTAGCACACCGGACAAGTCCGCCCACACGACTGGACTAGTCCGTCCAACCAAGTTTTGACGATTCTATTAAGTGTGCAGAAAATTCGAAAGTCCTATTCACCCCACCCCCCCCCTCTAGGCCACATTCAGATTGCCAAGGACCCAGTCAGGATACGACTCCATATGGGTTGTTGTGGACCCGTTGACTAAAGTCGCTCACTTTATTCCGGTCAAGGAAAGCTACAATGGTTCGCGGTTGGCAGAATTATACATGGCAAGAATTGTGTGTTTGCACGATGTTACGAAGAAGATAGTGTCAGATCGAGGTACCCAGTTCACTTCAAGATTCTGGCAGAAGCTACACGAGTCAATGGACACTCGTTTGAATTTCAGCTCAGCATATCACCCGCAGACGGATGGTCAGACAGAACGCACCAATCAAATCTTGGAGGATATGCTGCGAGTGTGTGCCTTGAAGAATAGTAAGAGTTGGGACAAAAATCTGCCCTATGCGGAATTTTCATACAACAACAGCTACCAAGCTAGTCTCAAGATGTCCTCGTTTGAGGCACTTTATGGGCAAAAGTGTAGGACACCTTTATTTTGGAATCATACCGGAGAAGGTCAAGTGTTTGGACCGGAGATATTAAGAGAAGCAGAACGACAAGTACAAGAGATCTGGAATAATCTAAAAACGGCGCAGTCAAGGCAGAAAAGTTATGCAGATGCCCGACGTCGTGAGCTAACCTTCGAGATCGGAGACTTTGTGTACCTCAAGGTATCACCAGTAAGAGGTATAAGGCAATTCAAGGTGAAGGGAAAGCTTGCACCCCGTTACATTGGTCCGTTCAAGATCCTGGAGAGAAGATGAGAAGTAGCTTATCGTCTCGAGCTACCTTCTCAACTGTCCGATGTGCATGATGTGTTCCACGTGTCGCAGCTAAAGAAATGCTTGAGAGTACCAGAGGAACAATTACCCATGGAAGCTATAGATGTGCAAGAGGATCTTTCTTATGCAAACGACCAGTCAAGATCCTAGAGACATCAGAACGTGTCATGAGAAACAAGACAATTCGCATGTGCAAAGTGCAGTGGAAGCATCACTCCGAGGCAGAAGCAACATGGGAGAGAGAAGAAGACCTCAAGGCCAAGTTTCCCGATCTTTTCTCTTAAGACGTCCGAATCTCGAGGGTGAGATTCCTTTTAAGGGGGGTAGAGTTGTAACACCCAATATTTCAAAAATTTGAAACAAAGGTATTTGAGTTAGGAGTGCATCATGCATTTGCCATTGATTTGAAAATCCAATTTCAAAATGCGCTAGAATTCGTTTGAAATTTGATAAGAATTTCAAATTGTATTAATAAATGAAAAAGAAAAGAGAAAGACAAAATAAAAAGGAAAAACCGCCGCATGGACCCTAATCCAACCCCGTCCCACTTCCTTCCCTCTTTCCCTCCCCCTTTTTTCTTTTCTCCCCGCCGGCCCAAGGCCCAGCCGCCCCTTTCCTTCCCCTCTCCCTCTCTCTGCGCGTGGACCCCACCCGTCAGACCTTCCTTCCTCCTCCCGTCATGCGCCCAACAGCTGCCCCGCCAATCTCGCCCCGAGTTGAAAATCGCTGGCAAGGAAATCAACGAATTAATGGCCCCGGTCACCTTCCTTCAACGGGAAATCCCTTTCCATGCTTCGCCGCCCCCACCCCCTATAAATACTGGCCAGTGCCCCCGTTTCTCCCCACCCCAAACTCGAAACCCTAGCCGCCGTGCCAAGGTAATGGCGTTGCCGTTCTCGTCGCTCTAGCCGATGCCTCTCCTCGATTCCTTGCTCATATTTTTCGCCCTGTCCATAGGTACTCGCTGGACATCTTCACTCGGGGACTTCGTTGCCGCAACTCCGATCCTGACGAGCTCTGCCGAGGACCGCCGCCGTTCACCATCGCCGCGCCTCTCTGCCCGACTGCAAGTCCCGAAACCCCCCTAGGTGAGCGCGCGATGCCCCTCTCCTTCGTTTGGTGTGAAGAACGCTCGAGATAGGCGTCGATTTGGCCGTTCGACCATCGCCGACGAGGCCCTGCCGCTGTGCGCCGCCGGGTCTGGCGCGCGCGCCACCGCGCACTGGGTGTGTGTCGCCCCTGGGGCGACGTGGCCCGATCTCGGCCGCCCATCTAGGGCCGACGGCCGAGATTAGAAGGGGCGTACCCCTTCGCGTGTCTTAAATCCGAGCCGCCCGCGTTAGATCTAACGGCCCATATTCAAATACGTTTAACCGTTGGCCATTTTGCATGTAGCCCCCTGCGCGAATTTAAATTAATTACACTAAGGTCCTGTACTTTATGAACTAGCCCCTGGACTTTAATTAATTTATGTCAGCACTGTTAAAATGTATAAATATGATATTTTAGCCCCTGTTTTCACAATTAATTATGTTTTTAGCCTCTGTAAATTATGATTAACCCCCTAGCTATGTTATAAAATATTTCTACGCCCCTTCTCCTGTCTGTTTTACATAAAAACCCCTGCACTCTTTGATATTTATATAAAATCATAAGTTTGCACTCTCTTTTTACACAAATTATTTAGGTACATTATTTGATTAACATTTTTCTAGGCTGCTTACACCAAAATAATCTATTCAAATTGTCGTGGCATGCTGCAAAATATTTTTATTTATGTTCTAAGCTAGGGAAATTATAATAAACTCATGCAAGGCTCTAAAATGAAGATAAAATGCCATGAATTGTAAATCCACACCAATGTCCACTAAAACCCAAACTTCAACTCACATCACTAATTAAAATTATAACTAAGGACATAGTAATGGCGATGTAATTGCGTAGGTTTTCTTTTGTGATTGCTTATTTGTGATGTGCCTATGTTTTCTTGCTCCTTATTTTGTGTTGCTATTTTTTGTTACACATGCGATGACGTATTTAGAGTTGGTTCCCGAGCCGGCCTACGACCCTCAGGACTACCTCTTCTACGACCCACACTTCCAAGGGGGCAAGTTCCTTGACCATTTTGCACATGTTTTATTAAGTTTTAGTTAGTTGCATGTTTAACAATTTGAATCCTATTTACTTTACCCTTCCATATAATTCCTTGTCACCGGGTTGGTTTGCGAGGATGTTACTATTACTTTGACGCTTAGCCCTGCTTAGTATTGGGAGGGACATGCTCTACTTACATGTTACATTATTAATTGTTATGATCATTTATTGTGAATTGTGAAATGAATTGTAGTGGATAGGAATCTGGCGGGTTGGTTTGTATGGTATGGTGCAGTTTGCACGAGACCCGGGTTTTGGGGTATGGACCTTGCCGGATTCTAAGGACCGGTTTATGGAGAAAGACACCTAGCTATTTAGTACCACCGCAAGACTGAGTATGGGACAGCTTGATTAATTAATTAGGTTCCTCCAGGCTTAGTGCTAGTGTTTGGATAGTGTGGGGAATGGGTTCAGCGTATCTGCCCTTGGATCTACAAGGCTCAAGAGGGGGCTTCTGTTGGCGGAGGGGTACTCCAGTAGATGCCTCAGCGGTGAAACCTCAGTGGGATAGTACTAGTCGGGAGTGCCTTTGTAAAGATCTCGTAGTGATCTCCTGGCCTCACACCAAAGGAAGTGTGCAATATGGTTCGCGACCACGGGCATCAGAGAGGTTTACTTAGTCCACCTGGCAACAGGGGATGAAATAATGGCTTGTGGGTAAAGGATACATTCTCTGCAGAGATTTAGAAACTGTCATGACAGCCGTGCTCACGGACAGGAGCGGCTTGGTGTCCAATTTATAATTAGTCAATGAATGGGAATGGTGGGACTTGGCTTACAAATGGGTCATGGTTGGGTTCATACACTTAGAAGTAGGTGCTAATGAAAGCTAAGGATAGGATGTAATGCTATAGTGCTTAACCGTAATTTGGCCATTCCTTTCTAAAAACCTACATGTCATATCTTCCCCACTTGCTGAGTACCGTTGGTACTCAAACTTGCTCGTTGCTTATCTTTCCTCAGTCTAGAATGGAGAAGAGGTGGAGAATGAAGACTTCCACATTGATCCGTAACAGACATTCTAGGCTGGCGCAACTCCCGGGCAACGCCTGTGCATGGAGCCACACTAGTTTACTTTTCTGCTGCTTTGCTTTGTAATCTTATTTTAGACCTACGAGTCATTATTGTAAGACATTTATGTATTCGAACATAGCTTGTAATAAATGATATTACACTTTCGTCTACACATGTATGATGTGAACCGATCCTGGCATACATGTGGAAGACATCCGGTTGTCTTGTTGGGACCGTATGTGACATGGATGATAGTAATTGTGTTTCTCCTATACCTCTCTGTTGCTGCTGCCAAAAATAATTTAGTGGGTTTATCCCTCAGCTTCGTCAATCTTTCTGTGTGTCTCTGCCTCCAATAGTCATTTTTCTGTTGCAGCAAGTTTGGAGTCTGTGCTTTTATTAATTCTCTGAATAATTTTTCTTGAATGAATAGGCCTCTTTGCTCTTCTAGCTTATCTATCACCAGTAAGGTCTCACTGCACTTACATAACAACTTGGAGAGGCTGCCCACATTCCTGCTCCAAATTTTCAATTTATTTGTCAGCCTTTTCAGCTTTGTCGCCACACACGTCTTGCACTATTCATTAGGGACAATGGTTGATCCCATGATTCTTTCACTATGTCAAAAAACTGTGGGTGTTTGATCCAATAATTTTCAAACCTGAAGCACTGTGCCTTACAGATGTTTGTGCTGATCTGTTCTATGCACGGGACATGATCTGAAGTGTCCATTGTTAGAGGAAGCAACATTGTATTTTGGAACGTGACTGCCCAGTGTAGTGAGGTGAAGCACCAATCTAGTTGTTCTAGAAACTGTGTGTCCTGCATGTTGCTCCAAGTATTGTTCCTTCCTTTTAAAGGAATTTCCAGGATGCCCACGAGTTGAATGATGTTGTTCAACAACATCATGTTGTTGAGGTTAGCTCCTGTTCTATTTCTATCCTCTGTGTTCCGGTATAGGTTAAAGTCCTCAATTATCATCCACAGTTGATCTGGATCCACTTACTGGCCCCACAACCATTGAATAAACTCATCTGTCAATGTTCCATGACAGGGTCCATACGCTGTTACGAGATTCCAGATGACACCATTTTGTAGATAGGTGAATTTAACCTAGATTGCATAGTCTAGGATTTGTATGCCCCCCCTGGATTAGATTTCCATTCCAACTCATCAGTATTCGTCCGGAGGCCCCTCTCGAGGGTGGTAAGGCAAATTTGTCGAACCTTCTTGGCACGAGTTTCTTGATAAAGGAAATGTCTATATGCTCTTTTTTGTTTCTTCGATAAAGAAGATTTACAATCATTAACTTCCTCAATCTTAGCCCTCACCGCCTGCTGTTTACTGTTGTCGTTGATGCCTTTGATATTCCAGTCGAGGGTATTTCAGTTTTTGTTATTGCTGTTGTTGTTGTGGGTCATCACAAAAACTAATTGTGTTGTGGGCTTCCCATCCAGTGTGTAACACACTGAATGCCTTGATCAAGCAGTGTTCGCGGCTCTGTACATAGTCATTTGGTTGGTTTCCCATTTTGGGCGCATAACTGACACAGAGGCCCAAACAGGAGCCCATGTAGATGTAGATGATGTCTACCTTGTGTTGGGTTTTGAGGCGCCAAGGGCTAGCCTGGTAGTTCAGAGTCCTGGTCATTGTAGGGGATATGTATTGGTTGTTCGTAACCCAGATAGAGCTATAACTTATCATAGGATTTTGATGAAGTCCCTCCAGCAGAGCATATGCAATATGTTCCGATATGTTAAGTACCAACAGAAGACAATCTTTAATGAAACCCAAGACACTGGTGCTGGTGCTAACTCTTGCCCTAGTGCAGCAACCATGAGATACATGTTATACAACAAAAGCACTGACCCTTTGATACTCACATCAGTGCAAACACAATATCACCTGACACCCTCCCTTAATATTACAACATGTGTACAACAAAAATACCACCTGACCCCATAACTAGTACTTCTATGGTCGGCACTATCCATCAAACCATTGATAGTAGCATCAAGCTTACCTCTGAAGGATCCTCGCCATTTAGTTGGGGAAGCTTTTCGCGTGCCACCTCAAGTGTCACACCACAGTCAGTCACCGCGATGCTCTGTAGGACCGTTGAAGAAATTTCTGGTTAAGGGTTACAATTCTCCAAGTCTTCTAAACAAGGGAATTTCATTGGGCCAGGAAAGGACACATTACCCACCGAGTGGGCTTGAGCATGAACCCCCTTTACCTTGACGGGACGCCCTTCAACTCGCTTACATGGGCGTGCTACTGAAGTCCTGTGCCTGTCCAGAATGGTCTTTATTTTGTTGCCCCTCCTCAATGATTCTGGCGCAGCTGATTCTTTGCCTTTGCCATAAAATTTACGTGTTGCTGGGCCTGCTCTCACTGTCTTGCTAGCCTGTTGATCCCCCTGGTCTATTTCCATGTGCACTTGTTCAGCTGATCTTTGAGCTCTGCGAGTGTATACTCTCCCAAAGCTATTGGAGTTGTCTCTTCCCTTTTGTCCTAGTTGCCCAGCTTCCATGTCTCCGACTACCTCTTTAATTACCACTGAGGTCGTGGCAGATTTCCTAGCAGCCTGTGACAGTTCTCCCGCGGTGATTGTCACGGAAGGTCCTTGCAAATTTCTTTCCTGGGACTGGGTGTTCCACCAAGCAGTTGATGACTGCGGGAAAGCCACAGCTAGCATCATTCCCAATGCTGCCGAATCAAATGGTTGCAGCCAAGATGGCTACTGGGACTGATCCCCATTGCGGCCAAATGAGAAAATTGGCTCCCCATGCAGGTTAGTTTGTGGTTGGCCACCCTGGACTTTTCCTCGAACTGGTCTTGACCTTCTATGTAACACCCACATGTTTAACCAAGAAAAAATTAAATATTTAATTAATGGCATTTCGTGAATAAAATAAAATAAAATAAAATAAAATAAAAATGGACTCAAGGCAAGTGCATCATATGTCATGCATGTGTGAAATTTTTTGAAATTCAAAAAATTGTTTGAAACTTCGTTTTAGAATTCAAAACATGAAAAGAGAAGAAAAACAAAAAGAGAAAAAGAAAAGAAAAAGGAAAAACTTACCTGAACCCAAACTCAGCCGGCCCAATTACCTCAGCCAGCCCACACCTGTGCCCCCTCCTTTCCCCGTCTCTGTCTTGCTGACGTGCGAGAACCACCCGTCGAACCTTTCTTCCCCACCGAGCCTCCACAACCACGAACGGCCGCCGCGCTCCCCACTTCTTCGGCCATCAAATGTGGTCGTTTCCCCCACTACTCTCATCGTGTAAATGATCACCATTATGCTCTCAGCCATTTCCGGCGATTTCTCCTATCAATCCTCACTTGAGCATGCCTCTTCTCTCTTCCCCGAACTGCGAAACCCTAGCCGCTACGGCACGGTATGGCACCGGCGTTCCCGATGATTCAACCCATATTTCTTGGTTTCACTTTGCCTAACTCGTTCAATGTGCCTTTAGGGAGCCACTGGGCAGGTATCTTCATCGATTTGGAGACCGCATCATCGATTTCGTCAGCCGCCGTCGAGCCTCGCCCCCTGTCGCCGCTGCGCGCCCGTCTCCAACTGATTCTCCGCGTGCGCAGCACCACGGTGAGGTTAACCACCGTCTTCTCTCTCTTTCCACCCATTCCCCGTCACTTTTAGGACACTGGATCGTTGTTTCGGCCAACTCCGGCAAGCCTCCATGGGCGCCACCGCCCCCTGGGTGGTATGGCCGCCGCACGCCCTGCCGCCGGGTGACGTGGCCACTTGGTGGCCGTCCATTTCATCCGGACGGCCACAATTAGAACATGGGATACCCCTTCGCTTTATAAAATCTAGACCATCCACTTTAGATCCAACGGCTCAAATTAAATCCCTTATAACCGTTGGTAATTTTACGCATAACCCCCTGGAAATTTCTAATTAATCACAGATTGGCCCAAAGTTTTATAAAACAAACCCTAACCTTTCTGTAAATTATGTAGTGACTGTGAAATAAAGTGAAAATCTTTAGAAAAGCCCTAGAAAATATAAAAAATTAAATAAAAGTCCATAGTTTTTGTAAAATATTATAAAAACAACCCTATAAGTATTAATATCTAGTTCTGAATTATTTTTAATAATATAATTAAATTGCTGATTTATGTATAAAATGCTCTGTAAGTGTATTTATTTTATAGAAATTAATTTGCACATAGGAAATAAATATTAAAAATGGTGTAAAAATTGTAAAATGCATATTTTATGTTAGGAATCTATTTTAAGCATATTTTTGAAGTTGAAAAAATTCTAGGTAATAATATTAGGTTTCAAATAAATATAAAAATTGTATTAAAATTACTAAAAATGTATTTACTCAAATTATCACATTTAACTCCAAATTCTCAATAATAAATAATTATGCTTATGATCCAAAACTATCCATAAAATCATAAATGTGTGGGATTTTATGTTTGTGTAATTGTAATGTATGCATTTTGTAATTGTTCTTATTGTATGTTATTATTTTCTGTGCAACATCGTATCTAGAGTCGGGGCTAGAACCGAATTTTAATTTGCAAAGCACAACTTCAAAGTCGGTAATCGACAGTTCCACAGAGGCAAGTGTACTTGACCATCTTGCTCCTTTTTTTGTTAAGTTTTAGATAGATTCGTGCTAAATTAAAAATTGAATCTTATGTTATGTTTTCCCAAGATTTTACACAGTATTCCTTGTCGCCATGGTTTGGGTGGATTATTATTAACTAGTTCACGCTTAGCCATGCTTAATTGAATAAAATCAATTTGTCTACATGTTATACTTGATCTACTATGAAATATGAGCTGTTGGCAATAATGGAAGTAGTTGATAGGAATCTGATAGGAGGTGTGTGACTGGTATGGTGCATGCGTGCACAAGACATTGGTTTGGGGTTTGACACCTATCGGATTCTAAGGACCGAGTTATGGAAGAAGTTGCTAAGCCATACAGTATCACCACATGGTTGTATATGAGATAACTTGGTTTAGTAATTTGGTTTCTCCCGGTGTAACATTGGTAATTGAACGAGCAGAGAATTGCTTTAGATTACTGCCTTGGGATCCACATGGCTCAAGAGGGGGCTTCTCCTGGTGTAGGGAAAATAGACTCCAGGTACCGGAGCGGTAAAACTTCAGAGTATCAATGCAAGTCGGGAGAACCATCAGAAAGACCTCGTAGTGATCTATTGGCCACTCAACTACGAAAGTGTGTAATGTGGTTAGCTACCACGGGCGACAGTGAGGTCTATCTAGTCCACATGGCAACAGGGGATGGAATTACAAACTGTGAGTAAAGGATACACACTCTGCAGAGTTTTGTCAAACTGTCTAGACAGCCGTGCTCATAGACACGAGCGGCTTGGAACCAAATTTATGATTAGCACACATGGATTAATGGTCGGTGAACGGTTTCGGAAATTATTGATCATTTTGGGAATTATGGGTGACATTCACCAAGAGACAGGTGCTAAAGAACAGTAAGAATAGGTTATAATTGCTATAGTGCTTTACCAGTGTTTGACTTCCTTGAATGTGACCCTTATGTCATAAACTTCCTCACTTGTTGAGTACCGTTGGTACTCAAACTTGCTTGTTGATTATCTTTCCCCAGTCTACAATGATGAAGAAGTGAAGAATAAAGATTTCTACGCTGATCCGGATGAGACGTTCTAGGCTGGCGAAACCCTCGACGACGCTTGTGATTTGGAGCCTCATTTATCTTCTATTTTCCGCTGCTTTGTAATTTGCTTTTAGACCTGGATGGTCATTTATGTAATAATTTATGTACTCGAACATTGTTCAATTTAATGGTATTTCACATTCGTCTACACATATATGAAATCAACTGATCCTGGCGTATATGTGGAAAGCATCTGATCGTCTTCTTAAAACCAGATGTGACATTCTAATGCTGGTGGCAGCATTGCACTGGGATTATAGGAATTCGTGGGGACTGCGGCTGTTTCAGTTGTCAGGGAGCCCAACCTCAATTCTGACCATTGTGCTCGAGATGGTTCTGCATAAGGTTGCCTCTGGATTGTCTTGCTGCTGGATCAGTGTATCCCACTGCAGATCAGCCTGATGATCACCGGGTCCTTGAGGCACTACTTGGATATCATTGTTTCCTTGCAAGTGGTCTG
This sequence comes from Tuctoria greenei, assembly GCA_036927565.1. Lineage (NCBI taxonomy): Eukaryota > Viridiplantae > Streptophyta > Magnoliopsida > Poales > Poaceae > Tuctoria > Tuctoria greenei. Next base: position 123,761,870 of record JAYESD010000005.1, read on the forward strand.
GCTGCGGGTGTAGGTTCCCATCTTCTGGGAGCTCTTCTTCCAATGTAATGTCACCACTCGGATGCATCCAATTCAGACTCGAAGTTATTTTCGGGAATGTTAGCCAATTAAAAACATCATGCATGTTCCAGTCATGGTCATGAACAGAGGCCTGGATGCATAAGAAACAAACTCAAATATTGAAGTTCCTGGAACATTCGAAGGAACTAGCTTTTTTAATACTCTTTTAGCTTGGAGAGAGAGATGGTTTCAAATCTCCGTTACTAGAGAGCAACGGTTTTGCTTGCACCCAGCCCAACAAACTTGTAAGCGGCTTGCATCGGGTTGCAACTCGTGGGCTTTGGTCTACGGAAGTGGCTCGAGAATACCGGACACGAACATGGTCAGCCACGGCCATCTCTTGTCCCCTGTCTTAGAACCAGACTCCTCAGAATCAAACGAGTACATTGTAGAGGAACTTGACCAAGATAAACCTCAGGCCACGTGGGTTGTGCCAGTGAAGAAGTTTAGCAAAGCTAGAAACCATGATGCAAGGATAAAGAACCATCCCACCCTCGAGTAGTCCCTATCTCTTTTGTTCAGCGCAAAGTCATGGCGGACTATGTTGGAATAAATGGGCTTGGCCCATATAATATTCTGAATTAATTCTCAATAAATCTCAAAGACCCATTAGGGCAAGAGTGAGTGATACTAAATAATTAGTCCCATATGAAAAGTGGAAGTGGAGCAACCGCTACATAAAAGGGAGGTTGCTCTTCCACTCCTTGAGTGAGAGAGAAGAGAGGAAGAGAGGGGTGACCCACGCGCGCTCCTCCTCCTCCTCCTCTTCGCTCGCCTCGCCTCGCCTCGCCTCGCCCCGCACACGCGTGTGTTCATGTGAATTCGAGCCCAGATTTTATATTTTTGCAGAAAATATAATTGGGCTTTTGGGCCTCCGAATTTTTGGGGCTACCGAGTCAGAGTCCAAGTCGTTGGAGACGGACGCGTCTACGACTGCGGAGTCATTTTGGATCCGGGCCCTCCGGATCGCATACGAACCGCCTCCGTGAGACTTTATAAATACGGGCGTCCGCGGTACGGCAGGGCATCCCACGATCAGATCGTTTCTCACGTTCGCGTTCCTTGCGCCGCCTTCTAGTCTTTCCATCCCGAGCGCCGGCGTGCACCGACGATCGGGGGAGCAGGTCTCCGGAACTGCTCGCCCTTGCGATCCTACACCGGGAGAGGGCGAATATGGTTTTTGGGAAGCGCTCCGCGCGATTGCTCGCGTTCTTCACCACGGGTCGTCTACCGAGGAGATCGGGCGCTACGGCCCAATGTCGTCACTAACGTCTGCATCAACAGTCGGCCGTCAGATCTATAGTGGTTCAACCGGCTTCAAATCGGTACGCGATATTTCTTGTCTCGCCTGTCTGTCGGAATTGGTCGGTATTGTTTTCACGTGTTTTTCTGGAATTGTTCTATAAATTGCCTCCTATTTTCTAACAATCCAAAAACCTTATTTGGCAATTTCCTGAGTTGAACATGATGACTTTAGCCGATGCACTGAGGCCGGAGAAATTCTCTGGCGTGCACTTCAAGAGGTGGCAAGTTAAGGCCACGCTCTGGCTACAATCTCTTAAGATCTTCTGCGTAACCGAGGGCAGGTCTCAAGGTCCTTTGTCTGTTGAAGAACAGACAAAGTTTGAGGAAGCCAATTCTGCCCTAAGAGGATGCATCTTAAGTGTTCTTGATAATAAACTCTGTGATGTCTACTTGACAGTCACAGATAGTAAGGAGCTCTGGGATGCACTTAACGCCAAGTATGGTGCAGCCGATGCAGACGGTGAACTGTATATCACGGAGAATTTTCATGACTACAAGATGGTTAACAACCGTCCTGTAGTTGAACAAGCTCATGAAATACAGTACCTTGCGAGGGAGCTCAATCTCCTTAAGTGTCCTTGACCCGACAAGTTTGTGTTGGGTGCATTATTGCAAAGTTACCTCCATCATGGAGGAACTTCGCCACAGCTCTCAAACACAAGAGACAGGAAATATCAGTTGAAAACCTAATGCATTTCTTGATGTTGAGGAGAAGGCTCGGGCTAAGGACGCTACTGAGAAAGGAGGCGAGGGTGAATCTAGCGCCAATGCTAATATGGTGCAGAAACCCAATGTTAAGAACAAAGGGAACAAGTCTCTATTCAAGCCAAACAAAACTACTGCTTTCAAGAAGAAGAAGTCAAACAAAGCCAATGATGGTTGCTGCTACACCTGTGGGGAGCAGGGACATATTTCCAAGAACTATCCTGAGAGGGCAGATCGCAAAGGGAAAAAGAATGTCAACATCGTGACATCCAGCAATGCAGATGGGTACGGTAATTCCTTTACTGTTCTTTTTATTTCTCAAACACCATCTTTGTGGTTTGATACGGGTGCTAATGTTCATGTATGTTTTGACGTGTCCATGTTTACTTTTTACTAGTTCGTCCGGGATTCCGCCGTCCTAATGGGGAATGGGCCACATGCTTCTGTTCATGGTGTTGACACGGTCGATCTGAAGTTCACTTCGGGAAAGATTGTCCAGCTGAAGAACGTGCAGCATGTCCCTACTATGAATAAGAATCTTGTTAGCGGTACCCTTCTATGCAGAGATGGGTTTAAGGTAGTTTTAGAGTCCAATAAAATAGTTGTGTCCAAGCATGGACAATTTATTGGTAAAGGCTATGAATGCGAAGGCCTGTTCCGCTTTTATCTTTCAGAGTTTAATAATAAGTCAGTAAACCATATTTGTGGCGATATTAATGATGATGCAAGTGTTTGGCATTCTCGTTTATGTCACGTTAATTTTGGTTTAATAAATCGGCTATCTAGTCTCAAATTAATTCCGGAATTCACTATTGTCAAAGGTTCTAAGTGTCATAGTTGTGTGCAGTCAAAGCAACCTCGAAAGCCTCATAAGGCAGTCGAGTAGAGAAACTTGGCACTATAGGATCGAAGAGCACGTTAAAAGTTACCAGAGGGGGGTGAATGGTAGATTTAAAAATCTTACGCAGCGGAAACAGTTAAACCCCAACCCCTTCAGCAGAAAAATGATCTGTAAAAGAAATCGTGTGTGAGACTAATCTAAACGTGTTCCACCGTGACAAAAGTGATAGATATCAGAGAGAATCAAGTCACGAATACAACACAATAAGAATCACTCAAATCCGTCGAGAACAACTCAAGTTATGATCGAAAGATCAGACAAAGTTCAATCTGCCCTACCCGAAAAAAAACAGTTCTGGAATGCTACAATGAAACTCATGTAGATCATAGACCACAGATCCAATGACTGTAAAATTTTGACAGATCATATATAATCAAGTTGTGAAGACAACCCAAAAAGAATCATGTCAATTGGATCTGTAAAACTAGAGTTATGATAAAATCACCGACGAAAGGTAGTGTTGTCCAGAAACTCGACGAGTAAAACTTGTCTGGAACAAGTCGGACGAACAAGACACAAAAGTTCCTTCAAACTACGAATTTTATTCAATAGAACACAAGAGGAACAGACCCAAAGTCGTGCACCACGAGCTCTGGGCTCCCTTGCTTATATAACCAGCTCGAAAGCCAACTCATCTCAGATTAGGAATCTAATCCTACCCTGTTCACGAATCAAAACTTTCCATAACTCCTTAGGATTCTTCTATACGTAGATAGAAGCAATCTTAAGACTTCCAAACACCTTAGTAATGTAACCCACATTCCTAAACAACTCAAATTCGTGACCCACACGAAATCTTATCATAACCAACTCAAATTTTTCCATATTTGAGTCAAACCCGACTCAGCCGCAGCTTGAGTCCATAACCTAGTCAGTTGGACCTTTCCGACCAACTCTTTATGTCCACATCTCTTCATCACGTCTCGGAACCATGTAGCCACATCCATGCACTCCTTGCACACGTGCAAACATCTTCCAATGACGTCCACAATACCTTCACATGCATTGTTCTTGATTCAATCATGATGCGCAACCTCCTGATCAGCTCAACCATAATTCCTCCTGAATTTTATTGTTGGAACCTCATATCCTCCTTGAGACTAGTCCAATGGATACCATCACCAGCCATGTCTTGAACTCAAGCAACACCTGCACATGAATAAACAACCAATCCATACGAGCCCAAGTCCTCGACTTGACTCAAGTTAGTTCCGAACACAACACCTTACGTGAGAACCTCATATAAGCATGTTGCAAAACCACAGTAACACAATATCATCCATGTCAACCAAAAACACACCAAAGACTTAGCAAATGAAAACTAAGCAATCTTTCCAGAGATGTAAAACAAGTACGAAATATTGCAAATGAAAAACAGAAGCATTGCGATCAAGTTCCGGACCTTGCCAGAGCAACCCGAACCTTGAGTTGGAGCTAACAAAAGCTAGTAGAGCCTAGCGCCGGAACTTACCAAAACTAGTATAACCAAGCTCCCGCCTAGCAGGACCTTAATAAAAAGGTGTTTTGGTGATATTCAAAACTTTTATCGTCAAAGCAAGTGTATTCACTACAAGCCAATGTATTCAGCACACATAGGTCTTACAATCTCCCCTTGATGAATGCATTGGCAACACCATTTAAAATCTGAACATTGGCTTATTCACATAAAAGTTTTGAAGGCAATTTCTCCCCCTTTGTAAATCAAAAGTAAAATGAGAAGAAAATTCAAAAATTATCCCATATTATCTCTCCTTATGCACATATTCTCTTTCTCTTGATGCTTATCTCTCTTCCTTTAACAATGTATTCAGCAAGTCATGAGCATATAAACAAATTATCTCTCCCCCTTTAGTTGTTATGAGCATATTATAACATATACATATAAACAAAGCTAATCCAAGTCATACTATCAAGTACCTTACATTATCACATCAATGAAATACATAAAGTAGTGTAAGCCATGCTAGAGATCAAATGTAATTTTCAATTCAAGTAAGTCATGATCTCACAAACTTAACTATTTCATAACTTGAAAGCATGACACTAGTTGCTTCATTTTATTATTTTTCAAAACACAAATTTAGATCATATGATATTTGCAAGAGATTATAAGCGCATCTGCCTTATTCTAACCAACCAAGCCAAGCCTATGCCATTTGACAATCAGAAGCTTAAGGACATGGTTTTAGTCATACACAACTTCTTCTAAGTTCATATCTAAGTGCAATGATAAGCCATCTCAAAAGAAGAAGTGCGATGCATGCATATTCTCTTGATCTTTTCTCAATTTATATTTGTTCATAAAAATTCAACAAGTGAGTTGATTACTTGATTAATTCTTTATGATCAAAAGCACTTGTGAACATGTAACAAGTTCAAAACAGCAAGAAAGTTCGACCATGACCAGTTTTAGTGTAAGTAATTATTCCAATTACTAGACATGGCAAGAACTACAAAATGTATAACATGAGTAATGTAGTAAGAACTTTCAGCATGTAAAAGGAATCACAAAGTCATATATGTATGAAATACTATGCTCATATTATTTTAATTTCAGATTCACACATAGACTTCCCAAGTTTCAAAACTCCCCCTCAATTTAAGCCATGAGGATGCATAACCCCTATTTCACTACGAATGTAACAAAAACGAGTGAAATCCAAAGGTTTTGTAAAAATGTCAGCCAATTGTTGTTCGGTATCTACATGGTGAAGCACAATGTTTCCTTTTTCAAAATTATCTCGGAGAAAGTGATACCTAATGTCAATATGCTTAGTTCTAGAATGTTGCACGGGGTTTTTAGCAATGCAAATGGCACTAGTGTTATCACAGAACAGTGGAACACTATCTAGATCAACCCCATAGTCCTTAAGTGTTTGAACAATCCAAAGAATTTGTGAGCAAGCACTAGCAGCAGCTACATATTCAGATTCGGCTTTGTATTGTGCAACTGAATTTTGTTTTCTAGAGGACCAAGCAACAAGAAAATTACCAAGAAAATGACAAGCACCAGAAGTACTTTTCCTATCAATCATACAACCCCCAAAATCAGCATCCGAAAAAGCTTTCAAAGTAACGGTTGAGAATGAAGGAAGAAAAATTCCAAATTCTTGAGTTCCATGTAAGTACCTGAGAATCCTTTTGACGGCTTGACGATGTGAAGCACGTGGGGAGGCTTGAAACCGTGCACAAAGACATACGCTGAATTGTATGTCTGGTCTTGATGTCGTGAGGTACAAAAGTGATCTGATCATGCTTCTATATTCTTTTTGATCCACTAGTTCACCATCTTTATCAAGTTTAAATGTTGTTGCTGTTCCCATTGGTGTCCGAAGAGGCTTGCTTTTGTCCATGTTGAAGCGCCTTAGGAGATCTTTTGTATACTTCGTTTGATGCACAAATGTACCCTCCTTTGTTTGCTTGATTTGCAGCCCCAAAAAGTAAGTGAGTTCACCCATCATACTCATTTCAAATTCGGAACTCATCATTGCTGAAAACTTGGACACAAGATCATGAGAAGCACAACCAAAGATAATATCATCTACATACACTTGAACGAATAATGGGTCATTGCCATGCTTAAGCACAAAAAGAGTTTTATCAACCTTGCCCATGGTAAACCCTTTTTCAAGTAAGAATGTTTTTAACCTATCATACCATGCTCTAGGGGCTTGTTTGAGACCGTACAAGGCTTTGGACAGTTTGTAAACATGATTAAGAAAATCTGGATTTTCAAAACTTGGTGGTTGCTTTACATAAACCTTCTCATCTATGTAGCCATTTAGAAAAGCACTTTTAACATCCATTTGATATAGCTTGAAACCTTTAGATGCAGCAAAGGCTAACACAATTCTTATGACTTCTAATCTAGCAACGGGAGCAAAAGTTTCATCAAAATTTAGACCTTCAACTTGAGTGAAACCTTGAGCAACTAACCTAGCCTTATTCCTAACCACAACCCCATCCTCACTTTGTTTATTTTTAAATACCTATTTAGTTCCAATTAAAGTGTGACCTTGAGGTGGAGGTACAAGTTTCCAAACATTATTTCTTTCAAAATTTTCTAACTCTTCTTGCATGGAAATAATCCAAGATTCATTAGTGAGTGCGTGTGATATATCTTTGGGTTCAAAAGAAGCAACAAAAGCAAAATGAGCATAAGAGTTTGGATCGCAAAACCTGGACCGTGTGACTCGTTCGTGCAAGCTTCCAATCATCTGTTGTGGGGGATGATCTTTGTAAAACCGTAGGGCAACATATGTCTCACAAGCTTATTCTTCTTCATGTTCATCACAAATCGATGAGCTTGTGACTTGAGGATGATTTGAATCAGCATTGATGGTTGTCGGTGCTGGTTGAGAATTAACATCCGGAGCTGAACCAAAGTCTTTAGCTACTGAGTTTTCAGGCAGCAGCTCCAATTCTTCCTCATCTTCAACGAAAATGCTCCCCCCTGCGGATATGGATCTGGACCTATAATGTTTGAGCTAGTACCTGGGCTAGCTTCATCAAAAGACACTTCACAAGTCTCCACAATTTTGTTAGTGTCAAGTAAAAGCACACGGTAGCCTCTAGTATGAGATGGATAACCAAGAAATATGCCATCAATAGATCTAGGTTCAAATTTATCAAGATTACCATGTTTCTTAACAAAGGATTTGCAACCAAAGACCCGAAAGTTTGTAACACTAGGCCTATGTCCAAACCGGAGCTCATATGGTGTTTTACCTAGCTTAGCACGCAAGAAAACACGATTTGAGACATAACAAGCGGTTGCTAACGCATCAGCCCAAAATTTCCTAGGAGTTTGATATTCATCAAGCAAAGTCCTAGCTATCTCAACTAAGGTTATGTTCTTTCTTTCTACAACACCGTTTTGTTGAGGTACATATGGTGAAGAAAATTGATGATCTATTCTATTTTCAGCACAAAAGTGATCAAAAGATTGATTTTTAAATTCAGTTCTATTATCACTTCTAATTGCTTTTAACGATCTTGGGTAATTAATTGATAATCTAAGAAATAAAGTTCTAAGTGACTAAAAACTTCATTCTTAGATGCCATAAAGTAAACCCAAGAGTATCTAGAATAATCATCAACAATCACAAGTACATACCATTTACCTCCGAAGGATTGAACACGTGAAGGTCCTACGGTGTCAAGATGCAAAAGTTGACATGGTTCATTTGTCATGATCATTGTGAGAGGAGTATGTGAACCTACAACCATCTTAGCATGTCTACGGGAAGAGCACACAATTTCATTGTCCCCTTTAAGCTTAGGCAGCCCACGTATGCGATCAAGAACACTAACACGCGTTAGGTGATCAAAGCCTACGTGACCAAGTCTACGATACCAAAAATATATATCCTTTGAATCATTAGCAACTAGACACCTATGCTTAGAGGAAGACATATCAAAATCAGCTTTAAAAACTCTTCCAAACCGAGACATGTTAAAAATAAGCTCACTATTTGAACTTACAACTTTGCAGCAGTTTTTGTTGAAAATAGTTTCTAGATTTTCATCTAGCAATTGTGAAACAGAAAGAAAGTTGTATTTCAAATATTTGACAAGTGTCACATCCTTCAAAGTGTAGTGATCATTTACTCTAACCGAACCCTTAGCAATTATAGGAGTTGAAGAATTATCGGCAAAAGTAACATTCTCTACACATGACACGAAAGAGAGGGAGGAGAACCAATCTTTGTTACCGGTCATAGGGCGTGAGCAACCTGAATCCACAATCCAAAAGTTCTCCTTCCTCAAATGTGTAACCTACATAGAGTCACAATACCTCGATGACTCAATACTGAGGTTAGTCAAAAGGCATTTAGGAATCCAGTACTGAGTCACGCGACGTGCAGCAGGAAAAACACGCGAAAGCTGAGACCAAACAGCAGGTTTATGAGTCAAAGTTTGAAATTTTTTATTCTTAACTACTGACCTATAAGGTGTTACTTGTGTAGCACAAAAATCAGTAGCTCCGGAGGCAAAAACAGAAGGTCCGGAGGTAAACTTTGAATGTTTTTGACTCAAAACAGCATATTGTGCAGCAAATTTTGCATGAAAGTTATGAAATCTAGCAACCATTCTTTCCCTTTTCTGTTATTTAGCTAGTCTATAACAAAAATCTATGACATGACCATCTCTACCACAATAGGTACAATGAAATTTAACGTTGTGTTCATGTCTAGATGAGCAAACAACATTTTTATTTGAAACCGAATGAGACAATACTCCTACAGATTTGAAAACCACTTCTTTTTGTTTCGGAACTGTTTGAATCAAACCACTTCCTAATGACTTTACACTTTTAGGTGGATGTGCCTTATCATGAGCATGAGAATCAAAACCTAAACCAGTTTTATCATTGCAAGACTTGGATGAATTCAGCAGTAAGTTTAGGTTCTTATTCCCATTACAAAACCGATCAAATGTCTTATGCATGTTATCAAGTTTATTGGACAGATCAAGACAATTTTCACATAAAGTTTTTCCTTTTAATTTGCAATTGGAACAATATTTAACTTCATGACAACGTAAAACATTGTTCAATATAGAGATTTCATTCATAGCATATTGCAGTTTCTTAACAAGATCATCACAACTAGACAATACAAATCAATTGTAGAACAAGAAGCATCTTTTAAGTTTCCAATATTAAGTGCAACAAGCTTTTTGTTCTTTTCAATTTCAAGTTCAAGTTTATCAAATGTGGAGGTATGTGCACTTCTTAGGGAGGACAATTGTTCATATATTAAGTCACATGAGGAACAAAAATCATCACTAGGAATCAAGGATTTCAAACGATTAATTTCAGATTCTAGTGACTCAATGTTAACAGCATTGTCCCTCAGTTTTTTGTCCTTTTTCTTAACAATAACAGTGGCACGAGAAATAGCATCACACATTTCATCGCAAGTAGGACATACCTCTTCATTGTCGCTGTTGTGTTCTGCCTCCTCCATACTTGATCTTGACTTGCCCGCCATGAAACACAAGTTTGCCAAATCATCTTCATCTTCATCACTTCCAATGTCCATGTCGCTTGAGCCAAGTTCCTGGAGTGCTGAGATAAAACTGCTCACCAATTAACGTCCTGTAAAACCCATCTTTTTCATCGTATCTTTTGCAGAGGAGTGCTTCGTTCTTGTTTTCTTTTCATCCCGGGAAGTAGGACCTGAAAGGTTAGGGAAATCTGAACGAAAATGTCATGTCTTACCACATTCAAAGCATCGTTGAGGTCCGGAGCTTCCTCTCCTTATAGTTCTCACATTTTGCAATGCTTTTGAGAACCGGGTAGAGATGAGCGCTAGCTCCTCCTCTGGAAACTCCTCAATCTGTTCAAGGGTTAGAGAGGACAGCAAAGCAAGTGTACCACAAGATGATGTTTGACCAGAACTAGGCATGTCACATTGAGAAACAAAAGCAATAGACTTGTTGGGGTTCTTACGTGAGATTATGTCAATTTCATGAGTTTTTAACTTGGAATATAGCACATCTAAAGTAAGTGAACTCATGACAGTAGATTCACGAATAGATGTGACTTTCATCTCCCAAATTGACATATCTAATGCACTTAGCAATTGCCTATCATTTTCAGCATCTAAAAAATTAACATTGACACTACGCAAGTTGTTGAGAATCTTATTAAAGCGAGCAAAAAGGTCATCAATAGACTCACAGGGTTGCATCTCGAAGCACATGTATTCTTTCTTGAACATGTCTTGCCTTACCTCTTTGATCGTATTGGATCCTTCGTGGTAGTCACAAAGTGCTTTCCACACATCGTATGCAGATCGGAGGTCTGCAACACGGTCGAAGTTGCTTTGTGTTAATCCTTGTATGATCAAGTTCCAAGCCTTGTTGTTGTTGTCGACATCTCCCAGATTTGTAGTTGTAACTTGATCGTTTGATGGCACTTCGTAAGGCTTGTATACCTTCTCCCATATTGCAAAGCCTTGTGCCTGGATGAAAGCCTCCATGCGTGTCTTCCAAACCTGAAAATCAATACCAGCGAACACACAAGGTTTGGCAGAGTACTTCTCCATGATGATTCGTCAAAAACACGCGCAAATCACAAAGATTAGAGCACCGTGGTTCTGATACCAATAGTAGGATCGAAGAGCACGTGAAAAGCTACCAGAGGGAGGGTGAATGGTAGATTTAAAAATCTTACGCAGCGGAAACAATTAAACCCCAACCCCTTCGGCAGAAAAACGATCTGTAAAAGAAATCATTTGTGAGACTAATATAAACGTGTTCCACCGTGACAAAAGTGATAGATATAAGAGAGAATCAAGTCACGAAGACAACACAACAAGAATCACTCAAATCCGTCGAGAAAAACTCAACTTATGATCGAAAGATCAAACAAAGGTCAATCTGCCCTACCCGAGAAAAAACAGTTATGGAACACTGCAAAGAAACTTGTGTAGTCATAGACCACAAATCCAATGACCGTGAAATTTTGGCAGATGATAGATAATAAAGTTGTGAAGATAACCCAAAAAGAATCACGTCAATTGGATTTGTAAAACTCGAGTTATGATAAAACCACCGATGAAAGGTAGTGCTGTTTAGAAACTCAACGAGTAAAACTTGTCTGGAACAAGTCGGACGAACAAGGCACAAAAGTTCCTTCAAACTACGAATTTTATTCAATAGAACACAAGAGGAACAGCCCCAAAGTCATGCACCATGAGCTCTGGGCTCCCTTGCTTATATAACCAGCTCGAAAGCCAACTCAACTTAGATCAGGAACCTAATCCTACTCTGTTCACGAATCGTAACTTTCCATAAATGCTTAGGATTCTTCTATACGCAGATAGAAGCAATCTTAAGACTTCCAAACACCTTAGGAACGTATCCCACATTCCTAAACAACTCAAGTTCGTGACCCACATGAAATCCTATCATAACCAACTCAAATCTTTCCATATTTGAGTCAAACCCGACTCAGCCGCAGCCTGAGTCCATAACCTAGTCGGTTGGACCTTTCCGACCAACTCTTTACGTCCACATCTCTTCATCACGTCTCGGAACCATGTAGCCACTTCCATGCACTCCTTGCACCCGTGCAAACATCTTCCAATGACGTCCACGATACCTTCACATGCATTGTTCTTGATTCAATCATGTTGCGCAACCTCCTGATCAGCTCAACCACAATTCCTCCTGAATGTGGTTGTTGGAACCTCATCTCCTCCTTGAGACTAGTCCAATGGATCCCATCACCAGCCGTGTCTTGAACTCAAGCAACACCTGCATATGAATAAACAACCAATCCATACGAGCCCAAGTCCTCGACTTGACTCAAGTTAGTTCCGAACACAACACCTTACGTGAGAACCTCACATAAGCATGTTGCAAAACCACAGTAACACAATATCATCCATGTCAACCAAAAACGCACCAAAGACTTAGCAAATGAATACTAAGCAATCTTTCCATAGATGTAAAGCAAGTACAAAACATTGCAAATGAAAAACAGAAGCATTGCGGTCATGTTTTGGACCTTGCCAGAGCAACCCAGACCTTGAGCCGGAGCTAACAAAAGCTAGTAGAACCTAGCGCCGGAACATACCAAAACTAGTATAACCAAGCTCCCGCCAGAGCTTACGAAACTAGAAGGACCTTAATAAAAAGGTGTTTTGGTGATATTCAAAACTTTTATTGTCAAAGCAAGTGTATTCACTACAAGCTAATGTATTCAGCACACATAGGTCTTACAGGCACCATTAGAACTCATACATTCTGATCTATGCGAAATGAATGGTGTGTTGACAAAAGGTAGAAAGAAATATTTTATGATATTAATAGAGGATTCTACTAGATTCTGCTATGTTTACTTGTTGCAAACTAAAGATGAAGCTTTAGACTACTTTAAAATCTACAAATCTGAAGTAGAAACTCAACTAGAGAGAAAGATCAAACGTCTTAGGTTAGATCGTGGTGGTGAGTATTTTCCCAAAATATTTGATGATTTTTGTGCGGAACACGGTATTATACATGAGAGGATGCCTCCCTATTCACCCCAATCAAACGGCATAGCTGAGAGGAAAAATTGCACACTGCGTGACTTGGTGAATGCCATGTTAGACACGTCCGGTTTATCTAAGGCATGATGGGGGAGGCTCTATTGACTTCATGTCATGTCCTAAACCGTGTTCTAAACAAGAATAAAGAGAAAACCCCTTATGGGGAGTGGGTTGGGAGAAAACCGTCACTATGATACTTGTGTACTTGGGGATGTTTGGCAAAGGTCAATGTTCCAATTACCAAGAAACGCAAGCTGGGACCAAAGACAGTGGATTGTGTCTTTCTAGGCTATGCTCATCGGAGCATCGCATATAGATTTTTGGTAGTCAAATCTGAGGTACCTGATATGCATGTTGATACTATTATGAAATATCGTGATGCAACATTTTTTGAGAATATTTTTCCTATGAAAGATATGCATAGCACTGCTAGGATCTCTTCTGAAATTTGTCCTGAATCCACCACAACTAGCGAGTTTCTTGATACACCGTTTGAGAATATCCCAGAGGAGGAACACAATGAAATAACTCAGTCGACTAAGAGATCACGGATTGCAAAATACTTCAGTGATGATTTCATTGTGTACCTTGTGGACGATACTCCTAGATCCATAGCAGAGGCATATGCATCACCTGATGCAGATGACTGGAAAGAAGCAGTTCATAGTGAGATGGACTCAATTATTTCCAATGGAACCTGGAAGTTAACTGAACGGCCATACGGGTGCAAACCAGTAGGCTGCAAGTGGGTGTTCAAGAAGAAGCTCATGCCTGACGGTACTATTGAAAAGTACAAAGCGGGACTAGTTGCTAAGGGCTATACTCAAAAGGAAGTTGAAGACTATTTTGACACCTATTCACCTGTCGCCAGAATGACGACAATTCGTGTACTACTTTCTCTGGCTGCCTCTTATGGTCTAATCATCCATCAAATGGATGTGAAGACAGCTTTCCTTAATGGAGAGTTGGAAGAGGAAATTTATATGGAACAGCCTGATGGGTTCGTAGTAAAAGGTGAAGAGACAAAGGTGTGCAAATTTTTGAAATCCTTGTATGGCCTGAAACAAGCACCTAAACAATGACATGAGAAGTTCGATAGTACTTTGATGTCTGCGGGCTTTGTCATTAATAAGGCTGATTGGTGCGTGTACTATCGCCATGGTGGGGGCGATAGCGTTATATTATGCTTGTATGTGGATGACATACTCATTTTTGGTACGAGCATTAATATAATTTCTGAGGTCAAGTCTTTTCTATCAAAGTGTTTTGACATGAAAGATCTGGGAGAAGCTAATGTTATTTTGAACATTAAGCTAAATAAGGATGAGAGTGGAATTACTTTAAGTCAATCCCACTATGTTGAGAAAATCTTGATCCGGTTCGGCTTTATGGATAGCAAAGTTTCTCCAATGCCTTATGATCCCAGCGTGATACTTAGAAAGAACAAGAAAGAGTCAAGAGATCAACTCAGATATTCTCAGATGATCGGTTCACTCATGTACTTAGCTAGCGCAACCCGTCCTGATATCTCGTTTGCTGTGAGCAAACTGAGCAGGTTCATGTCAAACCCGGGTATATATCATTGGCATGCACTTGAAAGGGTTATGCGCTACTTGAGAGGTACAATGAGTTATGGAATTCATTATACTGGGCGTGCCTGAGGGTTATAGTGATTCGAACTGGCTCTGATGTTGATGAACTCTATGCCACGAGTGGATATGTGTTCACTCTAGCGGGTGGAGCTATATCATGGAGGTCTTGCAAACAGACCATTTTGATGAGGTCAACCATGTAAGCAAAACTCACTGCTTTAGAGATAGCAACTGCAGAGGCAGAATGACTACGACAGCTCTTAATGGATTTGCCTGTAGTTGAGAAACCATTGCTGGTAATCCTTATGAACTGTGACAATTAGATGGTGATTGCCAAAGTGACCAAATCTAAGGATAATGCAAAATCATCAAGACACGTCAAGAGACGTTTAAAATCTGTCAGGAAAATGAGAAACTTCAGAGTTATTACTGTTTCGTACATACAAACAGACAAAAACCTGGCAGATCCCTTTACGAAGGGTCTATCACGTAATGTGATAGAAAGTGCATCTAGAGAGATGGGTTTGAGACCCATTGATGTGACACCATAGTAGTAACCCAGCCTATGTGATCGGAGATCCCGTGAATTAGAACATGGGAAAACAAGCTAGTGGTTCACTGAGGAGAGTACTTCCTTTATACCCTCTTTATGTGAAGATGCACACTTGTACTCTCAATCTGTAAGGCAGGTTGGCAATTTGCCTTAATGTGTTTCTGTTGGCTATGTGTAGCAAAGATGCCGTCTTACAGGGCAGTCTTGAGGAAAACGCACCTATATGAGCTCCGACTGTCTAACATTGCAGTCTGTGAGATTTGGGTGATCTCCGGAAAGCTCATGAAGAGACCAGGGAGTACGACGCATATGCTCCACCCGTGGGGTAGACTACTGGTAGTCAAGTACTGGTAATGGTCTTTAAGTGAAGTCAGTTCACATAAAACTTGCAATTCAAGGCGTAGTCTATTGTTCAAGTTGTGACCTGATGAAACTTGAGGATCTAGGCAGATGTTCAACTTCACAGTCTCTGCCGAAACACTAGTATATCAAACAAGGAACGAGAATGACCTCTCTCCTAATGGCATTGAGATCTGGTGGGGGATTATTGGAATAAATGGGCTTGGCCCACATAATATTCAGAATTAATTCCCAATAAATCTCAAAGGCCCATTAGGGCAAGAGAGAGTGGTACTAAATGATTAGTCCCACATGGGAAGTATAAGTGGAGCAACCCCTACATAAAAGGGAGGTTGCTCTTCCACTCCTCGAGTGAGAGAGAAGAGAGGAAGAGAGGGGTGGCCCACGCGCGCTCCTCCTCCTCCTCGCTCGCTCGCCTCGCCACGCCTCGCCTCGCCCCGCCCCACACACACGCGCGCGCGCTTGTGTTCGTGTGAATTCGAGCCTTGAGCCGAGTCTAGATTTTATATTTTTGCAGAAAATATAATTGAGCTTTGGGCTTTTGGAGCTCCAAATTTTTGGGGCTACCGAGTTAGAGTCCAAGTCGTTGGAGACGGACGCGTCTACGACTGCGGAGTCAGTTCGGATCCGGACCCTCTGGATCGCATACGAACCGCCTCCGTGGGACTCTATAAATACGGGCGTCCACGGTATGGCAGGGCATCCCACGATCAGATCGTTTCCCACGTTCGCGTTCCTTGCACCGCCTTCTAGTCTTCTCCATCCCGAGCGCCGGCGTGCACCGACGATCGGGAGAGCAGGTCTTCGGAACCGCTCGTCCTTGTGATCCTGCACCAGGCGAGGGCGAATAAGGTTTTTGAGAAGCACTCCGCGCAAATGCTCTCGTTCTTCACCACGGGTCGTCTACCGAAGAGATCGGGCGCTGCGGCCCAACGTCGTCACCAACGTCTGCAGCGACAGTCCGCTGTCAGATCTACAGTGGTTCAGCCGGCTTCAAATCGGTACGCGATATTTCTCGTCTCTTCTGTCTGTCGGAATTGGTCGGTGCTGTTTTCACGTGTTTTTCCGGAATTGTTCTGTAAATTGTCTCCTATTTTCTAACAGACAAATGAAATCCAGATATCTTCTACCCTAATAGGATCACCTAACACTACTACAATTTGAATCCTATTTACTTTACCCTTCCATATAATTCCTTGTCACCGGGTTGGTTTGCGAGGATGTTACTATTACTTTGACGCTTAGCCCTGCTTAGTATTGGGAGGGACATGCTCTACTTACATGTTACATTATTAATTGTTATGATCATTTATTGTGAATTGTGAAATGAATTGTAGTGGATAGGAATCTGGCGGGTTGGTTTGTATGGTATGGTGCAGTTTGCACGAGACCCGGGTTTTGGGGTATGGACCTTGCCGGATTCTAAGGACCGGTTTATGGAGAAAGACACCTAGCTATTTAGTACCACCGCAAGACTGAGTATGGGACAGCTTGATTAATTAATTAGGTTCCTTCAGGCTTAGTGCTAGTTTTTGGATAGTGTGGGGAATGGGTTCAGCGTATCTGCCCTTGGATCTACAAGGCTCAAGAGGGGGCTTCTGTTGGCGGAGGGGTACTCCAGTAGATGCCTCAGCGGTGAAACCTCAGTGGGATAGTACTAGTCGGGAGTGCCTTTGTAAAGATCTCGTAGTGATCTCCTGGCCTCACACCAAAGGAAGTGTGCAATATGGTTCGCGACCACGGGCATCAGGGAGGTTTACTTAGTCCACCTAGCAACAGGGGATGAAATAATGGCTTGTGGGTAAAGGGTACATTCTCTGCAGAGATTTAGAAACTGTCATGACAGCCGTGCTCACGGACAGGAGCGGCTTGGTGTCCAATTTATAATTAGTCAATGAATGGGAATGGTGGGACTTGGCTTACAAATGGGTCATGGTTGGGTTCATACACTTAGAAGTAGGTGCTAATGAAAGCTAAGGATAGGATGTAATGCTATAGTGCTTAACCGTAATTTGGCCATTCCTTTCTAAAAACCTACATGTCATATCTTCCCCACTTGCTGAGTACCGTTGGTACTCAAACTTGCTCGTTGCTTATCTTTCCTCAGTCTACAATGGAGAAGAGGTGGAGAATGAAGACTTCCACATTGATCCGGAACAGACATTCTAGGCTGGCGCAACTCCCGGGCAACGCCTGTGCATGGAGCCACACTAGTTTACTTTTCTGCTACTTTGCTTTGTAATCTTATTTTAGACCTACGAGTCATTATTGTAAGACATTTATGTATTCGAACATAGCTTGTAATAAATGATATTACACTTTCGTTTACACATGTATGATGTGAACCGATCCTGGCATACATGTGGAAGACATCCGGTTGTCTTGTTGGGACCGTATGTGACATGGATGATAGTAATTGTGTTTCTCCTATACCTCTCTGTTGCTGCTGCCAAAAATAATTTAGTGGGTTTATCCCTCAGCTTCGTCAATCTTTCTGTGTGTCTCTGCCTCCAATAGTCATTTTTCTGTTGCAGCAAGTTTGGAGTCTGTGCTTTTATTAATTCTCTGAATAATTTTTCTTGAATGAATAGGCCTCTTTGCTCTTCTAGCTTATCTATCACCAGTAAGGTCTCACTGCACTTACATAACAACTTGGAGAGGCTGCCCACATTCCTGCTCCAAATTTTCAATTTATTTGTCAGCCTTTTCAGCTTTGTCGCCACACACGTCTTGCACTATTCATTAGGGACAATGGTTGATCCCATGATTCTTTCACTATGTCCAAAAACTGCGGGTGTTTGATCCAATAATTTTCAAACCTGAAGCACTGTGCCTTACGGATGTTTGTGCTGATCTGTTCTATGCACGGGACATGATCTGAAGTGTCCATTGTTAGAGGAAGCAATATTGTATTTTGGAACGTGACTGCCCAGTGTAGTGAGGTGAAGCACCAATCTAGTTGTTCTAAAAACTGTGTGTCCTGCATGTTGCTCCAAGTATTGTTCCTTCCTTTTAAAGGAATTTCCAGGATGCCCACGAGTTGAATGATGTTGTTCAACAACATCATGTTGTTGAGGTTAGCTCCTGTTCTATTTCTATCCTCTGTGTTCCGGTATAGGTTAAAGTCCTCAATTATCATCCACAGTTGATCTGGATCCACTTACTGGCCCCACAACCATTGAATAAACTCATCTGTCAATGTTCCATGACAGGGTCCATATGCTGTTACGAGATTCCAGATGACACCATTTTGTAGATAGGTGAATTTAACCTAGATTGCATAGTCTAGGATTTGTATGCCCCCCCCCCTGGATTAGATTTCCATTCCAACTCATCAGTATTCGTCCGGAGGCCCCTCTCGAGGGTGGTAAGGCAAATTTGTCGAACCTTCTTGGCACGAGTTTCTTGATAAAGGAAATGTCTATATGCTCTTTTTTGTTTCTTCGATAAAGAAGATTTACAATCATTAACTTCCTCAATCTTAGCCCTCACCGCCTGCTGTTTACTGTTGTCGTTGATGCCTTTGATATTCCAGTCGAGGGTATTTCAGTTTTTGTTATTGCTGTTGTTGTTGTGGGTCATCACAAAAACTAATTGTGTTGTGGGCTTCCCATCCAGTGTGTAACACACTGAATGCCTTGATCAAGCAGTGTTCGCGGCTCTGTACATAGTCATTTGGTTGGTTTCCCATTTTGGGCGCATAACTGACACAGAGGCCCAAACAGGAGCCCATGTAGATGTAGATGATGTCTACCTTGTGTTGGGTTGTGAGGCGCCAAGGGCTAGCCTGGTAGTTCAGAGTCCTGGTCAATGTAGGGGATATGTATTGGTTGTTCGTAACCCAGATAGAGCTATAACTTATCATAGGATTTTGATGAAGTCCCTCCAGCAGAGCATATGCAATATGTTCCGATATGTTAAGTACCAACAGAAGACAATCTTTAATGAAACCCAAGACACTGGTGCTGGTGCTAACTCTTGCCCTAGTGCAGCAACCATGAGATACATGTTATACAACAAAAGCACTGACCCTTTGATACTCACATCAGTGCAAACACAATATCACCTGACACCCTCCCTTAATATTACAACATGTGTACAACAAAAATACCACCTGAACCCATAACTAGTACTTCTATGGTCGGCACTATCCATCAAACCATTGATAGTAGCATCAAGCTTACCTCTGAAGGATCCTCGCCATTTAGTTGGGGAAGCTTTTCGCGTGCCACCTCAAGTGTCACACCACAGTCAGTCACCGCGATGCTCTGTAGGACCGTTGAAGAAATTTCTGGTTAAGGGTTACAATTCTCCAAGTCTTCTAAACAAGGGAATTTCATTGGGCCAGGAAAGGACACATTACCCACCGAGTGGGCTTGAGCATGAACCCCCTTTACCTTGACGGGACGCCCTTCAACTCGCTTACATGGGCGTGCTACTGAAGTCCTGTGCCTGTCCAGAATGGTCTTTATTTTGTTGCCCCTCCTCAATGATTCTGGCGCAGCTGATTCTTTGCCTTTGCCATAAAATTTACGTGTTGCTGGGCCTGCTCTCACTGTCTTGCTAGCCTGTTGATCCCCCTGGTCTATTTCCATGTGCACTTGTTCAGCTGATCTTTGAGCTCTGCGAGTGTATACTCTCCCAAAGCTATTGGAGTTGTCTCTTCCCTTTTGTCCTAGTTGCCCAGCTTCCATGTCTCCGACTACCTCTTTAATTACCACTGAGGTCGTGGCAGATTTCCTAGCAGCCTGTGACAGTTCTCCCGCGGTGATTGTCACGGAAGGTCCTTGCAAATTTCTTTCCTGGGACTGGGTGTTCCACCAAGCAGTTGATGACTGCGGGAAAGCCACAGCTAGCATCATTCCCAATGCTGCCGAATCAAATGGTTGCAGCCAAGATGGCTACTGGGACTGATCCCCATTGCGGCCAAATGAGAAAATTGGCTCCCCATGCAGGTTAGTTTGTGGTTGGCCACCCTGGACTTTTCCTCGAACTGGTCTTGACCTTCTATGTAACACCCACATGTTTAACCAAGAAAAAATTAAATATTTAATTAATGGAATTTCGTGAATAAAATAAAATAAAATAAAATAAAATAAAAATGGACTCAAGGCAAGTGCATCATATGTCATGCATGTGTGAAATTTTTTGAAATTCAAAAAATTGTTTGAAACTTCGTTTTAGAATTCAAAACATGAAAAGAGAAGAAAAACAAAAAGAGAAAAAGAAAAGAAAAAGGAAAAACTTACCTGAACCCAAACTCAGCCGGCCCAATTACCTCAGCCAGCCCACACCTGTGCCCCCTCCTTTCCCCGTCTCTGTCTTGCTGACGTGCGAGAACCACCCGTCGAACCTTTCTTCCCCACCGAGCCTCCACAACCACGAACGGCCGCCGCGCTCCCCACTTCTTCGGCCATCAAATGTGGTCGTTTCCCCCACTACTCTCATCGTGTAAATGATCACCATTATGCTCTCAGCCATTTCCAGCGATTTCTCCTATCAATCCTCACTTGAGCATGCCTCTTCTCTCTTCCCCGAACTGCGAAACCCTAGCCGCTACGGCACGGTATGGCACCGGCGTTCCCGATGATTCAACCCATATTTCTTGGTTTCACTTTGCCTAACTCGTTCAATGTGCCTTTAGGGAGCCACTGGGCAGGTATCTTCATTGATTTAGAGACCGCATCATCGATTTCGTCAGCCGCCGTCGAGCCTCGCCCCCTGTCGCCGCTGCGCGCCCGTCTCCAACTGATTCTCCGCGTGCGCAGCACCACGGTGAGGTTAACCACCGTCTTCTCTCTCTTTCCACCCATTCCCCGTCACATTTAGGACACTGGATCGTTGTTTCGGCCAACTCCGGCAAGCCTCCATGGGCGCCACCGCCCCCTGGGTGGTATGGCCGCCGCACGCCCTGCCGCCGGGTGACGTGGCCACTTGGTGGCCGTCCATTTCATCCGGACGGCCACAATTAGAACATGGGATACCCCTTCGCTTTATAAAATCTAGACCATCCACTTTAGATCCAACGGCTCAAATTAAATCCCTTATAACCGTTGGTAATTTTACGCATAACCCCCTGGAAATTTCTAATTAATCACAGATTGGCCCAAAGTTTTATAAAACAAACCCTAACCTTTCTGTAAATTATGTAGTGACTGTGAAATAAAGTGAAAATCTTTAGAAAAGCCCTAGAAAATATAAAAAATTAAATAAAAGTCCATAGTTTTTGTAAAATATTATAAAAACAACCCTATAAGTATTAATATCTAGTTCTGAATTATTTTTAATAATATAATTAAATTGCTGATTTATGTATAAAATGCTCTGTAAGTGTATTTATTTTATAGAAATTAATTTGCACATAGGAAATAAATATTAAAAATTGTGTAAAAATTGTAAAATGCATATTTTATGTTAGGAATCTATTTTAAGCATATTTTTGAAGTTGAAAAAATTCTAGGTAATAATATTAGGTTTCAAATAAATATAAAAATTGTATTAAAATTACTAAAAATGTATTTACTCAAATTATCACATTTAACTCCAAATTCTCAATAATAAATAATTATGATTATGATCCAAAACTATCCATAAAATCATAAATGTGTGGGATTTTATGTTTGTGTAATTGTAATGTATGCATTTTGTAATTGTTCTTATTGTATGTTATTATTTTCTGTGCAACATCGTATCTAGAGTCGGGGCTAGAACCGAATTTTAATTTGCAAAGCACAACTTCAAAGTCGGTAATCGACAGTTCCACAGAGGCAAGTGTACTTGGCCATCTTGCTCCTTTTTTTTGTTAAGTTTTAGATAGATTCGTGCTAAATTAAAAATTGAATCTTATGTTATGTTTTCCCAAGATTTTACACAGTATTCCTTGTCGCCATGGTTTGGGTGGATTATTATTAACTAGTTCGCGCTTAGCCATGCTTAATTGAATAAAATCAATTTGTCTACATGTTATACTTGATCTACTATGAAATATGAGCTGTTGGCAATAATGGAAGTAGTTGATAGGAATCTGATAGGAGGTGTGTGACTGGTATGGTGCATGCGTGCACAAGACATTGGTTTGGGGTTTGACACCTATCGGATTCTAAGGACCGAGTTATGGAAGAAGTTGCTAAGCCATACAGTATCACCACATGGTTGTATATGAGATAACTTGGTTTAGTAATTTGGTTTCTCCCGGTGTAACATTGGTAATTGAACGAGCAGAGAATTGCTTTAGATTACTGCCTTGGGATCCACATGGCTCAAGAGGGGGCTTCTCCTGGTGTAGGGAAAATAGACTCCAGGTACCGGAGCGGTAAAACTTCAGAGTATCAATGCAAGTCGGGAGAACCATCAGAAAGACCTCGTAGTGATCTATTGGCCACTCAACTACGAAAGTGTGTAATGTGGTTAGCTACCACGGGCGACAGTGAGGTCTATCTAGTCCACATGGCAACAGGGGATGGAATTACAAACTGTGAGTAAAGGATACACACTCTGCAGAGTTTTGTCAAACTGTCTAGACAGCCGTGCTCATAGACACGAGCGGCTTGGAACCAAATTTATGATTAGCACACATGGATTAATGGTCGGTGAACGGTTTCGGAAATTATTGATCATTTTGGGAATTATGGGTGACATTCACCAAGAGACAGGTGCTAAAGAACAGTAAGAATAGGTTATAATTGCTATAGTGCTTTACCAGTGTTTGACTTCCTTGAATGTGACCCTTATGTCATAAACTTCCTCACTTGTTGAGTACCGTTGGTACTCAAACTTGCTTGTTGATTATCTTTCCCCAGTCTACAATGGTGAAGAAGTGAAGAATAAAGATTTCTACGCTGATCCGGATGAGACGTTCTAGGCTGGCGAAACCCTCGACGACGCTTGTGATTTGGAGCCTCATTTATCTTCTATTTTCCGCTGCTTTGTAATTTGCTTTTAGACCTGGATGGTCATTTATGTAATAATTTATGTACTCGAACATTGTTCAATTTAATGGTATTTCACATTCGTCTACACATATATGAAATCAACTGATCCTGGCGTATATGTGGAAAGCATCTGATCGTCTTCTTAAAACCAGATGTGACATTCTAATGCTGGTGGCAGCATTGCACTGGGATTATGGGAATTCGTGGGGACTGCGGCTGTTTCAGTTGTCAGGGAGCCCAACCTCAATTCTGACCATTGTGCTCGAGATGGTTCTGCATAAGGTTGCCTCTGGATTGTCTTGCTGCTGGATCAGTGTATCCCACTGCAGATCAACCTGATGATCACCGGGTCCTTGAGGCACTACTTGGATATCATTGTTTCCTTGCAAGTGGTCTGGCTGCGGGTGTAGGTTCCCATCTTCTGGGAGCTCTTCTTCCAATGTAATGTCACCACTCGGATGCATCCAATTCAGACTCGAAGTTATTTTCGGGAGTGTTAGCCAATTAAAAACATCATGCATGTTCCAGTCATGGTCATGAACAGAGGCCTGGATGCATAAGAAACAAACTCAAATATTGAAGTTCCTGGAACATTCGAAGGAACTAGCTTTTTTAATACTCTTTTAGCTTGGAGAGAGAGATGGTTTCAAATCTCCGTTACTGGAGAGCAACGGTTTTGCTTGCACCCAGCCCAACAAACTTGTAAGCGGCTTGCATCGGGTTGCAACTCGTGGGCTTTGGTCTACGGAAGTGGCTCGAGAATACCGGACACGAACATGGTCAGCCACGGCCATCTCTTGTCCCCTGTCTTAGAACCAGACTCCTCAGAATCAAACGAGTACATTGTAGAGGAACTTGACCAAGATAAACCTCAGGCCACGTGGGTTGTGCCAGTGAAGAAGTTTAGCAAAGCTAGAAACCATGATGCAAGGATAAAGAACCATCCCACCCTCGAGTAGTCCCTATCTCTTTTGTTCAGCGCAAAGTCATGGCGGACTATGTTGGAATAAATGGGTTTGGCCCATATAATATTCTGAATTAATTCTCAATAAATCTCAAAGACCCATTAGGGCAAGAGTGAGTGATACTAAATAATTAGTCCCATATGAAAAGTGGAAGTGGAGCAACCGCTACATAAAAGGGAGGTTGCTCTTCCACTCCTTGAGTGAGAGAGAAGAGAGGAAGAGAGGGGTGACCCACGCGCGCTCCTCCTCCTCCTCCTCTTCGCTCGCCTCGCCTCGCCTCGCCTCGCCCCGCACACGCGTGTGTTCATGTGAATTCGAGCCCAGATTTTATATTTTTGCAGAAAATATAATTGGGCTTTTGGGCCTCCGAATTTTTGGGGCTACCGAGTCAGAGTCCAAGTCGTTGGAGACGGACGCGTCTACGACTGCGGGGTCATTTTGGATCCGGGCCCTCCGGATCGCATACGAACCGCCTCCGTGAGACTTTATAAATACGGGCGTCCGCGGTACGGCAGGGCATCCCACGATCAGATCGTTTCTCACGTTCGCGTTCCTTGCGCCGCCTTCTAGTCTTTCCATCCCGAGCGCCGGCGTGCACCGACGATCGGGGGAGCAGGTCTCCGGAACTGCTCGCCCTTGCGATCCTACACCGGGAGAGGGCGAATATGGTTTTTGGGAAGCGCTCCGCGCGATTGCTCGCGTTCTTCACCACGGGTCGTCTACCGAGGAGATCGGGCGCTGCGGCCCAATGTCGTCACTAACGTCTGCATCAACAGTCGGCCGTCAGATCTATAGTGGTTCAACCGGCTTCAAATCGGTACGCGATATTTCTTGTCTCGCCTGTCTGTCGGAATTGGTCGGTATTGTTTTCACGTGTTTTTCCGGAATTGTTCTATAAATTGCCTCCTATTTTCTAACAATCCAAAAACCTTATTTGGCAATTTCCTGAGTTGAACATGATGACTTTAGCCGATGCACTGAGGCCGGAGAAATTCTCTGGCGTGCACTTCAAGAGGTGGCAAGTTAAGGCCACGCTCTGGCTACAATCTCTTAAGATCTTCTGCGTAACCGAGGGCAGGTCTCAAGATCCTTTGTCTGTTGAAGAACAGACAAAGTTTGAGGAAGCCAATTCTGCCCTAAGAGGATGCATCTTAAGTGTTCTTGATAATAAACTCTGTGATGTCTACTTGACAGTCACGGATGGTAAGGAGCTCTGGGATGCACTTAACGCCAAGTATGGTGCAGCCGATGCAGACGGTGAACTGTATATCACGGAGAATTTTCATGACTACAAGATGGTTAACAACCGTCCTGTAGTTGAACAAACTCATGAAATACAGTACCTTGCGAGGGAGCTCAATCTCCTTAAGTGTCCTTGACCCGACAAGTTTGTGCTGGGTGCATTATTGCAAAGTTACCTCCATCATGGAGGAACTTCGCCACAGCTCTCAAACACAAGAGACAGGAAATATCAGTTGAAAACCTAATGCATTTCTTGATGTTGAGGAGAAGGCTCGGGCTAAGGACGCTACTGAGAAAGGAGGCGAGGGTGAATCTAGCGCCAATGCTAATATGGTGCAGAAACCCAATGTTAAGAACAAAGGGAACAAGTCTCTATTCAAGCCAAACAAAACTACTGCTTTCAAGAAGAAGAAGTCAAACAAAGCCAATGATGGTTGCTGCTACACCTGTGGGGAGCAGGGACATATTTCCAAGAACTATCCTAAGAGGGCAGATCGCAGAGGGAAAAAGAATGTCAACATCGTGACATCCAGCAATGCAGATGGGTACGGTAATTCCTTTACTGTTCTTTTTATTTCTCAAACACCATCTTTGTGGTTTGATACGGGTGCTAATGTTTATGTATGTTTTGACGTGTCCATGTTTACTTTTTACTAGTTCGTCCGGGATTCCGCCGTCCTAATGGGGAATGGGCCACATGCTTCTGTTCATGATGTTGACACGGTCGATCTGAAGTTCACTTCGGGAAAGATTGTCCAGCTGAAGAACGTGCAGCATGTCCCTACTATAAATAAGAATCTTGTTAGCGGTACCCTTCTATGCAGAGATGGGTTTAAGGTAGTTTTAGAGTCCAATAAAATAGTTGTGTCCAAGCATGGACAATTTATTGGTAAAGGCTATGAATGCGAAGGCCTGTTCCGCTTTTATCTTTCAGAGTTTAATAATAAGTCAGTAAACCATATTTGTGGCGATATTAATGATGATGCAAGTGTTTGGCATTCTCGTTTATGCACGTTAATTTTGGTTTAATAAATCGGCTATCTAGTCTCAAATTAATTCCGGAATTCACTATTGTCAAATGTTCTAAGTGTCATAGTTGTGTGCAGTCAAAGCAACCTCGAAAGCCTCATAAGGCAGTCGAGTAGAGAAACTTGGCACTATAGGATCGAAGAGCACGTTAAAAGTTACCAGAGGGGGGTGAATGGTAGATTTAAAAATCTTACGCAGCGGAAACAATTAAACCCCAACCCCTTCAGCAGAAAAATGATCTGTAAAAGAAATCGTGTGTGAGACTAATCTAAACGTGTTCCACCGTGACAAAAGTGATAGATATCAGAGAGAATCAAGTCACGAATACAACACAATAAGAATCACTCAAATCCGTCGAGAACAACTCAAGTTATGATCGAAAGATCAGACAAAGTTCAATCTGCCCTACCCGAAAAAAAACAGTTCTGGAATGCTACAATGAAACTCATGTAGATCATAGACCACAGATCCAATGACTGTAAAATTTTGACAGATCATATATAATCAAGTTGTGAAGACAACCCAAAAATAATCACGTCAATTGGATCTGTAAAACTAGAGTTATGATAAAATCACCGACGAAAGGTAGTGTTGTCCAGAAACTCGACGAGTAAAACTTGTCTGGAACAAGTCGGACGAACAAGGCACAAAAGTTCCTTCAAACTACGAATTTTATTCAATAGAACACAAGAGGAACAGACCCAAAGTCGTGCACCACGAGCTCTGGGCTCCCTTGCTTATATAACAAGCTCGAAAGCCAACTCATCTCAGATTAGGAATCTAATCCTACCCTGTTCACGAATCAAAACTTTCCATAACTCCTTAGGATTCTTCTATACGTAGATAGAAGCAATCTTAAGACTTCCAAACACCTTAGTAATGTAACCCACATTCCTAAACAACTCAAATTCGTGACCCACACGAAATCTTATCATAACCAACTCAAATTTTTCCATATTTGAGTCAAATCCGACTCAGCCGCAGCTTGAGTCCATAACCTAGTCAGTTGGACCTTTCCGACCAACTCTTTATGTCCACATCTCTTCATCACGTCTCGGAACCATGTAGCCACATCCATGCACTCCTTGCACACGTGCAAACATCTTCCAATGACGTCAACGATACCTTCACATGCATTGTTCTTGATTCAATCATGATGCACAACCTCCTGATCAGCTCAACCATAATTCCTCCTGAATTTTATTGTTGGAACCTCATATCCTCCTTGAGACTAGTCCAATGGATACCATCACCAGCCATGTCTTGAACTCAAGCAACACCTGCACATGAATAAACAACCAATCCATACGAGCCCAAGTCCTTGACTTGACTCAAGTTAGTTTCGAACACAACACCTTACGTGAGAACCTCATATAAGCATGTTGCAAAACCACAGTAACACAATATCATCCATGTCAACCAAAAACACACCAAAGACTTAGCAAATGAAAACTAAGCAATCTTTCCAGAGATGTAAAACAAGTACGAAATATTGCAAATGAAAAACAGAAGCATTGCGATCAAGTTCCGGACCTTGCCAGAGCAACCCGAACCTTGAGCTGGAGCTAACAAAAGCTAGTAGAGCCTAGCGCCGGAACTTACCAAAACTAGTATAACCAAGCTCCCGCCTAGCAGGACCTTAATAAAAAGGTGTTTTGGTGATATTCAAAACTTTTATCGTCAAAGCAAGTGTATTCACTACAAGCCAATGTATTCAGCACACATAGGTCTTACAATCTCCCCTTGATGAATGCATTGGCAACACCATTTAAAATCTGAACATTGGCTTATTCACATAAAAGTTTTGAAGGCAATTTCTCCCCCTTTGTAAATCAAAAGTAAAATGAGAAGAAAATTCAAAAATTATCCCATATTATCTCTCCTTATGCACATATTCTCTTTCTCTTGATGCTTATCTCTCCCCCTTTGACAATGTATTCAGCAAGTCATGAGCATATAAACAAATTATCTCTCACCCTTTAGTTGTTATGAGCATATTATAACATATACATATAAACAAAGCTAATCCAAGTCATACTATCAAGTACCTTACATTATCACATCAATGAAATACATAAAGTAGTGTAAGCCATGCTAGAGATCAAATGTAATTTTCAATTTAAGTAAGTCATGATCTCACAAACTTAACTATTTCATAACTTGAAAGCATGACACTAGTTGCTTCATTTTATTATTTTTCAAAACACAAATTTAGATCATATGATATTTGCAAGAGATTATAAGCGCATCTGCCTTATTCTAACCAACCAAGCCAAGCCTATGCCATTTGACAATCAGAAGCTTAAGGACATGGTTTTAGTCATACACAACTTCTTCTAAGTTCATATCTAAGTGCAATGATAAGCCATCTCAAAAGAAGAAGTGCGATGCATGCATATTCTCTTGATCTTTTCTCAATTTATATTTGTTCATAAAAATTCAACAAGTGAGTTGATTACTTGATTAATTCTTTATGATCAAAAGCACTTGTGAACATGTAACAAGTTCAAAACAGCAAGAAAGTTCGACCATGACTAGTTTTAGTGTAAGTAATTATTCCAATTACTAGACATGGCAAGAACTACAAAATGTATAACATGAGTAATGTAGTAAGAACTTTCAGCATGTAAAAGGAATCACAAAGTCATATATGTATGAAATACTATGCTCATATTATTTTAATTTCAGATTCACACATAGACTTCCCAAGTTTCAAAACTCCCCCTCAATTTAAGCCATGAGGATGCATAACCCCTTTTTCACTACGAATGTAACAAAAACGAGTGAAATCCAAAGGTTTTGTAAAAATGTCAGCCAATTGTTGTTCGGTATCTACATGGTGAAGCACAATGTTTCCTTTTTCAAAATTATCTGGATTTTCAAAACTTGGTGGTTGCTTGACATAAACCTTCTCATCTATGTAGCCATTTAGAAAAGCACTTTTAACATCCATTTGATATAGCTTGAAACCTTTAGATGCAGCAAAGGCTAACACAATTCTTATGACTTCTAATCTAGCAACGGGAGCAAAAGTTTCATCAAAATTTAGACCTTCAACTTGAGTGAAACCTTGAGCAACTAACCTAGCCTTATTCCTAACCACAACCCTATCCTCACTTTATTTATTTTTAAATACCTATTTAGTTCCAATTAAAGTGTGACCTTGAGGTGGAGGTACAAGTTTCCAAACATTATTTCTTTCAAAATTTTCTAACTCTTCTTGCATGGAAATAATCCAAGATTCATTAGTGAGTGCGTGTGATATATCTTTGGGTTCAAAAGAAGCAACAAAAGCAAAATGAGCATAAGAGTTTGGATCGCAAAACCTGGACCGTGTGACTCGTTCGTGCAAGCTTCCAATCATCTGTTGTGGGGGATGATCTTTGTAAAACCGTAGGGCAACATATGTCTCACAAGCTTATTCTTCTTCATGTTCATCACAAATCGATGAGCTTGTGACTTGAGGATGATTTGAATCAGCATTGATGGTTGTTGGTGCTGGTTGAGAATTAACATCCGGAGCTGAACCAAAGTCTTTAGCTGCTGAGTTTTCAGGCAGCAGCTCCAATTCTTCCTCATCTTCAACGAAAATGCTCCCCCCTGCGGATATGGATCTGGACCTATAATGTTTGAGCTAGTACCTGGGCTAGCTTCATCAAAAGACACTTCACAAGTCTCCACAATTTTGTTAGTGTCAAGTAAAAGCACACGGTAGCCTCTAGTATGAGATGGATAACCAAGAAACATGCCATCAATAGATCTAGGTTCAAATTTATCAAGATTACCATGTTTCTTAACAAAGGATTTGCAACCAAAGACCCGAAAGTTTGTAACACTAGGCCTATGTCCAAACCGGAGCTCATATGGTGTTTTACCTAGCTTAGCACGCAAGAAAACACGATTTGAGACATAACAAGCGGTTGCTAACGCATCAGCCCAAAATTTCCTAGGAGTTTGATATTCATCAAGCAAAGTCCTAGCTATCTCAACTAAGGTTCTGTTCTTTCTTTCTACAACACCGTTTTGTTGAGGTACATATGGTGAAGAAAATTGATGATCTATTCTATTTTCAGCACAAAAGTGATCAAAAGATTGATTTTTAAATTCAGTTCTATTATCACTTCTAATTGCTTTTAAAGATCTTGGGTAATTAATTGATAATCTAAGAAATAAAGTTCTAAGTGACTAAAAACTTCATTCTTAGATGCCATAAAGTAAACCCAAGAGTATCTAGAATAATCATCAACAATCACAAGTACATACCATTTACCTCCGAAGGATTGAACACGTGAAGGTCCTACGGTGTCAAGATGCAAAAGTTGACATGGTTCATTTGTCATGATCATTGTGAGAGGAGTATGTGAACCTACAACCATCTTAGCATGTCTACAGGAAGAGCACACAATTTCATTGTCCCCTTTAAGCTTAGGCAGCCCACGTATGCGATCAAGAACACTAACACGCATTAGGTGATCAAAGCCTACGTGACCAAGTCTACGATACCAAAAATATATATCCTTTGAATCATTAGCAACTAGACACCTATGCTTAGAGGAAGACATATCAAAATCAGCTTTAAAAACTCTTCCAAACCGAGACATGTTAAAAATAAGCTCACTATTTGAACTTACAACTTTGCAGCAGTATTTGTTGAAAATAGTTTCCAGATTTTCATCTAGCAATTGTGAAACAGAAAGAAAGTTGTATTTCAAATATTTGACAAGTGTCACATCCTTCAAAGTGTAGTGATCATTTACTCTAACCGAACCCTTAGCAATTATAGGAGTTGAAGAATTATCGGCAAAAGTAACATTCTCTACACATGACACGAAAGAGAGGGAGGAGAACTAATCTTTGTTACCGGTCATAGGGCGTGAGCAACCTGAATCCACAATCCAAAAGTTCTCCTTCCTCAAACGTGTAACCTACATAGAGTCACAATACCTCGATGACTCAATACTGAGGTTAGTCAAAAGGCATTTAGGAATCCAGTACTGAGTCACGCGACGTGCAGCAGGAAAAACACGCGAAAGCTGAGACCAAACAGCAGGTTTATGAGTCAAAGTTTGAAATTTTTTATTCTTAACTACTGACCTATAAGGTGTTACTTGTGTAGCACAAAAATCAGTAGCCCCGGAGGCAAAAACAGAAGGTCCGGAGGTAAACTTTGAATGTTTTTGACTCAAAACAGCAGATTGTGCAGCAAATTTTGCATGAAAGTTATGAAATCTAGCAACCATTCTTTCCCTTTTCTGTTGTTTAGCTAGTCTATAACAAAAATCTATGACATGACCATCTCTACCACAATAGGTACAATGAAATTTAACGTTGTGTTCATGTCTAGATGAGCAAACAACATTTTTATTTGAAACCGAATGAGACAATACTCCTACAGATTTGAAAACCACTTCTTTTTGTTTCGGAACTGTTTGAATCAAACCACTTCCTAATGACTTTACACTTTTAGGTGGATGTGCCTTAGCATGAGCATGAGAATCAAAACCTAAACCAGTTTTATCATTGCAAGACTTGGATGAATTCAGCAGTAAGTTTAGGTTCTTATTCCCATTACAAAACCGATCAAATGTCTTATGCATGTTATCAAGTTTATTGGACAGATCAAGACAATTTTCACATAAAGTTTTTCCTTTTAATTTGCAATTGGAACAATATTTAACTTCATGACAACGTAAAGCATTGTTCAATATAGAGATTTCATTCATAGCATATTGCAGTTTCTTAACAAGATCATCACAACTAGACAATACAAATCAATTGTAGAACAAGAAGCATCTTTTAAGTTTCCAATATTAAGTGCAACAAGCTTTTTGTTCTTTTCAATTTCAAGTTCAAGTTTATCAAATGTGGAGGTATGTGCACTTCTTAGGGAGGACAATTGTTCATATATTAAGTCACATGAGGAACAAAAATCATCACTAGGAATCAAGGATTTCAAACGATTAATTTCAGATTCTAGTGACTCAATGTTAACAGCATTGTCCCTCAGTTTTTTGTCCTTTTTCTTAACAATAACAGTGGCACGAGAAATAGCATCACACATTTCATCGCAAGTAGGACATACCTCTTCATTGTCGCTGTTGTGTTCTGCCTCCTCCATACTTGATCTTGACTTGCCCGCCATGAAACACAAGTTTGCCAAATCATCTTCATCTTCATCACTTCCAATGTCCACGTCGCTTGAGCCAAGTTCCTGGAGTGCTGAGATAAAACTGCTCACCAATTAACGTCCTGTAAAACCCATCTTTTTCATCGTATCTTTTGCAGAGGAGTGCTTCGTTCTTGTTTTCTTTTCATCCCGGGAAGTAGGACCTGAAAGGTTAGGGCAATCTGAACGAAAATGTCATGTCTTACCACATTCAAAGCATCGTTGAGGTCCGGAGCTTCCTCTCCTTATAGTTCTCACATTTTGCAATGCTTTTGAGAACCGGGTAGAGATGAGCGCTAGCTCCTCCTCTGGAAACTCCTCAATCTGTTCAAGGGTTAGAGAGGACAGCAAAGCAAGTGTACCACAAGATGATGTTTGACCAGAACTAGGCATGTCACATTGAGAAACAAAAGCAATAGACTTGTTGGGGTTCTTACGTGAGATTATGTCAATTTCATGAGTTTTTAACTTGGAATATAGCACATCTAAAGTAAGTGAACTCATGACAGTAGATTCATGAATAGATGTGACTTTCATCTCCCAAATTGACATATCTAATGCACTTAGCAATTGCCTATCATTTTCAGCATCTAAAAAATTAACATTGACACTACGCAAGTTGTTGAGAATCTTATTAAAGCGAGCAAAAAGGTCATCAATAGACTCACAGGGTTGCATCTCGAAGCACATGTATTCTTTCTTGAACATGTCTTGCCTTACCTCTTTGATCGTATTGGATCCTTCGTGGTAGTCACAAAGTGCTTTCCACACATCGTATGCAGATCGGAGGTCTGCAACACGGTCGAAGTTGCTTTGTGTTAATCCTTGTATGATCAAGTTCCAAGCCTTGTTGTTGTTGTCGACATCTCTCAGATTTGTAGCTGTAACTTGATCGTTTGATGGCACTTCGTAAGGCTTGTATACCTTCTCCCATATTGCAAAGCCTTGTGCCTAGATGAAAGCCTCCATGCGTGTCTTCCAAACCTGAAAATCAATACCAGCGAACACACAAGGTTTGGCAGAGTACTTCTCCATGATGATTCGTCAAAAACACGCGCAAATCACAAAGATTAGAGCACCGTGGTTCTGATACCAATAGTAGGATCGAAGAGCACGTGAAAAGCTACCAGAGGGAGGGTGAATGGTAGATTTAAAAATCTTACGCAGCGGAAACAATTAAACCCCAACCCCTTCGGCAGAAAAATGATCTGTAAAAGAAATCATTTGTGAGACTAATATAAACGTATTCCACCGTGACAAAAGTGATAGATATCAGAGAGAATCAAGTCACGAAGACAACACAACAAGAATCACTCAAATCCGTCGAGAAAAACTCAACTTATGATCGAAAGATCAAACAAAGGTCAATCTGCCCTACCCGAGAAAAAACAGTTATGGAACACTGCAAAGAAACTTGTGTAGTCATAGACCACAAATCCAATGACCGTGAAATTTTGGCAGATGATAGATAATAAAGTTGTGAAGATAACCCAAAAAGAATCACGTCAATTGGATTTGTAAAACTCGAGTTATGATAAAACCACCGATGAAAGGTAGTGCTGTTTAGAAACTCAACGAGTAAAACTTGTGTGAAACAAGTCGGACGAACAAGGAACAAAAGTTCCTTCAAACTACGAATTTTATTCAATAGAACACAAGAGTAATAGCCCCAAAGTCATGCACCACGAGCTCTGGGCTCCCTTGCTTATATAACCAGCTCGAAAGCCAACTCAACTTAGATCAGGAACCTAATCCTACTCTGTTCACGAATCGTAACTTTCCATAAATGCTTAGGATTCTTCTATACGCAGATAGAAGCAATCTTAAGACTTCCAAACACCTTAGGAACGTATACCACATTCCTAAACAACTCAAGTTCGTGACCCACACGAAATCCTATCATAACCAACTCAAATTTTTCCATATTTGAGTCAAACCCGACTCAGCCGCAGTCTGAGTCCATAACCTAGTCGGTTGGACCTTTCCGACCAACTCTTTACGTCCACATCTCTTCATCACGTCTCGGAACCATGTAGCCACTTCCATGCACTCCTTGCACCCGTGCAAACATCTTCCAATGACGTCCACGATACCTTCACATGCATTGTTCTTGATTCAATCATGTTGTGCAACCTCCTGATCAGCTCAACCACAATTCCTCCTGAATGTGGTTGTTGGAACATCATCTCCTCCTTGAGACTAGTCCAATGGATCCCATCACCAGCCGTGTCTTGAACTCAAGCAACACCTGCATATGAATAAACAACCAATCCATACGAGCCCAAGTCCTCGACTTGACTCAAGTTAGTTCCGAACACAACACCTTACGTGAGAACCTCACATAAGCATGTTGCAAAACCACAGTAACACAATATCATCCATGTCAACCAAAAACGCACCAAAGACTTAGCAAATGAATACTAAGCAATCTTTCCATAGATGTAAAGCAAGTACAAAACATTGCAAATGAAAAACAGAAGCATTGCGGTCATGTTTTGGACCTTGCCAGAGCAACCCGGACCTTGAGCCGGAGCTAACAAAAGCTAGTAAAACCTAGCGCCGGAACATACCAAAACTAGTATAACCAAGCTCCCGCCAGAGCTTACGAAACTAGTAGGACCTTAATAAAAAGGTGTTTTGGTGATATTCAAAACTTTTATTGTCAAAGCAAGTGTATTCACTACAAGCTAATGTATTCAGCACACATAGGTCTTACAGGCACCATTAGAACTCATACATTCTGATCTATGCGAAATGAATGGTGTGTTGACAAAAGGTAGAAAGAAATATTTTATGATATTAATAGAGGATTCTACTAGATTCTGCTATGTTTACTTGTTGCAAACTAAAGATGAAGCTTTAGACTACTTTAAAATCTACAAATCTGAAGTAGAAACTCAATTAGAGAGAAAGATCAAACGTCTTAGGTTAGATCGTTGTGGTGAGTATTTTCCCAAAATATTTGATGATTTTTGTGCGGAACACGGTATTATACATGAGAGGACGCCTCCCTATTCACCCCAATCAAACGGCATAGCTGAGAGGAAAAATTGCACACTGTGTGACTTGGTGAATGCCATGTTAGACACGTCCGGTTTATCTAAGGCATGATGGGGGAGGCTCTATTGACTTCATGTCATGTCCTAAACCGTGTTCTAAACAAGAATAAAGAGAAAAACCCTTATGGGGAGTGGGTTGGGAGAAAACCGTCACTATGATACTTGTGTACTTGGGGATGTTTGGCAAAGGTCAATGTTCCAATTACCAAGAAACGCAAGCTGGGACCAAAGACAGTGGATTGTGTCTTTCTAGGCTATGCTCATCGGAGCATCGCATATAGATTTTTGGTAGTCAAATCTAAGGTACCTGATATGCATGTTGATACTATTATGAAATATCGTGATGCAACATTTTTTGAGAATATTTTTCCTATGAAAGATATGCATAGCACTGCTAGGATCTCTTCTGAAATTTGTCCTGAATCCACCACAACTAGCGAGTTTCTTGATACACCGTTTGAGAATATCCCAGAGGAGGAACACAATGAAATAACTCAGTCGACTAAGAGATCACGGATTGCAAAATACTTCGGTGATGATTTCATTGTGTACCTTGTGGACGATACTCCTAGATCCATAGCAGAGGCATATGCATCACCTGATGCAGATGACTGGAAAGAAGCAGTTCATAGTGAGATGGACTCAATTATTTCCAATGGAACCTGGAAGTTAACTGAACGTCCATACGGGTGCAAACCAGTAGGCTGCAAGTGGGTGTTCAAGAAGAAGCTCATGCCTGACGGTACTATTGAAAAGTACAAGGCGGGACTAGTTGCTAAGGGCTATACTCAAAAGGAAGTTGAAGACTATTTTGACACCTATTCACCTGTCGCCAGAATGACGACAATTCGTGTACTACTTTCTCTGGCTGCCTCTTATGGTCTAATCATCCATCAAATGGATGTGAAGACAGCTTTCCTTAATGGAGAGTTGGAAGAGGAAATTTATATGGAACAGCCTGATGGGTTCGTAGTAAAAGGTGAAGAGACAAAGGTGTGCAAATTTTTGAAATCCTTGTATGGCCTGAAACAAGCACCTAAACAATGACATGAGAAGTTCGATAGTACTTTGATGTCTGCGGGCTTTGTCATTAATAAGGCTGATTGGTGCGTGTACTATCGCCATGGTGGGGGCAATAGCGTTATATTATGCTTGTATGTGGATGACATACTCATTTTTGGTACGAGCATTAATATAATTTCTGAGGTCAAGTCTTTTCTATCAAAGTGGTTTGACATGAAAGATCTGGGAGAAGCTAATGTTATTTTGAACATTAAGCTAAATAAGGATGAGAGTGAAATTACTTTAAGTCAATCCCACTATGTTGAGAAAATCTTGATCTGGTTCGGCTTTATGGATAGCAAAGTTTCTCCAATGCCTTATGATCCCAGCGTGATACTTAGAAAGAACAAGAAAGAGTCAAGAGATCAACTCAGATATTCTCAGATGATCGGTTCACTCATGTACTTAGCTAGCGCAACCCGTCCTGATATCTCGTTTGCTGTGAGCAAACTGAGCAGGTTCATGTCAAACCCGGGTATATATCATTGGCATGCACTTGAAAGGGTTATGCGCTACTTGAGAGGTACAATGAGTTATGGAATTCATTATACTGGGCATCCGGTCGTGCCTGAGGGTTATAGTGATTCGAACTGGCTCTGATGTTGATGAACTCTATGCCACGAGTGGATATGTGTTCACTCTAGCGGGTGGCGCTATATCATGGAGGTCTTGCAAACAGACCATTTTGATGAGGTCAACCATGTAAGCAAAACTCACTGCTTTAGAGATAGCAACTGCAGAGGCAGAATGACTACGACAGCTCTTAATGGATTTGCCTGTAGTTGAGAAACCATTGCTGGCAATCCTTATGAACCGTGACAATTAGATGGTGATTGCCAAAGTGACCAAATCTAAGGATAATGCAAAATCATCAAGACACGTCAAGAGACGTTTAAAATCTGTCAGGAAAATGAGAAACTTCAGAGTTATTACTGTTTCGTACATACAAACAGACAAAAACCTGGCAGATCCCTTTACGAAGGGTCTATCACGTAATGTGATAGAAAGTGCATCGAGAGAGATGGGTTTGAGACCCATTGATGTGACACCATAGTAGTAACCCAGCCTATGTGATCGGAGATCCCGTGAATTAGAACATGGGAAAACAAGCTAGTGGTTCACTGAGGAGAGTACTTCCTTTATACCCTCTCTATGTGAAGATGCACACTTGTACTCTCAATCTGTAAGGCAGGTTGGCAATTTGTCTTAATGTGTTTCTGTTGGCTATGTGTAGCAAAGATGCCGTCTTACAGGGCAGTCTTGAGGAAAACGCACCTATATGAGCTCCGACTGTCTAACATTGCAGTCTGTGAGATTTGGGTGATCTCCGGAAAGCTCATGAAGAGACCAGGGAGTACGACGCATATGCTCCACCCGTGGGGTAGACTACTGGTAGTCAAGTACTGGTAATGGTCTTTAAGTGAAGTCAGTTCACATAAAACTTACAATTCAAGGCGTAGTCTATTGTTCAAGTTGTGACCTGATGAAACTTGAGGATCTAGGCAGATGTTCAACTTCACAGTCTCTGCCGAAACACTAGTATATCAAACAAGGAACGAGAATGACCTCTCTCCTAATGGCATTGAGATCTGGTGGGGGATTATTGGAATAAATGGGCTTGGCCCACATAATATTCAGAATTAATTCCCAATAAATCTCAAAGGCCCATTAGGGCAAGAGAGAGTGATACTAAATGATTAGTCCCACATGGGAAGTATAAGTGGAGCAACCCCTACATAAAAGGGAGGTTGCTCTTCCACTCCTCGAGTGAGAGAGAAGAGAGGAAGAGAGGGGTGGCCCACGCGCGCTCCTCCTCCTCCTCGCTCGCTCGCCTCGCCACGCCTCGCCTCGCCCCGCCCCACACACACGCTCGCGCGCTTGTGTTCGTGTGAATTCGAGCCTTGAGCCGAGTCTAGATTTTATATTTTTGCAGAAAATATAATTGAGCTTTGGGCTTTTGGAGCTCCAAATTTTTGGGGCTAACGAGTCAGAGTCCAAGTCGTTGGAGACGGACGCGTCTACGACTGCGGAGTCAGTTCGGATCCGGACCCTCTGGATCGCATACGAACCGCCTCCGTGGGACTCTATAAATACGGGCGTCCACGGTATGGCAGGGCATCCCACGATCAGATCGTTTCCCACGTTCGCGTTCCTTGCACCGCCTTCTAGTCTTCTCCATCCCGAGCGCCGGCGTGCACCGACGATCGGGAGAGCAGGTCTTCGGAACCGCTCGTCCTTGTGATCCTGCACCAGGCGAGGGCGAATAAGGTTTTTGAGAAGCACTCCGCGCGAATGCTCTCGTTCTTCACCACGGGTCGTCTACCGAAGAGATCGGGCGCTGCGGCCCAACGTCGTCACCAACGTCTGCAGCGACAGTCCGCTGTCAGATCTACAGTGGTTCAGCCGGCTTCAAATCGGTACGCGATATTTCTCGTCTCTTCTGTCTGTCGGAATTGGTCGGTGCTGTTTTCACGTGTTTTTCCGGAATTGTTCTGTAAATTGTCTCCTATTTTCTAACAGACAAATGAAATCCAGATATCTTCTACCCTAATAGGATCACCTAATAAGAGCACTGTGTCTCTGTTAAAGGGTGTATCAAAGAAAAAGAGTGCAGTACCGAGAGTGTGAGACATGATGATCTGACTGGAATGTCAAACTCCTCGACATAATGATCTCTGATGTGCACTCTGTAGTAGTCATACTCCTTTTTGACAGCACTTCATCGGTGTCAATCGCAATGGCGTACTCCTCATGGATGGCGTGATGCACTCCCGGGAGATGAACCATCGTTCTAGCTAGGCGGTTCAGACCTCGTCTTCAACCTGAAAGTGGTAATTGGGGAGGAACCTTGTGGGATCCATTGGAACGTTGGCCATTGTTTGGTGAAACGAGGAGAAGGATGTCGGAACTATGGCTTTGGAAGTATCACAAAGAGTTTATTCCGGCTGGTGCTTGATGAGGCTATCCGCACTCGTTACTCTATACTCTACTCTATATACTATTTTCTTTCTATTTTTACAGCATTTACTCTAAATTTACACTATCTAGCATCTTTTACAGTATTACCAGTGTTGACGGTTTAAGACTGAGCCGAGTTGGGAGGTGCTACGTGTCCAAGCTCCGTATTTAAGCCATTCACTGTCATGCGAAGCAGTGTTGGATTTTTTGGCCTCCAGACCTTCCGTTAGTTTCTTTTCCTGAAACACTCCCTCCTAACGTGGCCATAGTGGAAGCATAAGTTACACCGGGCTTTAGGCTATCCGTACTCGTATACTCTAAAACATACTATATACACTATTCACCTTCTACTTTTCCAGTGTAAACTCTGAATATACATGATGCTTTTCAGTATCTCCTCTGCGGATAGTCTTATTTCGGCATTGAAATTTCAGGTGAGTAGGATTTGAGCAATTGAAGCACTGACATGACTTGGGCGGCGAGGCTCTCTGCACCATGGCCCCCTCGGCAGCGTCTCAGTCGGTTTCTGACCTGGAAATCTTGGGAACACACGTTTGGATTTGCTTCTCATAACTGCTAAGCTCTACCTCCCTTTTTGCTGGGCTGGCCACACGGTTACTGTGGCTATGCGAACGTGGATTAAGCAGAGCCCGATAGCTACTGAAATTGGGAACTGTCTGAATGAGCTTCCCGTAGCGCTCGAAGGTACACCGAGGCGGTCTAGAACCCTCATGATCAGGCCTAGGTCCATAGGAAACATTAGCCGCCGAGTTAGAGACGGTAGCAGAGGAGCATGCATGGCAAGGTTCAGATTTCGAATGATTAACCTGGGTTGCACAATCCAGCCATGGATCGTGTATCTTGAGTTGCAGCAATGGCGAATCCCTCTCGCCCACTTCAGAAGTGATGGCACTCCGTGGAATGCCTGTGGTCTGCAGGAACTTTCCTTTGTCCCGACTCCAACATCCCGGGTGACGATAACTGGGCAGAAGATTTTTCCAATCCAGAAGCCTTGGTCCTGGCACAGCGATGAACAGGTGAAGCAAGGTGAAGTCAGGACGCAAAAGTTACCTTCTTTGATGACATTTCCTTCTTTCTCTTGTTCCTCCCAGAAACCACAAACCAGCGTCCAACTCTCCCTTTCCTCCATTTCCCAACGCCGCAGGTCTATCACCCAGTTGGTACCTCTATTGCGCCAAAGATCAAAGTAGATGTCAAAGGAGTCCATAATTACCCTTTGGAGGGAAATCACTAGAAAGGCACCAAGAAACCAAAAAAAAATCGTTCTTGGAGCGGACGAACATGAAAAATTCCAGGCGTGCCTCAGAAGATTGAATGAAGCGCCCAACCACATCTTCCTCAGAGAGACAGAAGGTGAATCATCGAGTTGCGACGAGGAAGGATCCCTGTGCTGAAGAGCTCGGATGATGTACGGAGGATATGTAGCGAGCGAGAACCTCTGCCTGAAATCGTTTCCCGGGACGCAGGTCCCAAGATCCATTCCCGGCCCCCGATCTGTCAACCGACAAGGTCATCGGTGACAGCTAGTAGTAGGCAACGAGGAACTTACCAGCCTCCGCAAGGAGACGAGAGCTTGGCTAGGCGGTGAGCTTGGGCGGCGGCGATGGAGGTTTGGGGCGTTGCTGGCGCGGAGCGGGAGCAGGGGGGGCGAGAGCGGAGAGCCATCATCCGCTCTCTTTTTGCTGGTTGCTTCTGTTACTTTAACTTCTTCCAGGTTTGAGTATGCAACTAGCATTGAAGAGCATCACACAATTGACGAAGAAACTCCTGTCAATATAGAGAAAGAAGTGAATTATGCCACTATTTCAGGCTTGATTGTTTTTTGTTTTTACAGGATGGTTGTTGTAATGTTCCGAAGGGAGCTCACCTTTTCAGTTTCCGTTTCGGTTCAAGTGAGTCCCCATGCCCCGTCCCAATTTTGCCAAAGTTAACGGTAATTATACTCCAGCAATTATACATGGGATGTGGTTACTCAGAAATGAATTAACAGTAGTATCTCAGCATATGTAGAATGTATAAAAGGTTTGGGCTGGCATTTTCCAGAAATTTTCTGCAAGTGAAGCTTTTGTGACCCTTAAATTTTTTTCTAAAATGGTGGATTTTGTTGATATAGGCTTCAGGTATTCTATTATAGTTTCCTCTGTTTACCTAGTATGATTTGCAAAGCAACAGGATGACTTCAACTGGATGACTAATACTTGATTAAGGTAAATACTTGGATAAAACACTACTTCACTCTTTACTACTATCCCAACTTGTTTTTTTTTTTTTTGAAGAAGAAACAGTAGGAGAAGCCCCGACTGTGTTATATTGATATATTTAGGTTGCAATCCGGGGATTGCAAAACAGGCAGGTGTTGGTATCGGCATAAACAAAATCATATTTCCGATGTAGGAATGATGAAGTTTATGGCAGATAGTCGCAGCTGAATACAAGTTTTGATGGAGGTTGGGAATCTATTACATTGAAGTGACATAGTGCTATGGAAGTTATGCTTCCAAGATGAGAGTGATGGTGCATTGCTTCTGAAGATGAGCTCATTTTATTGCTTCCAAATTTCCACGCTTGCTGTGATGAATATTTCCATAAACGGGGGACCGATCCAGTTTCTTTTTGCTTCTTGAATCATTGTGAAGAAAGGTACGCTGTGGTTCCAGTTGATTTGTATGGATGTCCAGCATGCGGTGCTGAATTCACATTGGAAGAATAGGTGATATATCAGTTCCTCTGGTGCCGCTGTGCATAGCACACACGAGTAGTCATTATTTTCGATGCTGAAGTTCTTTTTTAAGTAGATTTCTGGAGTTAAGGCAATCCAAAAACATGAGCCAGCAGAATATTTTCAGCTTCTTTGTTAGCTTTGTCTTCCAGATCCAATTCAGTGGAGGAGGCGGTGTTGTGTTAAATCTGAAGTTGTCATTGTATATGTAGCTGGATGAGAAACCTTTTTTGTTATTCCTGTATGACCATGTGTCGTTGGTGTCTTGTAAACCTTGGATGATGTTGGTCAGTAGGTTGAGTTCCTGTAAGGCCTGTGTCGATATTGGGGTGTGGAAGTTGGTGTGTATGTCTGTTGTTGTGGTGTATTAGGCTATGGACGCATTTTGGTGTCTTGCGTGTGTATACAGGTTTGGGAAAGACGTAAATAATACCGTTGTATGCCACTTGTCGTGCCACAAGGTTACCATGTCGCCTTTTCCGATGTTTACTTGAGTTTGTTGTTTGAAGCTTTCCCACTGGCTCATGATGTCCTTGAACCAGAAGGAACCCCTATTTGTCAGTTGATGGGGTGAGGTGCCATCTGCGCAGTATGAGTCGAGGATGAGGTGCACCCAAGGCGTGTCCTTTTTGTTGTAGAGTTTGTAGAGGAATTTCTGTATGAAGGCCTGGTTCATGAGGTGTAGGTTTTTGAGCCCAATTCCTCCTTTTTTCTTTGGTGTTGTGGTGTCTTTCCATTTCACCAAAGGCTTCCCTTTGGCCATGATGTCCGAACCTCTCCAGAGGCAGGTTTTTCTGTACTTGTCTATTTGTTGGAT
This sequence comes from Tuctoria greenei, assembly GCA_036927565.1. Lineage (NCBI taxonomy): Eukaryota > Viridiplantae > Streptophyta > Magnoliopsida > Poales > Poaceae > Tuctoria > Tuctoria greenei. Next base: position 123,805,358 of record JAYESD010000005.1, read on the forward strand.
TGTTTTGGAATTTAGTTTGATGGTGCACATTGTGTAGATTGGCATTGATGATAGTAGGGTGTCTACAATTGTGCACCTTCTGGCCATGGACAGGTAAGCGGATGTGGTGTTGAGTGTTCGCTCAATTTTGGTGGTCAGTGGTAGGAAGTCAGTTTTTTTTGGTTTGGTGTTTCCTAGGGGTATGCCAAGATAGGTGAAAGGTAGTGTGCCTAGTGACACCCAAAGGTGGCTGACATGGTGGTTGCTTGGTCCGTAGTAAGGTTGATTGGGATTAGGAATGTTTTTTCTAGATTGATCTTGAGGCCTATTGCGGCAGTGAATGCTGAGAGTAAAGTTTTTAGGAAGAATATCTGTTGCTGGGATGCTTGTATTGTGATGATTGTGTCATCGGCATACTGGACTACCGGGAAGTCATGATTCGAAAGATGTGGTAATGGGGGTATTAGTAATCCTCTTTGTTTGGCATGGTTTGTGAGGTGTTGAAGTAGGCCTGCTACGATTGCGAAGAGAGCCGGCGAGAGTGGGACCTTGTCGGACACCCCTTCTGCAGTGGAAGAATTTACCTGGTACTCCATTGAGTAAGATAGCTGAGGTGTTTGTAGATAGTATGTTGCTTGTCCAGTTGACCCATTGCTATGGGAACCCTTTGTGGGTTAGCGCCCTGAGGATGGCATCATGTTCCATTATGTCAAAGGCTTTTTCAAAGTCTAGTTTCAGCATTACTATAGGTCTCCTTGATCTTCTGCATTGATGTATAAATTCATAATTCCATGCAATGCAATCTTGGATCGTTCTCGTTTTGATGAAGCCATATTGATTGGCATGTATGCTATCTTTGAGGATGGTCTGTATTCTTTCTCCCATGAGTTTTCTTATGATTTTGATGCTTGAGTTAAGTAGGGAAATTGGTCTGTAGTCGGCCGAGGTTTCCGGGGTCGGTTTCTTTGGGATGAGTGTGATGACGGAGCTGTTGATTGGTTGTAGGCTGCATCCAGTGTTGAAGAACACATTGCAGAGGTTGTAGACGTCGTTTTTGATGATGTCCCAAAATTTTTTATAGAATCTGTTGTTGAACCCGTCTGGGCCCGGGGCTTTGTCTTCAGGCATAATTTTAACTATTCTGTCGATCTCCTCAGCCGATATGGGCTCTATGAGGGATTGGAGGTTTTGGTGTGGTGTGATTATGTTTTGCAGACCTTCCCAGAGCGTGGTTGCATTTGTGCATCCTATTCTGTTTTTGAAATCATTCTATAGTATCGCAGCCTTGGATCCGTGATCTGTCACTGTCCTTCCCGATGCATCTGTGAGGCTTGTGATCAAGTTTCGTCTATATCTGGTTGTTGCTGCTGAGATGAAGAATTTAGTTGGTTTGTCCCACAGTTTTGTCCATCTCTCAGTGTATCTCTGCTTCCAGTATTCTTGTCGGTGTTTCAGCAGGGTTTCAGTGTGTTTCTTGATGAGGGTTCTGAATGTGTCTTCTAATTGGCTAAGGGGCCTCTTTTCTTCCAGATGGTCTATGATGAGGATGGAATCGTTGGATATTTTCAAATTCTTGGAGAGTGAGCCCACCAATTTGCTCCATCTTCTGATTGCTGCTCTAAGTATTGTGAATTTCGTTGAGAGGGTTCTCGCAGCATCTAGTCCATGTGTTGGTGCCCCATTCCATATATTGGATACTAGGTCTCTGAACCCTGGCATGTCGAACCAGTAGTTCTCAATTCTGAATTGTTGAGACTTCGGGATAGTAGTACCCAGTTGTACCATGCAAGGGATGTGGTCTGATGTTGTTTTGGCTAGCGGTATCAGTAGTGTGGCAGGGAAAGACAGTGTCCAATGAGGTGAGGTGAAGCACCAGTCTAATTGTTGTAGCAGTGGGGAGGCATGCATATTGCTCCAGGTGTATTTCCTGTCTTTTAGGGGGATTTCTACAAGCCCTAGCTGATTTATGGCTGCGTTGAATGTTTGCATGTCTGTGTGGTTTCCCTCTGGTCTATTTCTGTTATCCACTGATCGATAATGATTGAAATCCCCGATAATGAGCCAGTCTTGATCATCGGTGATATTTAGTGAGGTAAACCAGTCCATGAAGTCTAGTCTTGGTTGGCCTGTGCATGGGCCGTATACTGTAGAGAACGTCCATTGTTTGCCATTTGTGTTTGATGTAAATTTGATGGTGATTGCAAATTGTCGTGTTTGTTCCACTATCCCTTGTAGGAGGTTGTCGTTCCAACCCACTAGGATTCCACCCGAGGCTCCTTGTGAGGGGGTGAAGGTGTATTGGTCAAAGCGCTTAGGTGCTATTTGTTTGATTAGTGAGCGGTGTATTGAATCTAATTTTGTCTCTTGGAGGCAGTAGATGATGCAGTTTGTTTCCTCTATTTTGGTTCTAACTGCTTGTTGTTTGGTTGGGTCGTTTAGTCCCCGTATGTTCCAGTTTAGGAACGACCATGTATGTGGTGTTGTATTATGCATTGGGGTGTTTTGAGTAGCTTAGACGTTGCCTCAGACGTAATCTGAGGGGGAAACAAAACGTGTCCAGGCGCAAAATAGAAGGAAGAGAAATGCATAGGAACAACGAGAGTACAAAAGGCAGCCGCGCTGCAGTGTTTATGGCTCTTGGCCGGTGGGATGTTCCTTCTACTACTTGAGCTAGGTGGCCTATGGGATTGTTGGGAGGTGGCATCATGTGATGTACGCCACAGAAAACAAAAGTTGCGGGGACTCATTGATCAATTGACGTAGTCTCGCCCGCTGGTCCCTCTGGTGTCCTAAAAGCGGCGATCACCATCGTCGCGTGGACGCCGCAGCGGAGCGCTTGAGCCTGCAGTTCCAATAGAGGAATGTGAGGGATGGGTTCTATAGCAGTTGCAATGTCGTGATCGGTTGGGAATTTAATTGGGCCTTGGAATAGTTTGCGCTTTGTTTTACCGCTTCGGTTTGTAGTTGGCGTGGATGCTGGGGCAGAATGCGATGCGCCGATCACCCCCCTGGTGAGTCTGGTTGGCATGCGCCTTCCTTCCTGCCTGCAGAGATGCGTGGGCTCTGTCTAACTTGGTCCTGTGTGGGCTGGATGATCTGGTGCTGGGGGTTGCTGAGTACGGGCTCCTCGACGGAGGGGCCGATTGGTTCGGAGCGAGTGCGGCGCCGGTAGACTCTCCCGAAGCAGTTTGTCGGGTGCCTCGGGGAAGCAGTAACCGGTGATGTTTGGGTTGCAGCCAGCGCTCTGAACCTTGTTGTGGGTGTTTGGCCGCGACGCGCTCCCATGGCGGAGGATTCCGCTTGGTCCTGGGCGGGCAGGCCTAGGGTAGGTCCCTGGTTGTGGGTCATCCACCAGGGGTTTTGTGCTGCAGGGAATGCTGCAGCTAGGAGCCGACAGAAGGAGGCCGAGTCGAAGGGCCTCAACCAATCCGATTGTATTGAGGGATCACCTTCCACAAATTGCACCGGCTGGTCATTGTTGTTGTGGTAGTGGGTTTGCTGCTAGGTGATGTTGGCGTTGGAGGAGGCGGAGCTTGCATCTCCGTTGGGGTTGGAGACAACACTCAGGTCCATTTGGTCCTACGGCGGAACATGCCAAGCTCTCCAGGCTATGTTGTTCTCCTGGTTGCCCTGCATCTCTGCAACCGCCGCATCCCAAACCGGGTCAGGGTTTGGGGCAGGGGGAGAATGGGGAGGTGGAAGTCGTTGGCGTTGTCGTGGTTAGGCGGCGGCTGGGGGAAGGGATGGGGGTTTCCCCCCGGAGGTATATCATCTTCACCCGGAGGGTTGTTGGGGAGAATGAAAGCCCCGTTGAGGACGACTACCGGGCAGGACCAAGAGAAGCCTTGGCCGTTCGCATCGCAGTGTCAGATGACGATGCTGCGGGGAACGTTGTTGGCGCCATTGTAGAGGCACCTGCATAGCACGTAACCGTGTTGATCAAGCAAGTTGTGCCAGGAGACGAGGTAGCCAAAGGTCGCTACCACAGCGTCGATGTGCTGAACGTCTTGATAATCTAGGGGGAACCCTAGTATCATGATCCAGCTGTTGTGTGAATAGTTTGCATGGCGCCTGTTGATGCCGTGGTCGTGGTGGGAGAAGCCGATGAGGTGGTTCTCCATGAAGAAGGGCTCGTCGCGAAGCACTATATCGCGGTGGTAGCCGGATTCAAGCCTGTATAGGCCAATCCCCAGAGGAGTGATGCAGGAGGAGATTACCCGCAGGCCGAAATCTTCTTCAAGGGCTTGGGCAATGCGGACACGAAACCAGTTATACTGGTCGTGGGGGATGAGGCCTTCGCGGTCTTCCGCAATGACGAAACCCTCATGGTTTCAGACAGTAGTGGTGCTGAAATGTACATTGGTGCGTGGGATTCTCTCATCTCCGCCCTCGTTGATGAAGTGGTGGCCATGGGGGAGGAACCTCTCGGAGTCTACTGGGAAGTTGGCCATGGGGTGCAAGGGTGTTTGAGAGGTGGTGAGTTGTAGTGTGTTCTGTTGGGGAGCACTGTGTGAAGGCGAGATGTTCCTGGTGGGGGATATATATGGTGGCTGATGGGGGGTTTGTGCTTGTGGAGTTGGGTCTCCCGTGTACACGTGTGGTGCAACAGAAAGGGCGTCCTAGTTAAGCTGCAGAGGCATCGTTCCTTCCGTTTGTGCGGGACAGGCAGCTCGTTGGGATTCCACGCGGCGGTATACCCGGGATTTTGCAGTGGTACTCCTCGTTCCTTGTGCGATTTTGGGGACCCAAACAAGGAAATGTCTGATGGTGGAAGAGCACACGTCGGCTCTGTGTCCAGTTTGCAGGCAGCGTAGGCATCGAGCTGTTGCACGACAATTATGGGTGAGATGATTTTGACTGAAGCAACGTTTGCAGCAGCAGTGAGGGATTAGGTTGCGAAGGTTGTAGGCGTCTTTGGTGCGAAGGGGTTTTGTAGGTTTTTTCTTGTAGGTGTAGCATGTCTCGTCATTGCTAGTGGGCAGGCAATCGAGTGCTGGATTTATTTCATTCGGCGGCGTGGTTTGAATGTGGCCCGGATGTCGAAAGTCCACTTTGGTAGTAAATGCACGATGGTGCGTTTGCAGGGAACCCAGGCGGTTTGGTCTGATCTTTTGTGGGCGATTATAGTGGCGGCCTCTTTCTGGATGTGGGTCCTGTTTCGAGCCGGTATGAGTAATATGACGGACAGGTGGTCCCTTTTCATGTATGAACTCGGTTCGAGGCCAGGTGGCTGGTTGGTGGGCCCTGTGTCTGTCTGGAATTTGAAATTGTGGACCCTTTCCCAGGATGGACGGCGCAGCGCGGCTAGCCGCCGTACGCCGGGCGGCCGACGCCGGCAAAGAAGTCGTCAAAAGTTGGGCTGTGTAGAGCTTTTGACTGATGTTGCGGAAGACCTTGGTGACCGGGATATTGTTGTGGTTGGCAGCAGGCCTGATGGAGCAATCTATCCGGCCGACTCTGACGGATTGTCTATGCGGTGGGTGTTTGAGAATGGGGGGGGGGGGGGGTTATTCTGGGGCGGGGCTTTGTTTGGGGTTGGGGGCCATGTTTGTCTGATAGGGTTGGCAAACGAGACTTGCTTCCATTGGCGGCTTTTTTTGCTGGGGACCGTCGACCAGGATGTTTCTTCTTCTCGATGACAGGTCCGCAGATCTTTTATCCAGTTTGGGCCGCCGTCGTACCAAGGGAAGAATTAGACGTCGAAGTGTGGTGTGGTAACCCTAGTAAGGGAGCGTACCAACTTTCCTACATGGCGCGATGCCACCGCAAATCGAAAGTGGCGGTTCCGGGCCATGGTGACATGGAAGCCCCCCGGGGTGCTGCCAAGGACGGCGTGGAGAGTCCAACCAACGGACTCCTTCGTTAGCCGGAAGGTGAAACGCCGGAAGACGGCTAGGAGGAAGAAAGCACCTTCTATGGAAGAGGAGGGATGGTGGACCGAAGAGGAGAGCAGGTGGAGCACCTTATGTTGAAAGTTTTTCCCCGTTGCGAAGTTCCAGTTGCTGATGTCCACCGCCGGGCGGTCGCCGTCGCCGTCCATGGCGCCGCGGAGGCGCCGGGTCGTCTGGAGCGGGAGAAGGTCAGGCGAGGAGCCATGCCGTCGGCAAAGCAAGGGAGGACTCGGCGACGGGGGGGGGGGGGGGGGGGGGGGACGTTGGTAGTCGAGGGGGGGGGGTGAGGAGCGGGAGCGCCATGGACCCTTCACCTTGCTACTCGCATTCTGTGTTCGTTCATGTTGAGTTGTTGGTTGATCGATTGCTCTATATTCCAACTTGTTATGCATGCTGGAGGACCTGTGGCTCAATAACAACCAAATACGGTCGCTCGATGGAATAGAGGCTGCTTTGGCTGGTTGCCCGGTTTCAACTTTTTTTCTAACTATTGGAGTAACTTGTCTTCAATCTGCTCTGAAGCTCCATTTTGAAGTCTGGTGGGCTCTGAAACATATGCTGTTTTGTAAGTTCTCTTACATCACACTGAGTTCATATAGGGTAGTCATAGGTACATAGCCCAACATCTTGGATGCCATGTTTTTTGCTGATCTCTATGTTTCAGTTTCAATTGAAAACAAGTGCATTTCAGTGTTAATATACCTTCCAATTTTATCCCTGTTAATATCACAAGGAAAGTGAAAGATATTATCAAGGCTATCAAGAAGTGTATAAGGATCAGGAACAAGATTACTCAACTCTAAGCTGTTATGGTGAGTTGTATGCACCCAGCAAGCCCGGTTGTGCCCTTATTCTGCAATAAACTGTTCTTATTTTCTCTCAACCTTCCGTGTCTGCTTCTCTCAACCAGTGGATGAAACTTGTTCTGATTTTCTGTTGTAGGTATATGGCTAACAACTCATTGTAACTTTATTAGTTTATAGTCATTATAGCTAAACTGAAAATCAATACAGTGAAGACCATGTATTACATAGATTTAGAGAATTTATTTATTTTTTTGCCGTGAAATTCATTATGTGAACTAGTTCATAACTAGAACCGGTTCTAATAATCGATTATTAGAACCGGTTCCAGTTGTGAACCGGTTCAAATAATCGGTTATCTAAACTAGTTCTAAAACCGACACTAATAAACCCCATTATCTGCATCACTTTTTTATTAGTGGTTAGATAACCAGCACGGACGACAGTTATGACGCTGCAAGGTTGTACTCACACCTTATGTATTGGGAAGAAATATCCTTATCAAGAGGCCGCCTCACAATGGCGAAAGGTGTGACGTCGCAGGAAGAACGTAGCCCCACGCCTCTTCCTGCTAGTGGACCTAACAAAGGGTGGAGCTACATCAGCTTTTGCTGGGGCATTGACCTGACTGTATTGTGCTAAGACGGTAGAGCCTTGTAGCCAGTGATGTCGGCCAGTTGGGGATGAACCGGTGGTTCATGATCCCTACTTGCCTCCGCTGCACCAAATTCCCATCACGTAGGTGACACCCTCAAGCCAGCAACACTCGGGGCTCCTGGCGCGAGATGGGTCGGAGGGCATGTAATAAATCACATACAACTTCCATGGTGGCAACGAACTCATCATTGCTAAAAATCGAGTTGTCGTTGTGCCGACGTGTGTTGACGGTTGTCAAGTACCAATTTTAACATCAATTTAACTCATAATCATGGAGAATTAAATATTTCATGGAGAAATTGTGCACGCAGGTGATTTTACACTAAAGTGAGGTGAAAACGCAACCATGTGGCAATGAAGCACAACTTAGATAAATCTGATGCTGCCACATCGACTCCCACGGATCAAGTGACCCACCTACATGCGTGTACCAACACAATTTCACTATGAATATTCTATAAATAATATTAGAGCCCACATGTCAGTGACTTGGAGCTGGACCACCGTGATGTGAGCCAGGACCACTTTGGTCAATCCCTCTAGTAGGTCGACTTGGCTCTCACACAAAGTCTTCTGCAGTGTCAGGGTTGGCAATTGGTGGCTCCTGAAGGCGGTGGCTACTGCTTCCATGCAGAAATTGGTGTCAAACCGCCTTAGACAGAGTATAAATCGGGGGTGTCTCACTCACATAAACAGTTAGAAGCAATCACTCTCTTGTACTAGATAATTTTCAAGTCTTCGTGAAGAATTCGGTTTAGAGAGTAGCTTCTCATGCTCCCAAGTGCTCTCGGAGAATTGGTATGGCTCTTGTATATTTTCTTTTTTTTAACATTAATTTTATTAATGGAAATAGTCTTTTTCTTTACTTATGTTTCAGTGCATGTTTCTTGTTTGATTATATATTTCAAGTATGTGTTCTGCATAGATTTTGTCATGATAGTATATTATTGTTATTATTCTACCATGATCATTATAGACCTCCATTATAATTTGCACTTGTATAGAATGCACATGTGTGTCAATGATGTTAGGGTTCTTGTTCCCACATTAGTTCAATGTTTGTAAAATGTACTTAGTTTTAATCTCTAAATCTAAAGAACTACTTAGTTATACAAACATGGTATTTGGATATACTAGGTAGCGTTGAATATCGTGTAGTCCACAGTGGTTATAGTGTTGACCATTTGTTGTGATTCTCCACATTTAGCTATAACATAGACTATTGATAGGAGTCGGCTGGTAGACCAGAGGTAAGCTCGTGCCTGATATGTCAGGATATTAAGTACCTAAGATCCTATATGTTGCATGTATGTATGTACAATATTAGGATATACACTTGTAGACAAAAAGCATAATAGAAACAGTGCTCTTTCTATTCTAACTCTCACTTGGATTACGTTATTCATTTAGAGTAAATGCTTTGTAGGTCGCACTACTCTATTATCATATTTACCCTCTTGTCAAGATAACTACTTAGTATTTTATACCTTAATCATGAGAATAGTGGTTCCCTTACTCCAGGTTCTTCCTTTAGAATAATTAAATACAATACCCTAAATATTTTTGAGTGAAATGGCTAAACGGTATTATCCGTGCGCTTGCACATTTACCCTGTATTGACCCTAGGATGCATTAATAAAATATTTTTGTCACTATAATTATAATAAAATACTACTGCTTCGGGTTAAGCTTTGTAGCCACTCGTCTCGACGCCCTCCACGAGACGATCGCGGAGGAGTCTGGGGCAGAGTTCCGCCTGCAACTGCTGCACGCCATCGTCCAAAGCTCGGTCTGGAGATGGAGGAGGATGAGGCACCGCCGGTAGATGAGGAGGAGGAGGAGGTGGCATGGCCGGTAGATGTGGCGGCAGAGTTTTTCTTTTTTCTTGTTTGTGATATATGTGTTGTTTTTATGTTAATTGAAAATATCTTTTATGTTCATGAACAATGTGTCCTATGGATTATCGAAAAGCTTCTCCTTTTATCAAAAAACATCTCCTTTACCCTCTTTGGTGCGGGAATCGAATTTTCCGCGGCAGAGCCGCACAGCCGTCTCGGTGCGACCCTATCTAGATGGTTGCCACGTACGTTCAGGCTTCGAATCTTACAGCGATACATCCACGGGCGCACTGCACACTTCCTGCTACTGTGCGATCCTGCCCTAATGATTGCCACGTACGCCAACGCCCCGAGCTTGCAGCGCACGGGACAACGCAGGGGCGGACCCAAAGAGTATGCCGGGTGGGCCCCGACATACTCTGAGCTCAGTAAAAGGTCTTTTCTTTACATGTGTTCTGTGCACAGTGACCAGCCATAGCAATAACCACTCCTAATTATTGCATCCTTTCCTAGTTATTCGCTAATGGTTCTCATGCAAGTGGCTCCGGCCCATAAACGAGCGACTTGCCTGGAGCTGCAAGTGAATCAACAATTCTGGAAAGGTGTCGTGTCGCCACCTTCCTTTGCAGTGGCGTCACACGTGTTTAATTTGTTGTATTATGCAATACTTACTATTAGTTGTTGTATTTACATTAATACTATTTCTTTAGAACTGTCTACTTATAACATGGCATGAGATAATGATAGCTTCAAATGTTTAGAAAATAATTGTTGAACTTTAGTAAGTTTGTTAAACATAAAGATATAAATATAGTATACAGGTTACTTGCTTATCAAATTGGTACTCGTTCCGTCCATGACTAGTATGCAATCTCATCTATGGTGCAAGCATGCAATCATCCACTCTCAACCATTGGATGTCCATCCTAGGGTGGTTGCGTTTTTTCACTTAACCCCCTCCACCACATGAAGAGAGTTAAGTGAAAAAACGCAACCACCCTAGGATGAACATTCAATGGTTGAGAGTGGATGATTGCATGCTTGCACCATAGATGAGATTGCATACTAGTCATTGCCAATAGTTTATCACTTTTTAGTTCATTTTTGAACTAAAAAATGACAAACTTTTGAGAATGTGGAGTATTAGTTTTAGTAGTGGCAAAAATGAGTTTTGAAAAAGTGTTTTCTATAATGGTGCATTTGTAATGATTTCAGTAAAAACAATGTTATGGAACAAGACAAGTGATAGTCTTTTGATGATCATATTTACTGAGTGCTACATTTTCTTTGAAATGCACGAAGCAATTCATGTCCTTTAGAATAAGAAGGTTAAAGAAGTCACACAAGTAGTATGTGAATCTCGCTTATGACTATATCTCAAACTATCAATATTGTATTTGAATTATTTATATAGTAATTTATTGAATTTAACCATTATCATGCTATTTAGTGCTGATCTATCAAATTATATTTGAAAAAATTAAATACATATGAAAATTTTTATATGTGGTATACTTTATCATAAAATCTTAAGTCCGCCACTGCTGCTGCTATGGCGACTTGGTTTTTTGTAAGGAAAAGAACAGAACCAGGGACTCCAGGGTGAAGAGTAGTACGAAGCTGGCTCTTCCTCACGACAGTGAAGCAGGTGTTCTGCTCTTTCCTTGGCAGTGAAGACCGAAGGGGATGAGAGGGTCTTGAAGGCTCCTGCTCAGCTGTATTCCTGTGCAAGAGGCAAGCAAGCAGGAGGTTGTGGGTGAAGCAAGGGCACGGGAGGACTCTGTTCTTGAGGGAGAAGACAGAGAAGAGAGCAAAACTTTTCCTCTTTGGGCAAGAAAATATCACGGTGAGGCAACTGTTGTGTGCCGTGGTGTAATGAATCAAGCTTGCAAGATAGGAACGAGGAAAGAGTGCGGACCAGCTTAGGATGAATTGAAGACCAGTGAGCTGCACTTAAGTAGAAAAAGCATCAGGAGAGGCAAATATCTTTCTGCCTTGACTTAGGATAGGGACAGTGAAGTGAACCGTATGTGCTCTTCTCTGGCTTGGAGGGAAAATCTGACAGGTGGGACCCATCTCATTCTCACCCTTATCTTGTGTCCCTTTTTATCTAAATTAGCAAAGGTTTTCTATAATTAACTAAACTTAGCAGCTATGCTTATTTGCATATGGTGAGTCCACTACTAAATCCAAATCTGAGTTTTGGAAAAGTTGAATGTGAAGTTTAAATTCAAATTTGAATTTAAAACTTCCAAATGGCTTGGTTTAATTAACCTGGTATATGATGCCTAAATATATTCAAAATTTGCAGGGCTGCCCTTTTAAACATGATGAATTCATCTGTACACTCTAATTTGTCATTTGACCAATTATATTTGGATTTTAAATTCGAATATGAACATCTTCGAATAGTTTTGATTTTTATTTCCTCTCATGTGCACTAAAATACTTGCTTTTCTCTCTCTATTTGCTTATGTTCAAAAATACACTCACAACTCACATTTTAGTGTGAAGTTTTTAGAAGTCCTATTTTAACCTCCTTTACTAGAGAGCATAGTTCAGGTTAATTTGAATTCCTGTTAAACAAACAATTTTGAAGTTCACATTTTTGATTTCTTGTTATTTTCAATTATGGTCTTTTACAAAGAACTGACATGCCTTGCATCTCTTGACCAACTTGATGGCATTTTGGAGAGCTGTCGGCCAGTAGAAGCTATGCTGGAAGGCTTAATCGACCAGCGTGCGAGAAGATGCGTATGTGTATGCACAAGTGTTGCTATTTATGTGTATGCAGGTGAATTATATCTAAAAATACCAAGACATGCAAAGAGTAATCTATTAAATTGGATTTCAACGAATCACGCGATGCCATGTGTCATCACATGGATCAAATGGCCCACAAAATGTAGTATCCGAGACCATCCAACTGTGTAGCACCCATATCAATGAATGGGACCCACATGACAGTGACCTAGAGAAAGCACACGCAAAACGGTGCAAAGACCAGGTCGGCCGACCCCCCTAGTCGGCTCACTTGGTGCTGGCGCCAAACTCGGTCAATCGCCATGTGTTGGCTCCTCTCGTCTTCCTGAAGACGATGATGACTGATTCGCACGCATTTGGTGGCAAGAACCGACCATTCTCCCCCTATAAATAGTACCCCACACCTTACTTCATACACATATCAAAAGGTTAGAATAAAATACCACTCCTAAGGTTTACAATAGTCCTAGAGGCTGCCAAGTAGAAGGGGAGTGTGGTGAAGAGTTTAGGAGAAGGAGGCTTGGGCTTGTCAAGTCACTCTTCTACACTTGTACCACTACAATGGTTTGATTCAAAATCAAGTAAGCCTTTGTGAATTCATTTCAAATTTGATTTCCAATTAAAGGTAGTTTGCACAAGTAGTTACTTGTGGGTTCATTGCTTTAATTTATTAGAAGCTTTAGTTGCAGCTTTGTATTCGAAACAACTAGAGTAGTGATTTAGAACGTAAGCATGGTGCTTAGGTTAGAAATCACAAGTGAATATCTGGTAGACCCACAACTAAAAGAGGTGAGGAGTAGGTTGTGACAGCCATATCTGTCCTTAGTAATCCTCCACTTTCGGTTATGCCATAGGCTCTTGGCGGGAGTCATCCTAGTGTTGCTAGGGGTAAACTCGTGTCTCAAGCAAGCAGCTAGTGCAATTTCTTTGGATTAGAATTAATACATTAAATTCGTCCCTGTTCCTTGCCTACCAAACAACTTTATCTCCATGGGTGAATTAGCTTGTAATATTAGCACACACGTTCTTTGGACTCGATAGCCTTAGGAATACTCTTAAGGGGATGGGCTACATGATAGTTTCCTTGCAGTTGCAGATTTTTATCTGTGACATAAGAAACATCAACAAGCATTTTTGGTGCCGTTCTTAAGGAACGGTTGCTGTTAATCTTAGAACCTTATTCACCCTTGTATCTATCTTCTTATCTTGCCTTTCCTTTTCTTACCACCACCACATATATGAAGCAGCCCACTATTCTTTCTTATTTTGCCCCAAAGGGCAAGTTCTGTGAGCCACCGCCTTCGGCGGAACCCATTTGTTCTACTAGCTATGAATTTCACCCTAACTTTATAGCCATGGTTCGGGAACAATCCTTCTTAGGAACAGACTGTGAAAACCCTTACCACCATCTACGAGAGTTTGAACAACTGTGTTCATGCCTTCAAATCAACAGTGTGACATAGGAAACTGTCAAATGGAAGTTGTTTCCTTTTCCCTCAAGGAAAAAGTCAAACAATGGTACGACCATAACATTGGGAAGAAAAACGGAAATTGGGATGAATTACAAGACAAATTTTGTCTTGCATTCTTTCCAATTGCTCGAATTGTTTCCTTACAAAAGAAAGTATTGTGGTTCCAGTAGATGGAGAAGGAGTCTTTAGGTGCAGCTTGTCATAGATTTTCTCTTTTGAGAAACTTCGGCCAAGATTTTTCCATCCCTGATTTGTTGCTTTTGCAGCACTTCTTTATGGGATTGAACAAAGAGTTTGCCCTACATCTTGATATTACAGTTGGATGATCATTCCTCCATAAGACGCTAGAAGAAGGCAAGGATCTTCTAGATCAAATTCTAGAAAATTATTCCTTCATTATGGGTCTTATGAGCCTCCTCAAGAGGAAATCATTTCTGTAAGGATCGAATGCCCAAGAGCGGGGGGTGAATTGGGCTTCTTTTCAAAAATTAAAGCAATAAAACTTAATTACTAAAAGCCCAATACCCTATGCAAACAACCTATGCATTCAAGTGAATAGTAACTTTGCGGTATATGAAATGCATAAGTGTAAGGGGAGAGGAAGAAAGCGCAAACTCCCGAGGAGACACGAAGATTTATCCTGTGGTTCGGCAAGACTGTCAAGATCTTCCTACATACACGTTGTGGCACCCACCAATGGTTATAGCCACTCCCAAGTCATCGAGACCAGGGATCTTCACTATACTTCTCCGTTCGCCAACCTCGACAAGGTGGAGCTCAAGCCTTTTACAAGTTGGATCCTCCAGGCTTCCACAACCGTCTTGGCAAGCTCCGGAAGGCTCTCTCCAATACAATCACCAAGGGACACTCCATTACAGCTCTCACTACACTAGAGACTCTAATCACCAATAATGGAAGCACACAAGCACTACCTCTAGCAAGCTCTAGCCTATCTCTTGGTGTACAAGTGGTGTAAATGATGTAGAAGTGGTAGAACAACGTCTTGAATGCTTGAGAATGTGTAGAGTAGCTCTGGTTGTCAGGACTTATCGAATAGACTGGTTGAAGGGGTATAAATAGTCAGCCTCCACGAAATAGCCGTTTGAAAAGTAGGCTGACATCACTATTCTACGAACACTGGATGATCCGATGTTCCCCCTTCAGTTGTCATCAGTCAAATCCGAATTAGCTGATGTCACTGTGTCAGATATGACCGTTGTTAGACCGATGTTACACTTGCCTTCTCATCGGATGATCCGGTGACACTTCATCCAGAATTGGTTCAGAATTAATGCTTACTGGAGTGATTGACCGATGTGTTATCAATTATACATCGGATGGTTCGGTGTTACACTTGGTCCAGGGAGATTGCTTACTGTACTGATGGACCGATGTAACATCCCCTTCATCATCGGATGATCGGTGAGTACTTAGTTCTGAGGTCTTATTCTTCTGCTAAACCAAATCAACCGATGTATTGTTTTCTGGAAACATCGGTTGACCCGATGAGTTGATTTTGTTTGCTTCGAGTTGTTCTAAGTGATTCTTTTGGAATTTGCTCGATTGACCCCTTAGACATTGGTTGGAAATATTCTTCTGATGATTATCAAGCATTGACTGCTGTCAATTTTGGTTGAATAATTTTGACATATGAGCTTTTTCTTCTATTCTTCATAAAAATCGATTGACCTCATAGAATGATTTGTTAAGGGGTCTCCAATCATATCCAATGAGCAGTAGATGATATTCATATAGATTTCGTTAAGTGGAATAAGTGATATGAGAGATCTTGCATCCACAAATTCATTAGTAAAATCCAACGGTTGTCATTAATCACCGAAACCACACCTCATGGGGGCCTAGATGCTTTCAATCTCCCCCTTTTTGGTGATTGATGAAAACACAACAAGTAAAGCATAATAGTAATGAATTTGACAATACGATACTCAAGAAGATATGCAATAAGTACAAGATTTAGGACACTTAAACTTGAAGGCTCAAAAACGATCAATAACTCGAAAGCTCAACGAGCAATAACTTAAGAGAATTAAGAGGCACACGAATACTCAATAAATAGCAAAAGAGTAGCAAATCTCCAAATTACAAAAGACTCCCAAAAAGATAGACTCCCCCTACAACTAGGACTCCCCCTGGGACTAAGCTAACCCAAGCTAACCATCCCCGTGACACTTCTCCCTCTTTGGCATCAAAACACCAAAAAGGAAGCCGAGTGCCTAAGGATCCTGAGCGCTTGGGGCGATGACGAACTGGTCACCGTCGGGGGTGCTGTCGTCGGAGTTGCTTCCTGCGGCTCCTGAGGCTGGAGTAGAAGTGACGGGAGCTGCGGGAGCTGCTGTCAGTGCCTGCTGAGTCTGGACTGCTGGCAACGGGGCTCTGACAACGGACGCCAGAGTCTGCTGGAAGAGCGTCGTAGCCGGCAAGGCAGAGTGGATAGGAGCGCCTGGAGCTAGCAGAGGTGACATGCTGATTGTCGAGATCGGCGTAGCTGGCACTGGTGCTGAAGCTGGTGCCAGGACAGGTGGACCTAGAGCTAGGCCTAGAAGCTGCGACGGTAGGGCAATCTAGTTCTGCGTGTAGAGGTTGGTGATCAACCCTAGGATGCCAATCATAGTCTGCTGCATCTGCTGCTGCTGGTTGAGATAACGCCGGTGCATCGGATCCATCAACCCAGTCAGCCTGTCAGTGTCCTCTCACCTATCACGGGCTATCTATCGCTGCATCTTCTGCTGCTGCTGCTGCTGGAGCTCCAAGAGACGCGCAGCCTGCTCAGCTTGGTCCTGCTCAGCTTCAAGCCTATCCAGACGCTGCTGCTCGACCATCTGTTGGAGTAGAGAAGTCAGCTCAGATGGCTGAGAAACCTGTTCCTCTGACACCAGAGGTGGAGTAGGAGGTGGCACAGTCGAGCCTCCAGCCTCCGCGTCGTGCTGCCTGGGTGAGGGAGGAGGTGGGAAGTACTCCTCGACACTGTCACTAGTGTCACTCTCGGACCATATGTGCTGCAGATCCCCACCCTGAGCCTCTGCCTGTGCTAGTATCTCATCTTCCTTCTCCAATTCTGACCAATCTTCCTCTGAGAGACGAGCACGGACCTGACGCTCAACTGGACGGCCAAGGCGGCGGTCTCCAGGAGCTGGAGCATGGTAGTGCCCAAACTGTGTGACGCTCTCGTCGGTGAGACTGTCACGAACGGCGGACCCCTCTGGAGCTATCATTTAGAGCAAGTGACTGATCCAGTGGCCAAACACAAACTGCCTCATCATCCCAACTCCATCAGTGATGACGTCCTCCATCTCACAAATCAGGATGTCCACAATGTCGAACTCCATCCTGTTCATAACATAGAACATGAGAGTCTGCTGCAAGCTGGTGAACCCCTCATGGTATTCGGACCTCGGCAAAAGTGTGCGTCACAAGGCAAGGTGCATAGTGCGCGCAGCTGGAGTGAGAAGAGCTGGTACCCTCGGCTGGTCTGGAGAGAAAGACTGAGCGAACAGTGAGCGTATCTCCTCAAGTGGTGGTGCCACACCTCCAGTGAGTGGGCTCCTTCGTGGGTCAGCCTGTCCATACACTCTCTCGTGTAGGCATGTGTCGTGAAGATAGCTGTCCCAAAGTCTGCCTGGTCAGGTGGTGATGCTGGACCATAAACATGAAGTCAATGGATCTGCGACCCTCAGAGACGTAGAGTGTGGCATAGAATACTCGGACTCAATCCTCCACGTAGGCACCCCTCTCGTAAGACATCAGCTCCACTAGCCCTCTATACCTCTCAAAGTAAGGGCGTATCTCCGTCCCGGCTGCATGTGCAAGCTGGTCCCAATCCAGGAAATTGTGCTGGAAGAGCTTATGGCCCCAACGTCTGTAAGTCTCGTACAGTGACGCCTGTGCCAGGGTCCAGAAGCGACTGTCCACGAGTGACTCTCTGGGCTGTGGGAACCACCCCTCAAGTAAAATGCTCCACCTGAGCTTCCTGGGCTGCTTGGCCTTCAATTTCATGTAAT
Source organism: Tuctoria greenei (assembly GCA_036927565.1). Taxonomy (NCBI): domain Eukaryota; kingdom Viridiplantae; phylum Streptophyta; class Magnoliopsida; order Poales; family Poaceae; genus Tuctoria; species Tuctoria greenei. The sequence goes on from JAYESD010000005.1 coordinate 123,822,780, forward strand.
CCGTCAGGCGAACACCCTCACCAACACGGACGTTGGTGTCCATCTCATAGAAGGCTCTCTGGGCCGCCCTATCCTCTCGAAGGTCAGCTGCTGACGTTCTCGGTCACGGGGCTGCAGCTGGATGACCCCCACGGGTCGTGACTGAGCGCTGGCGAACAAGTGGCACCTTAGGCTCCTCTTCCTCCTATGACTCCTCAAGCACCGGAGGCTGCCTCTATCGGGCCTCGCGGATCATCAACGATCCTCCTCGGCCTCGCTCTCGCTCCTCAGCGGCACAAGCGGCCATCAGGGCTTTCTTCGCCTCCTTCGACATCTTCTGCCTTTTAGCGGTCAGCTCCTCAATAGCCTTGCCCTTTCCCTTCTTGTCACGGCCCATGACGACAACGAGGATGAGCACGCAGGACAAATGAGCTCGGGCGCACGGGATGGCGACACAAAGATCGTCGCGGCCGTGGAACCCTAGCGGTGAAGATGAAGCGGTGGTTGGCGCGTGGAGTGGAGTGGTGGTGGCTGGTGAAGGACGACGGCAGTGGTGCGGCGGCAGTGAGGTGTGGGAGGCGGCGGCGGCGGCGCTGCGTGGAGTGGCGGCGCTGCATGGGGAAGCGGCGGCATTGCGTGGGGCGGCGGCGGCGGTGGCCGGAGGCGGCGGCTGGCCGGAGGGTGCGAAGCGGCGGCGGCGAAGGTGAGGGTGCGAAGCGGGGGAGAGGAGGTGTCAGGGAGAGAGAGAAAGAGGTGAAGGGACGCGCTAAAAAGGTGGGGCACGAACCCTAGCTCAAAATTTAACATCGGATGAACCGACGTAAGATGAGGGCTGCATCGGTCGAATAGTACAGTAAGGGTATTCCAAAAGTACCATTGACATCGGATGCTCCGACGATGAGAGGATTAGCATCGGTTGATTTTGGCACAACTCCAGAAATGTGAACATCAGATGCACCAATGTTTCTCAGAATGAACTCGTCGGTTGATTTGACTTTCTGACTGAGCTGACCCATGGCCCTTTAGCACAAACTGATCCGATGATGGTTCTGCCCTAAGCATCGGATAATCCGATGACTACAAAATAGCAACATCTCATATATGTCCATTGACTCAAACAAACAAACACGAAGAAACACATGTCTTAGGACTTTTTGGGCAACCCCTTACCCCTCAAAAAGACTAATTGCCAATAACTTGGCTAAGCCCTAAAGCAAATAGAACACCGAAGAAAATATGGAATAAATCCAAATAAAATGTAAGGCCCATGCTTTGTGAGCTAGAGGATGAAGACTTCTATCTCTTTAAAGCATGTTCCTTTAGGCATTAACACACCTAACATTTTGTTCTTTCCACATCATATGAGTTGAGATATTGCATTTCAAACAAGTCTCTTTCTCATGAAGTGGGTTCCCCTTTGTGATAATCTACCGTATGCAATGCTAAACAATTTATAATGCAGGAAATTAAACGTAAGTGCAAGTCTATACGGTAGGCATCATGCAAGACATAAATTAAATCTATCTTGTCAAATTTGAACCTTTCAAAGGCTTCTTCAGGGAGAGCCACTCTCCAAGCCTTGGGGAAACCCAAAGGAACCTCCATCCCAAGCTAACCCTTGCTCACCCCTATCCTTTGAAAGTTAGACAAGACCTATATGAGATGCATTCTTACATGATCATGGCAACTTACATGACGTTCGATGCATCTAGCACATTTAGTTCACTTCTTAGTCTAGAAAAAGTTTTCTCATCAAGTTGCTTAGTGAAGATATCCGCCAATTGTTCTTCAGACCTAACACCTCACAAGGAGATGTCTTCCTTAGCTTCATGGTCCCTTGAGAAATGATGGCGAATATCAATGTGCTTAGTGTGGGAGTGTTGAATGGGGTTCTTAGCAATCTTAACCGCACTTTCATTGTCACAAAGGAGAGGCACACAACCAAGTTTAATACCAAAGTCCAAAAGGGTTTGCTTCATATAAAGAATTTGGGCACAACATGCACCGGCGGCAATATATTCCGCTTCTGCCGTGGACAAAGCAACGGAATTTTGCTTCTTGCTAGACCAAGATACTAGGGAACGCCCAAGCAAGTGGCACCCACCAAAGGTACTCTTGCGATCCACACGACATCCGGCAAAGTCCGAATCCGAGTAACCCAAGAGATGAAATTTTGCACCTTTAGGGTACCACAGGCCTACACTAGGGGTATGCTTGAGATACCGAAGTATCCTAAATACCGCCTTTCGATGCGATTCTTTAGGTGCCGCTTGAAAGCGAGCACACAAGCATACACTAAACATGATATCGGGCCTAGATGCGGTAAGATAAAGCAATGAACCAATCATAGAACGGTAATTAGATTGGTCAATAGGTTTACCGTCCTTATCTGCGTCGAGATGACAATTTGTTGCCATTGGAGTACTTCTTGAGCTACAATCTCCCATCTCAAATTTCTTCAAGAGGTCCTTGGTATACTTTTCTTGATAGATGAAGGTCCCCTCTCGAAGTTGCTTGATTTGAAATCCAAGGAAGAAGTTGAGCTCTCCAATCATCGACATCTCGAATTCCCTAGACATCACTTTGCCAAACTCATGGCTAAGAGCTTCGTTAGTTGAACCAAAAATAATATCATCGACATAAATTTGACAAATAAATAATTCTCCGTCGATGTCTTTGGTGAAGAGTGTATTGTCCACCCTCCCGATTTTGAATCCTTGCATGATCAAGAAATCCTGTAGTCGTTCATACCACACCCTAGGTACTTGCTTGAGCCTGTAGAGCGCCTTGTGCAACCTAAACACATGATTAGGATTCCTCGGATCTTCAAACCCAGGAGGTTGTTCAACATAGACAAGCTCGTTAATATAACCATTAAGAAAGACACTTTTCACATCCATTTGATAAAGCTTTATGTTATGATGTGATGCAAAGGTAAGAAGTATACAAATTGCTTCTAGTCGAGCGACCGGAGCAAATGTCTCCCCAAAGTCTAGTCCTTCGACTTGCGAGAAATCCTTGGCCACAAGTCTTGCCTTGTTGCGGACCACAAAGCCATTCTCATCTTGTTTGTTGTGGTACACCCACTTTGTTCCAATGACGTTCTTGTCCTTGGGTCGCTCCTCCAACACCCAAACTTCATTGCGGATGAAGTTGTTGAGTTCTTCTTGCATGGCCGTCACCCAATTTGGATCTTGGAGTGCTTCTTCAATGTGAGTGGGTTCTACACATGAAACAAACGAGTAGTGCTCACAAAACGTAGCGAAATGGCGAGAACGTGTACTTACTCCCCTTGACGGACTTCTGATGATTTGGTTAAGCGGATGCGACTTGGAGATGCGTCCATGCCTCATAAGTGGTTGTGAAGCACTTGGCGGTGGTGGTGTGTGTTGTTCTTCTTGTGGTTGTACTTGATCATGGACTTCTTCTTCTTCTTGATGTTGTGTGTCTTGTGAATCTTGTGTCAGCAATAGATCATCTTTCTCTTCTTCGTCAACTTGAGGCGCCATAGACGTGTTGATGTTGGAACTTGAAGCTCCCCCTTGATCATGGCTCTCCTCAACTTTAGGCTTGATGTATCTAATGGTCATGTTCTTCATGGCTTCTCGTAGAGGCTCATCATCTATTTCATCATGACCATGACTCTCCTCTTGGGAGCCATTAGTTTCATCAAACTCAACATCACAACTTTACTCAACTAAACCGGAGGTTTGGTTGAATACTCGATATGCTTCTGAGTTTGATGCATAACCAAGAAAGATACCAACATCACATCTTCTTTCAAACTTACCGAGCCTTTTTTTGCGGTAGATGTAGCACTTGCACCCGAATACTCGAAAATAGGAGATGTTGAGCTTTCTCCCAATGAGAAGTTTGTATGGGGTCTTTTGAAGTAGTCGATGTAGTTAGACCCGATTTGCGGCATGGGACGCCGTGTTGATTGCTTCGGCCCAAAACTTCTCGGACGTGCCATAGTCATCAAGCATTGCTCGCGCAAGAGTGATGAGAGTCTTGTTCTTCCTTTCAACGACACCATTTTGTTGAGGAGTGTATGTGGCCGAAAACTCACGCTTCACGCCTTCACGATCACACCACTCCCCAATGTTGTAGTTCTTGAATTCGGTGTCGTTGTCACTCCGGACCTTGATGATGGGAAGTTGAAATTCCCTTTGAGCACGGTTAGCGAAGGTCTTGAACACTTCCAGAGTTTCACTCTTGTCACCTAGAAACAAAGTCCAAGCATAGCGAGAGTAGTCATCAACTATAACAAGACAATAGAGGTTACCGCCAAGACTTTGATATGTGGACGGTCCGAAGAGGTCCATGTGGAGCAACTCAAGTGGCCTGGAGGTTGACACCATTGTCTTCATCGTGTGGTGAGAAGCAACTTGATTCCCGTCTTGACAGGCGCTACAAAGCTTGTTCTTCTCAAATGTGACATCCTTCACGCCAGTCACCATCCCAAGCTTGAATGACTTCTTGAGCTTGCTCATTCAAAAGTGCGCTATGCGTCGATGCCATAGCCAACCCAAACTCATCTTAGTGAAAAGACAAGTGGTCAAGCTAGCATCCTTGTTGGAGAAGTCTACTAGGTAGAGATGTCCATGCCGAAATCCCTTGAAGATTAGTTCTTGGCTTGTTTCACTAGTCACAACAACATCATTTTTGCTAAAGGTGCACGTTAGTACAAGATCACATAGTTGTGCAATAGAAAGAAAATTGAAACTAAGTGACTTAACATACAATACATTGGAAATAGATAAATCATTTGAAATTTCAATCTTACCTAACCCAATTACCTTCCCCTTAGAGTTATCACCAAAGGTGACTTGTTCATGATTGTCGGGGTTTTCTATGGTGGTGAACATACCATCGTTGCCGGTCATATGTCGAGTGCACCCTCTATCGAGTACCCAATGCTTTCTTCCGGCTTTGTAGTTCACCTTGGTGTTACCTTTATCCATGAGGCACATGGGAGGTGGATGAAGAGATGAATCATCATTGTTGTCAATGGCAAGCCGACCAAGCTTTCTTCTTCTGTTTCACTCTCTTCATCACTTGATTCTTCGTCGGTGATCCATTCATTTGCCTCACACATGAACACCTTTTGTGGACCTTTCCTCTTCTTTGGGAAGAGTTTTTCCTTCTTGCCCTTGTCATGTTTCTTCTTCCCAAAGGATCTTGATTTGGGCTTGACCTTTTCTTCATCATCTTCACTATCTTCAAGCTTGCGATGCTTGCCCTTGTGGTTCTCTCTTCTTTTTTCCGGTTTTGGACAATCATAGGAGATGTGGCCTTGATCACCACAATTGTAGCAAGTCTTGTTGTCATCTCTCCTTGGTAGAAAATCTTTCTTCTTGGGATCAAAGGTGTATCCCTTCTTGGCAACCTTGGAGTTCAAGCAAGAGAATTTTCTCATCATCAATGCAAGCTCATCATCGTCATCTTCACTTGATGCTTGCTCTTCTTCACTTGAGCTAGACTCGATCACTTTCTTTTTCTTGAGATTTGTTCTCTTGGTGGAAGCCTTTAGAGCAATTGTTTTTGAAGATGATTCCTCCATCATCCCAAGCACACTCATCTCATGAGCGCGAATCTCTCCAACAAGTTCAGAGACTTCAATATGATCAAGAGAATCCTTTTGAAGCATGGAGTTGATGATGTTGTACTTTGACTTAGGAAGGAGCATAAGAATCTTGCGGTTGATAAGTCCCTTGCCAAGAGAAGCAATGTCAAGAGCACTAATTTCCTCAATAAGCACATTCAAGCGAGAAAACATTTCATTGACATTTTCATGAGGTAACATTTTGAACTCATCATATTTGGCTTTAAGCATATGATATTTTAGTTCTTTGACACGAGAAGAACCCTCATGAATTTCAATCAAGCAAGCCCAAATTTCACAAGCTTTCTCTTTTCTAGCAATCCTAGCAAATACATCTTCACTAATGCATTCATAAATTGCATTTCTAGCTTTAGCATCCCACTTGATTTGATCCCAACATAATTATGCTCACCAAACCCCGCATGAGTCGCTTCCCATACCTCGGGAGCAATAGCCTCCAGATAAGCACGCATGCGTGATTTCCAATAGGAAAAGTTCTTTCCCTCGAAGATAGGAACCGAACCCCCATTCTTGGCCATTTTAGCTCTCTAGCGGTGAAGCTAGAATGATCCAATGAGCAACCTTGCTCTGATACCAATTGTAAGGATCGAATGCCCAAGAGGGGGGGGGGGTGAATTGGGCTTCTTTTCAAAAATTAAAGCAATAAAACTTAATTACTAAAAGCCCAATTCCCTATGCAAACAACCTATGCATTCAAGTGAATAGTAACTTTGCGGTATATGAAATGCATAAGTGTAAGGGGAGAGGAAGAAAGTGCAAACTCCCGAGGAGACACGAAGACACAGAGATTTATCCCGTGGTTCGGCAAGATCGTCAAGATCTTCCTACATCCACGTTGTGGCACCCAACAAAGGGTATAGCCACTCCCAAGTCACCGAGACCAGGGATCTTCACTATACTTCTCCGTTCGCTAACCTCGGCAAGGTGGATCTCAAGCCTTGTACAAGTTGGATCCTCCGGGCTTCCACAACCGTCTTGGCAAGCTCCGGAAGGCTCTCTCCAATACAATCACCAAGGGACACTCCCTTACAACTCTCACTACACTAGAGACTCCAATCACCAAGAATGGAAGCACACAAGAACTATCTCTAGCAAGCTCTAGCCTATCTCTTGGTGTACAAGTGGTGTAAATGATGTAGAAGTGGTAGCTCAATGTGTTGAATGCTTGAGAATGTGTAGAGTAGCTCTGTTTGTCAAGACTTATCGAATAGACTGGTTGAAGGGGTATGAATAGCCAGCCTCCACAAAACAGCCGTTTGAAAAGTAGGCTGACATCACTGTTCTATGAACATCGGATGATCCGATGTTCCCCCTTCAGTTGTCATCGGTCAAATCCAAATTAGCCGATGTCACTGTGTCAGATATGATCGTTGTTAGACCGATGTTACACTTGCCTTCTCATCAGATGATCCGGTGGCACTTCATCCAGAATTGGTTCAAAATTAATGCTTACTGGAGTGATTGACCGATGTGTTATCAATTATACATCGGATGGTCCGGTGTTACACTTGGTCTAGGGAGATTGCTTACTGTACTGATGGACCGATGTAACATCCCCTTCATCATCGGATGATCTGATGAGTACTTAGTTCTGAGGTCTTCTTCTTCTGCTAAACCAACTCGACCAATGTATTGTTTTCTAGAAACATCAGTTGATCTGATGAGTTGATTTTGTTTGCTTCGAGTTGTTCTAAGTGATTCTTTTGGAATTTGCTCGATTGACCTCTTAGACATTGGTTAGAAATATTCTTCTGATGATTATCAAGCATTGAGTGTTGTCGATTTTGGTTGATTAATTTTGACATATGAGCTTTTTCTTTTATTCTTCATAAAAATCGATTGACCTCATAAAATGATTTGTTAAGGGGTCTCCAATCATATCCAATGAGCAGTAGATGATATTCATATAGATTTCGTTAAGTGGAATAAGTGATATGAGAGACCTTGCATCCACAAATTCATTAGTAAAGTCAAACGGTTGTCATTAACCACCGAAACCATACCTCATGGGGGCCTATATGCTTTCAGTTTCAAGAACCGAGGATAAATTCATAGACAAGGATGAACCCATTCCTTGCTTATCTCAAATCTTGCCGGAGGAATCCTCTCTGAACCCGAAACTACAATGGAAGAAGAAATGCAACCTTCGAAGTTTCCCTTTTACTTCGAGGAAGAAATATTTGAAGATTTTGGAAATACCTCAAAGTACTGTTGCCATAGGAAACCATCATTCCACTAACTCCACCACACCAACCTGATGGAGTGTTCGGTCAATAGACGGTCAAGGAGTTAACCTCTATTCTAAGTAGGGAATGGACTATGAAAGTTGAGCAACCACTCTGTTTCATTAGAGGGACACCAATGAAGGTCCTATACAACCCCACTGTTGGAGCAAATCTCATTTTTGATTCTTGTGCTCTCACCATTAAAGGCGATGAGTCATTGGCACCAACATGTAAATCGTTCCGAGATTCTTTTGGAACCATCCTTGAAGGATGCGGGGTTTTGTAAGATACAAAGATATTGAGGTTGTCCTATATTTTCATGTGTTCGAAATCCAATATTTCAAAATTATGATTGGAATTCCCATTGGGAAATTTCTCATGGAAATTACCTTGGAAGGAAACCTCAATCTCAAGCTTGGAGGGAGAAAATTCTCTATTCCTATCCTGCATTCCAAGAACACATCCGCAGAATGCCCCATCCAAGATGAACCAATAGAGGAGGTTAGGACTCTTCAATTCTTAGCACCCCCTGAAATTGAAGGAGGAGAAGATTTCATCCAAGAAGAGGTTGAGTTTTAGGAGGCAATTGAATTGCCAAAAGAAGAGTTCTTCTCAAAACCTCCTGTTGATTTTAAAATTCTACCTTCAGGCCTGCGTTATGCCTTTCTAAATGGCAATTTGGAAGCTCCTGTCATCATAAGTGACAAGCTTTCAGATGATGAGACACTCAAGCTCATTGCCATGTTACAAAAGCATAGAGCTGTTTTTGGCTATTCACTAGAGGACCTCAAGGGGATTAGTCCAACGTTATGAACCCATTGCATTCCTGTTGACCCCGAGAGTGTCCCCTGAAGGGAACCTCAAAGGCGATTGAATTATGCGATGCGGGAAGTTGTCAAGAAGGATGTCTTGAAACTTCTGCATGCTAAGATTGTTTACTCTGTCCCTCATAGTGAATGGGTCAACCCAGTTCAAGTAGTTCCTAATAAGGGAGGTATGAAGGTCGTTCAGAATGATAAGAATGAATTAATTCCTCAATGAACTGTCACGGGTTGGAGGATGTGCATTGATTACTGTAAACTTAACAAGTCTACTAATCATTTTCCACTACCCTTCATCAATGAGATGTTAGAGCGGTTGGCAAAACACTCCTACTTTTGTCTCCTTGATGGGTATTTGGGTTAATATCAAGTCCCAATCCATCCCGACGATCAAAGTAAGACCACATTCACATGTTCTTACGGGACTTATGCCTACCGGTGTATGTCCCTTGGACTATGTAATGCTCCTACCTCTTTTCAAAGATGCATGATGTCTATCTTTTCCGACATGATTGAGGAGATCATGGAGGTTTTCATGGATGATTCTCCATCTATGGAAAAAAATTTGATCGTTGTCTGGAAAACTTAAACAAAGTCATACAAAGATGCCAAGAAAGGGACCTAGTACTTAATTGAGAAAAGTGTCATTTCATGGTCCGTGAAGGCATAATTCTTGGAAACTTAGTGTTTGAGTGAGGGATAGAGGTGTACAAATCAATGATTGAAGTTATTGAGAAACATCCACCTCCTATCAATATTAAGAGAATCTGCATCTTCCTAGGTCATGCGGGGTTCTATCGGTGATTCATCAAAGATTTCTCAAAAGTCGCTAGACCCTTCACTAACCTATTAGCTAAGGAAGCTCCCTTTGATTTCGATGATGGATGCCTTAAATCATTTTATACACTCAAAAAGGCACTCATCTCAGCTCCAATCATCCCACCTCCTGATTGGATGCTGCCATTCAAAATCATGCGTGATGCTAGTGATTTTGCTGTTGGTGCGGTCCTAGGCCAAACCAAAGATAATAAGCATAATGCTATAGCCTACGCTAGCAAAACTCTAACGGGATCTCAACTCAACTATGCCACAACTGAAAAAGAGCTCTTAGCTGTAGTTTTAGCTATCAATAAGTTTATGTCCTATTTGGTTGGAGCCAAGGTCATAGTCTATACAGACCATGCTGCCTTGAAGTACTTGCTCACCAAAAAGGATGCTAAACCAAGGCTAATCCGATGGACTCTTCTACTCCAAGAGTTTGACTTAGAAATCAAGGATAAGAAAGGAGTAGAGAATTTCGTGGCAGATCATCTCTCGCGTATAGAAGTCATGCAAACCATGAACATTCCTATCAATGACTTCCTACGAGATGATATGCTTCTCAAGGTGACTGACTCGCACCCTTGGTATGCGAATATCGTGAACTTCATTGCCACAAGATACATACCTCTAAAGGAAAACAAAAAGAAACTCATCTATGAGAGTCGTAGACACCTCTGGGATGACCCATACCTCTATCGAGTTTGTGTCGATGGACTTCTTAGATGGTGCATTCCATCAATCGCAGGCACCAAGATTATTGAGAAATGCCATGCTAGCCCCTATAGTGGACATTACGGTGTTTACCGTACCCAGGCAAAGATCTGGCAGAGTGGATTCTATTGGCCTCTATGTATGAAGAAATAAAAGAATTCATTCTCAGATATTCGAAATGCCAAAAGCATGGAGGAACTTCCGCTCGCAATGCGATGCCCCTAACATAAATCTCCAAGTGGAATTATTTGATGTGTTGGGTATTGATTTCATGGGGCCTTTCCCGAGGTCCTATGATTGCGAGTATATCCTGGTGGCTGTAGACTATGTGTCAAAATGGGTAGAAGCTTTGCCATGCAAAAATGCTGATTCCAAGCAAGCTAGGAAAATATTCCATGAGATCATTTTCCCACGCTTTGGCACTCTCTGTATGGTCATAAGTAATTTAGGTTCTCATTTCATAGATATGACCTTCTGGAACTTTTTGAGGGAACTTGGTGTCCAGTATAACATTGCTACTCCATACCACCAACAAACAAGTGGTCAAGCAGAAACATCTAATAAGCAAATTAAGAATATTCTGCAAAACATTGTCTTGGAAATGGGAACAGGATGGAAGCATAAGCTACCCGATGCATTGTGGGCCTACCATACTGCCTACAAAACCACCCATCGGCATGTCTCCATTCCAAGTTGTCTATGAGAAGACTTGTCATCGTCTTGTAGAATTGGAACATAGAGCCTATTGGGCCATCAAGCGGTGGAACATGGACCTTCATGAGGCCGGAAAACACCAATTGAAGAAACTTTCCGAATCAGAAGAGCAGAGAGATAAGGTGTACCATAGTGCCAAAATCTACAAGGAAAGAACCAAAAGATGGCACGATAAGAGGATTACACATAAAGAGTTTAAACCTGGAGATAAAGTTTTACTCTTCAACTCTAAGGTTAAACTCTTTGGACATGGGAAGCTTAGAAGTAAATGGGAAGGACCCTTCACTATAGTAGAAACCTCATCCCATGGAACAATCACACTCCAAGGTGATGATGATCAGCTATTTAAAGTGAATGTGCACCGACTCAAATTATTTATCGAATCCCACGAGGAGGAGGCAGAAAAAGATATTGATGTGATAAATCTTATTGATTTTATGTCGTTTCTTGAAATTCCGTCTAAATTCTCCGCGTCCAATTAATGGGCCCATCCAATTAATCATCTATGGGGACCATTAAGCCAAGCCACGAAAACCTGGCCCGAGCAGAGCAAAAAGGGTTCGACCGAACCCTAGGGTTGACCGACTCCTCCTTTGCACCGTCGACGTTCTGTTTCCTTATGTGGACTCTCCAGACATATCCCAACAAGACACTCGGTGCTATTGTATTTTCCCCACTTATTTATAGACAGGAACAGAGAGGGGAACCTCGCACCATCCAGAAAAATCCATCTCTTGTTCCTCCCATCCAAGTCATGTCCGATAAGAAAATTGTGTCTCATGCCTCCTCTAGCTCAACCTTCAACCTGAGCAGAGACATTGCACCGGCGAATGACAAGTCCACCCTCGCTTTGGAGTCCGCCAGGGCATTATATGTTGTACCACTCTCCATGATCCCGCCACTGACAACAACTCCACGTGGGCGTAGCACCACACCTCATGGTTTTGCTGGTCGCTCTCCCCACGGAGGACGCCCATGAAGTCGACGACACCTGCACGTTATTCGATTGCAGCTAGCCTTAAGCCAGTCAAGACCCGTCTTTTTCCTGAAAATGACGAGTCTCTCCCAATGCTATAGCCTGGCGAGGAGTTTATGTACACTCTGAAGACCTAGGACGATGACGTAGTGAGCAACCACTATAAGTCAACGACGCGTACCTCGCCTTAGCGTGTGGGAGATCCCCTCATTATCCATGGGATGCACAAGCCTGAAGGAGGCTATGCAAAAGGCTTTTTCAAGCAAGTGGATAATTTGGTGATGGAGGAATCACCGGGTTCGTCACCCTCCAAAATTAGGCATCACCTCTTGCCGCATGCCATTGGAGGGCCACCTGGCTAATTTGAGGACGGCGACGGGAAATCTCCTTGTGCCCCTAAAGTGGTACAACTTTCTAAGGACTTAGCTTCTCTCTGTTTGGAGAACAAGGAGCTATCGGACTTAGTGAATGAAGGGCGCATAGAGAGGGCAGAACTGAAGGATGAGCTCATCTCCCTCAAGGAGGAGATTGATGGTGTTCGCTGTGGCATGAGCGCCAAGCTGTGGCGTATATGGAAAGCCGTCGAGAAGACTGACATCTACAATGCACCATAGTTTAGATGTCCCGACCATATAGGATGCTTAATCATTTAGTTTAGTTTTATGCCAAATTTTTATTCCTCAAAGTTTAGATTGAATAATGTAAGCATCCACAATATTTTGAATTCAATAAAGTGAACTTACCAGTTAATCTAACCCGATAAAGTTTACCCTTTAGTTTATTGTTGTTGAATAAAGAATCCACGCATCTCCGTTTCGCTCCACAAATTTGGTATGGATCTCTTATATCCGAATATATGTGCTACCCTGCTGTTTGAGTTGATTTCCTATTTAAAACTGAATATTTAAAATGAATCAACTCAACATTCGAGATCAAAACTTGGTAGTCAAAAATTGCTTGAGCTCAAAATTTGAATACTTTATATTTCAATGTATTACCTTGTTTGTGATTCCCACAATTAAAGTAGGAAAAACATGTCATCTAAGTATTTGACCAGTGTGATATGCTAAATGAGTTGAGGAGATATCTCTTTGCTTGAAATTGATTTTGATGTTCGCAAAAATTTGGAGTCTTGAACTTTGCCTGATTCTCTCATTAGAAATTTAAATACCCACCAAGGTAATATGATACACTTATTGAAAACCACATGCATATGCCACTTTGTTTTTCATTGAATTTTGTCAAACTCGTGACCCAATTGAGTGACATGCATGAACTTTTGACTTAGAAATTCTTGTGCACCCTATTCATTCAAAATATCTCACATTGAAAATTTGCATCCACCATTCATCCATCCAATAAAGAAACTCCATGCATTATGGTTATCCAAATCTCTCTAAAAAATAAAAAGGAGTAGAAGACATGGCTACGAAAAAAAGAAGAGAAGCATCTACTCTTCAAAAGAGGAAGTATGCCAAAAAAAAGAGAAAGAGAGAAAAAGTAGCCATGTTTCATCCTTAAAGAGAGAAAACCATGGAGTCCAGAATTATCCATTCCATTCATATGCACAAGGATATTTTTTGTCAAATTGTTTGTTACATAAGTCTCTCATAGGATCAAGTTTTTGACTTAGTAATATATGAATTGCAATGTGTGCCACATTTATCCCTACCAAGCTACAGATATAGCCATTTTTAGTATAGGGACAAAATTAGCAAAACATGTCAAGGAGAGGATCAAACACTTTGAGAAATTTGTGTGACGCCCGGTTCCTAAAAATGAACCAAGTGCAGTATATGTGTGCCCAGAATGTTTAACACACATACACAAGTGATTCACAAATGATAAACAGATAATTACCACAGCTCAAATTATTAAATTAGTACTTTTTATTACATTATTCAAATAATCCTCATATTACAACTCTAATGAACATTATTTAACTATAACTGCAGCGGAAATAATCTAATTAATCAACTAAGCAAACTAAGTAAACTGAGCATAAAGGATAGCGCGCTCCAAGCAACACCACATGCAAAGCTGACGGCAGCACACGGCCTAGAACTCCTCATTAACGTCGTGATACTCCCAATCTTGACCTGCAACTGTTGGTGGGGGGAATTGCAAGGGTGAGTACATATCGTACTCAGCAAGTGTGGGAAAGTATGACATGTAGCTTAAACAAGGCATGATAATAAGCAATGGCTAATTGTTGAAAAGTGTATTTAAAATGTGTAAAAAGCATACTTAAGATGTCGATGTGAATTAATCCCATCATATACCACATAATTAACATAATACGAAACCATCATTAATTATCCATCTATATAACATATTATTACCATCATAATCATCCATGACCAGTTATCATAATTCAATTCATAACCATAACCATAAATATGACCATTAACATAACCATAACCAACCATAACCATAACCATCCCAAGTACCAAGTTTCCTCTAATATTGTAAGTTGTCAAGGTGCTCATAACGGTGTGACACCCGGTTCCGAAAATGAACCAAGTGAATGCATATGTGTGCCCAGGACGTTCAACACACATACATGAGTGCATTCACAAAAGGATATACAAAAAATTACCACAGAACAAGATTAATTAACCACTTTTATTACAGAATTCATAATATCCTTGAGTACAAGCTCTAATGAACATTAATGTCAAGTTTGAACTAATGCAGTAGAAATAAACTAAATAAGAAACTATGCAGCTAAGCAAATAGGGTATATGCACAGCTCCAATCAAACCACATGCATGCTGATGGTAGCACATAGCCTAGAACTCCTCATCAACGCCGTGATACTCCCAATTCTGACCTGTAACTGTTGTTGGGGTGAATTACAAGGGTCAGTACATGTCGTACTCAGCAAGTGTGGAAAGTATGACATGTAGCTGATACAAATGACGAATAATAATTGCTAAGTGTTGAAAAGTACAATAAAACATTTGAAAAGCAATATATTGTATGTATGTGAAGTAAACTCATCATAAGCCATGTAGTTATCATAATATCAGTCCATATTTCATTACCATTAACCATATTCCAGATTTCCCATTACCATTAACCATATCTAGTGCCATAAACCATAGAATCATCCCATAACCAGTACCAAACCATCCCAAATCCCAAGTTTCCTCTAATCATGTAGGTCATCCAGGTGCTCTTAACCGGGAGCACGGCTATCATGATAGTTTTAATACTCTGCAGAGTTTGTACCACTTTACCCACGTATTTGTGATTTCATCACCCGTCGGCGACTAAAGGAACCTCCCTTATGCCAATTACTTCCTTAGGTGTATGGCCAAGAGATCACAAAATAGCCTTTACAAAGGGACTACTAGCGTTGTACGGACCCACTGAGGTTTCACCAGTGGTGATGCCTCCAACTGAGCACATCTTCAACCAAGGGCCCCCTCTTGTGCCATTCGGATCCCAGGAAGTCCCGCCTCAAATCCAAACCCAATCCAACTCCCCTTCCCCGGTGCGCCAAATGATCCGCGCAATACTAGCAATATCCTAGTTAATCAGCTACGCCACACCCATACTTGGCCTCGTGGTGGCACTGTTGTCCTGGCATATTCTCGCATGAACTGGTCCTTATATCTAAAGCAAGCATCCACCATGTCTTCCAACCCATGCACATACCAGGCTTGCTTAGATCACCCATTACCATATCACATTAACCAGTTCATATAACTATAATATCATTAATGAATAATTAAATGGTATAGTAGTTTCCTATGCCAATTAATTAAGCGAAGCAAAGGTAAAAAGCCCTTTCCGACTCTTTACCATGTATTTCGGGTGACAAGGGTGGTTAAACAAAGCCAGTAAACTTACTATCATAGGAATTCCCATCATATTGACACAAGCATGCAGTTTTGAAACAAAACATTTATTGCAAAAGCAGGATCAATATGTTCAAGGACACTTGCCTTGCTCTTGAGCTTGGTTTGGGTCAAAGCCTTCAAATTCCTGGTACTGGAGGTCCTATGCAGCACTCTATAGTGCAAATTCATCTAAACCGTGCAATAAACATACAAGAAAAGAATTACAATCAATAAGTGTACATATATTACTCAATATGTCATGACATGCATGATTAATGCATATGCGAAGAAAAATTAGTTAATGAGTTGTTAATAATGTTTACTAGCTAGTTCTAATGGTTATTAAAAAGTTTGGACTTGTTTGGAATTGATTCAAATTAATTTAGATTTAATTCAGCAGAAAACAGACAGCAAGATCGGACTAGTGCGCTGTAGGTCCGGACTAGTCAGCCCTACGTAGAAACAGCGAGCTAGGATTTTCTAGATCGACATGAATTTGGAGAAACGGGGTTGAATTCACGTGTGGAAGAGGAATTAGATGGTATACTAGGTGTTTAGAACTCCAATGAATCAAGGGTTTTGGAGGCAACACTTTGATCTTGACGATCTAGGGTTGATGAAGAAACTTGAAGGAGAATTGTTGATGAAGAACGAAAACTCTTTCATTTTCTCCTCTTCTTCTTCTCGCTCGGGATCACCTTCTCCCTCCTTGGCGGCGGCTATCCACGAGCTAGGGTTTGGGCGTGGTTCAAAGGTGGCAAAAAGATGTGAAAATAGGGTGTTGGGTTGTTTATATAGGGATGGAGGGCTAGGGTTTGATGGATTTCGAGTTTAAGGTGGGTGGAGGTCGGTGTGTCCACATGGGCTCCAAAAGGGGTTAGACACGAAGTCCTTCGGCCCACTTAAAGAAAAACCCAAAAACACGTCATGAACCAAAAGATCAATTCGGAATCGAGATCATCGGACAAGTCCTCAAGAGGCCAAACTAGTGCGAAGTTAGTCAGAGAGATATCGGACAAGTCCAGACTGAATCGGATAAGTCCGAACTTAGTCAGAGAGGAAAACGGACAAGTCCGATAGATGTCGGACAAATCTGAACAAGTCTTGGGACTTGGCAAAATTTCAAGGAATTGGAATACCGGACTAGTCCGCACGGGACCGAACAAGTCCGAAAATTGTACAGAGGCGAAACCGGACTAGTCTGGGGCAAAAACGGACATGTCCGAAGGAGGTCAGAGAGAAATCGGACTAGTCCGCACCAAAAACAGACTAGTCCGCACTTCTCAGAACTCTTAAGTGCATTTTTGCTTTAAATTCATTTTAAACTTGCTCTTTTTTATGTGGATAATGTTAAACATGTATATGAACTTATGCAATGCATGATACATGAAAATGAGGGTGTTACAAACCTACCCCCCTTAAAATGAATCTCACCCTCGAGATTCGATGCAGAAGAGAAGAGATAGGGAAATCCCTTCTTGTGATCATCTTCCAACTCCCATGTTGCCTCTGATTCTGTGTGATACTTCCATTGAACATTACACCATCGAATCACCTTGTTTCTTGTGACCCTCTCCCTGGTTTCCAAGATTTTGACCGGTTGCTCGGCATACGTCAAATCGGCCTCTAATTCCAATTCTTCCATTGGCACTTATTCTTGCGGTACCCTCAAGCACTTCTTGAGCCATGAAACATGAAACACATCATGGACATCTAATAAGTGAGTTGGCATCTCCAACTTATATGCTACTTCTCCTCTTCTGTCCAGAATCTTGAATGGCCCAATGTATCGAGGTGCTAGCTTGCCTCTTATGTTAAATCTCTTATGACCTCTCATTGGTGACACCTTGAGGTAAACAAAATCTCCTATTTCAAAGGCTAGTTTCCTTCTCCTATTGTCCGCATAGCCTTTTTGCCTTGATTGAGCAACCCTCAAGTTTTCACGAATAATTTGGAGTTGTTTCTCAGCTTCTTGCAAAATGTCATGTCCAAATATCTGGTTCTCTCCTGTCTCATTCCAGAACAAAGGTGTCCTACACTTCCTCCCATATAGTGCTTCATAGGGTGACATTTTCAAGCTTGCTCGGTAACTATTGTTATATGAGAATTCTGCAAACGGCAAGCTTCTATCCCAACTTCTTCCATGCTTCAAGGCACAACGTCTTAACATATCCTCTAAAATATGATTGACCCTCTCAGTTTGTCCACTCGTTTGTGGGTGATATGCTGAGCTATAATTCAACTTTGTTCCCAATCCTTCATTCAATTTCTGCCAAACCTTGAGGTAAATTGAGAACCTCTATCCGATACTATCTTCTTTTGTACTCCATGTCGACACACAAAATGCTCCATATATAGCTCTGCCACCCTCGCGGTGGTATAGGTGGTCTTGACAGGAACTAAGTGAGCTGACTTGGTCAAACAATCCACAATAACCCAAATTGAGTCATAACCGGACTGGGTACACAGTAAACCAACTATAAAGTCCATCCTGATTTCTTCCCACTTCCATTCTGGAATCTTCAATGGCTGCAATAATCCAGCTGGTCTTTGATGTTCCGCCTTGACTCGTTGGCACACATCACACAGTGCTACATATTCAGCTATGTCCTTTTCCATGTTGGCCCACCAATAACATGTCTTCAAGTCCTTGTACATATTTGTACATCCGGGATGAATTGAGTATGGCGAGTCACGTTCCTATTTTAATAATGTTTCGCAAATATGCTTCACATTAGGCACCACAATCCTTTTACCAAGCCATAAGGTACCATGGTCATCCTCATCAAAACTGAATTCTATTACCTCTTGGGTCCTTTCCTTGATTTCTTGGATTTCCTCATCCTTTGTTTGACCCTCTTGAATCTCCTGCTCCAAGGTCAGATTTAACTCCATTATCCCCATCTCATTTACAAATCCAAGGTTCAACCGTTCAAACTCCTTGCATAGCTCGGACGGCAGCTCTCGAACTGGGAGCTGGTGACTTACTCCTTTTCTACTCAAGGCATCGACCACTACATTAGCCTTCCCTGGATGGTAATTGATTCCCACATCATAATCCTTGGTGAGCTCCAACCATCTTTGTTGCCTCAAATTCAGGTTCGTTTGCGTGAAAATATACTTAAGACTCTTATGATCTGTATAAATTTCACACGTATGACCAAGAATATAGAGCCTCCGAATCTTCAATGCATGTACCATGGATGCAAGATCCATATCATGTGTTGGATAATTGTGCTCATGTTTCTTCAATTGTCTCGATGCATATGCAACCACTTGACCTTCTTGCATGAGCACGCATCCAAGTCCTTGTCTTGATGCATCATAATCGAAACTTCTGCTCAGATCTGATAATATCAAGACTGGGGTTGTAGTTAACCTCTTCTTCAACTCCTCAAAACTATCTTGGCTAGCTTGAGTCCATCTGAAAACTTTCTCCTTCATTAGCAACTCCGTCATAGGCTTGGCTATCTTGGAAAAGTCCTTGATGAACCTATGGTAATATCCAACCATCCGAAGAAAACTCTGAATCTCCTTTACGTTCTGTGGGGGTTCCCATTTCAACACGTCCCTCACTTTTCCGGGGTCAACTGATACTCCTCCACCTGAGATGATATGGCCTAAAAACGACACCTCTTTCAACCAAAACTAGCACTTGCTGAACTTGGCATATAATTGATGCTCCCTCAATTTCTGCAACGTGAGCCTCAAGTATGCCTCATGCTCTTCCTTGCTTCTCGAGTAGATCATAATGTCATCAATGAACATCGCTACAAACTTATCCAAGTACTCCATGAAGACCTTATTCACGAGGTACATAAAATACGCAGGTGCATTTGTCAATCCAAAACACATAACTGTATACTCATAAGATCCATATCATGTCCGAAAAGCTGTCTTGGGTATATCCGATGGTCTAATCTTTATTTGAATGTATCCTAATCTCAAATCAATCTTGGAGAAAACACAAGCACCTTTCATCTGATAAAACAAGTCGTCTATGCGTGGCAAGGTGTACTTGTTCTTGATTGTTACCTCGTTGAGAGCTCAGTAATCCACACACATCCTTTGTGATACATCCTTCTTATCCACGAAAAGAACTGGCGCTCCCCAAGGTGAAGAACTTGGGCGGATAAAACCCTTCACTAGTTGCTCTTGAATATGCTTGTTGAGCTCCGCTAACTCCTTAGGAGGCATCCTATATGACCTCTTAGCTATAGGTGCGTTCTAGGTATTAATTCAATAACAAATTCTATGTCTCAGTCGGGTGGCATACCTGGCAACTCATCTGGAAACACGTCCAAGAATTCACACACCACTGGAATCTCCTCAATTGCAGCACCATCCATGTGGTTCATCTCCAATTGCTTCAGTGCATGGCCAGCTTCACTGTCTTTGTGGCACACTCAATAACTCCATTGTGCTTCCTCAACTAGTCAATGCCAAGTATAATGTCCAATCCTTAATATTCCAAAACAATGAGGTTGGCAAAGAAGTCTACCCCCCTTATTCTAAGGCTTACTTTTGGACATACTATATTTGTCCTCATCTCTCCTCCAGGAGACTTAACCAATAGAGTATACTTCATATGAGAGATAGGCAAACTATACTTGGTAACATACTTCGATGCAATGAATGAATGCGATGCTCTATAATCAAATAACATAGACATCGGGTTGGAGTTTGCAAGAAACATACCAATAACCACGCCATCCGCTTGTTGAGCTTCCTTCATAGAGACATGGTTCACGTTGCCACGAGCAAAATTCTGCTGTCCACGGTTGCCTTGTGGCGCTCCTCCATTCAGTCTTGGGTTTTGTCTTTGAGCATTGCTTCTTTGACCAAAGCCTGACTTAGAAGATTGAATTGCAAAGTGTCCCACTTCTCCACATGTATAGCACTTCCTAACTGCACCAAAATTTGGACAGACTTGATTCTGAACATTTGCACCAGGAAGGTTGGCACGAGGTTCAAAAGGCATTGGAGGCCTAGGTGCTTGCATTACAGGGCGTTGCTGCACAAACCGAGCTAGGCACGGTGCATATCCAAGGTGTTGTACAGGAGAAGAGGAGCTGTAATAAGGTGCATTGGGTGGTGCAAAGCAAGGGCATACATTACTTCCTTATTGCTATCCTTGATATGGCTCCTTCCTCTTGTTATCTAGCTCCATCTCACGAGTTCTCCACCACAATTGCCTTGTCCACTAGTTTCTGGAGAACTGCATAATCACAGTTCAACAATTGTACTTGGATCTCATTATTCAAGACCCTCATGAACAAGTATTGTTTCCAACTGCCCCGGCTCACATCCTCAGGCGCATATCTTGAGAGTTGAGTGAACTTGTTGAGATATTCACCCACACTCAATCTTCCTTGCCTCAAGTTCTTGAATTCTTACCTCTTCAAGATCATAACACCTTCTGGCACATAATGAGAACGGAATCTATCCTTGAATTCGGCCCAAGTAATTCTCTCATGATTTTCGTGGGCGTTGCATAGCGAATCCCAACAATCGACAGCTGCTCCAACAAGTTGATGAGATGCGAATAGCACCTTCTCCTGGTCACTGCATTGGACTATTGCAAGTTTCTTCTCCACAGACTTGAGCCAATCATCAGCGTTCATAGGGTTAGCGGCTTTAGCAAAGGTTGGTGGCCTAGTCCTCATGAACTCTCACAATCGATTATGAGGGGGTGGGGTGGTGGTAGGCATGTGAGGATGATTGTTCTTGTTGGCAGCCTGCAGCTGTCCCATAGTCTGTATCATGGTCTGCATGAGCTGGTTTTACATAGCCAATAGCTGCTCAAGATTGATAGCTCCCTGGATAGGTCTTTTTCCATTGTTGTCCTGAGGTGCCCCATTGTTCTCCTCCTCATCATTGGCATACCTCTGGTTGGGAGTCCTCACCATCTGAAGAAAAGCAAGAAGAAGAATTTAGAAGACATCCCCAACTATATGCAATAAGGGATATGAAACTAAGCAACTACCTATACTAGCCTATGTAGACATGGCAATGCTAAACCATCCCAAAGTCCTCTACTAAGCACACAAGCAGCAATACATAGCAATCAGCACACCAAGCAAAAACACATCGATTCCTGAGTGCTCCTATGTGCTCTAAAGTGTTCGTTCTATCTAGGCTGCGTCCTACGATCAACCTGGCTCTGATACCAATTTGTGACACCCAATTCCGAAAATGAACCAAGTGAATGCATATGTGTGCCTAGGATGTTTAACAAACATACACGAGTGCATTCACAAAAGGATATACAAAAAATAACCACAACACAAAATTAATTAACCACTTTTATTATATAATTCATAATATCCTCGAATACAAGCTCTAATGAACATTAATGACAAGTTTGAACTAATGCAGCGGAAATAAACTAAATAAGAACTATGCAGCTAAGCAAATAGGGTATATGGTGCAGATCCAATCAAATCACAGGCAAGCTGATGGCAGCACATAACCTTGAACTCCTCATCAACATCGTGATACTCCCAATTCTGACCTACAACTGTTGGTGGAGGAATTGCAAGGGTGAGTACATGTCGTACTCAACAAGTGTGGAAAGTATGACATGTAGATGATACAAATGACGAATATAATAATGGCCAAGTGTTGAAAAGTACATTAAAACATTTGAAAAGAAATATATTGTATGTATGTGAAGTAAACCCATCATAAACCATATAGTTATCATAATACCAGTCCATATTTGATTATGATTAACCATATTCCATATTTCTCATTACAATTATCCATATCCATTCCCATAAACCATAATACCATCGCATAACCAGTACCAAACCATCCCAAGTCCCAAGTTCCCTCTAATCATGTAGGTCATCCAAGTGCTCTTAAACGGGAGCACGACTATCATGATAGTTTCAATACTCTGCAGAGTTTGTACCACTTTACCCGCGTGTTTGTGATTTCATCACCCGTCGGAGACTAAAGGAATCTCCCTTATGCCAATTACACTTCCTTAGGTGTATGGCCAAGAGATCACAAAATAGCTTTTACAAAGGGACTACTAGCATGTACGGACCCACTGAGGTTTCACCGGTGGTGATGCTTCCAACTGAGCATATATTCAACCAAGGGCCCCCTCTTGTGCCATTTGGATCCCAGGGAGTCCCGCCTCAAATCCAAACCCAATCCAACTCCCCTTCCCCGGTGCGCCAAATGATCCGTGCAGTACTAGCAATATCCTAATTAATCAGCTACGCCACACCCATACTTGACCTCGTGGTGGCACTGTTGTCCTGGCATATTCTCGCATGAACCGGTCCTTAGATCTAAAGCAAGAATCTACCATGTCTTCCAACCCATCCACATACCAGGCTTGCTTAGATCACCCATTACCATATCTGTTTAACCAGTTCATATAACCATAATCTCATTAATGCATAATTAAATGGTATAGTTGTTTCCCATCCCAATTAATTAAGCGAAGCAAAGGTAAAAAGCCCTTCCCGACTCTCTACCATGTATTCCAGGTGACAAGGGTGATTAAACAAAGCTAATAAACTTTCTATCATAGGAATTCCCATCAAATCGACACAAGCATGCAGTTTTGAAAACAAAACATTTATTGTAAAAATAGGAGCAATATGTTCAAGGACAGTTGCCTTGCTCTTGAGCTTGGTTTGGGTCATAGCCTTCAAATTACTGGTACTGGAGGTCCTCTGCAGCACTCTCTAATGCAAATTCATCTAAACCGCGCAATAAACATACAAGAAAAGAATTACAATCATAAGTGCACAAATATTACTCAATACATCATGACATGCATAATTAATGCATATGCGAAGCAAAACTAGTTAATAATGTTTACTAGATAGTTCTAATGGTTATTAACAAGTTTGGACAAGTTTGGAATTGATTCGAATCAATTTAGATTTAATTCAGCAAAAAACAGACAGCATGACTAGGCTAGTCCGCTGTAGGGTCGGACTAGCCTGCCCTTCGCAGCAACAGCGAGCTAGGGTTTTCTAGATTGATGTGAATTTGGAGAAACGGGGTTGAATTCACGTGAGGAAGAGGAAGTAGAAGGTATACCAGGTGTTTAGTTGGAGGCAACACTTGGATCTTGACGATCTAGGGTTGATGAAGAAACTTGAAGGCGAATTGTTGATGAAGAAAGAAAACTCGATGGAGATCTTGATCACTTTATCCTCTTTCGTTTCCTCCTCTTCTTCTTCTCACTCCTTCTCCCTCCTTTGCGGCGGCTATCCATGAGCTAGGGTTTCGGTGTGGTTCAAAGGTGGCAAAAAGATGCAAAAATAGGGTGTTCGGTTGTTTATATAGGGGTGGGGGGCTAGGGTTTGATGGATTTCAAGCTTGAGGTGGGTGGAGGCCGGTGTGGGTCCCACATGGGCTCCAAAAGGGGTTAGACAGGACGTCCTTAGGCCCACTTAAGGAAAAACCCAAAAACACATCGTGAACCAAAAAATCAATACGGAATCGCGATCACCGAACAAGTCCGCAAGAGGCCGGACTAGTCCGAAGTTAGTCTGAGAGAAATCGAACAAGTCCGGACTGAATTGGACAAGTCCGAACTTAGTTAGAGTGGAAATCGGACAAGTCCGCTAGATGTCGGATAAATACAGACAAGTCTAGGGACTTTGCAAAATTTCAAGGAATTGGAATACGGGACTAGTCCGCACGGGACCGAACAAGTCCGAAATTTGTACAGAGATGAAACCAGACTAGTCTGCAGTAAAAATGGACATGTCCGAAGGAGGTCAGAGAGAAATCAGACTAGTCCGCACTTCTCAGAACTCTTAAGTGTGATTTTGCTTTAAATTCATTTTAAACTTCTCCTTTTTATGTGGATTAATTTTAAACATGTATATGAACTTATGCAATGCATGATGCATGAAAATGAGGGTGTTACAACTGGGAGCACGGCTATCATGATAGTTTTTAACACTCTGCAGAGGTTGTTCCACTTTACCCAAATATTCGTGATTTCATCACCTTTCGATTACTAAGAACCTCCATTATGTTATCTTACACTTCCATTGGTGTGTGGCCAAGAGATCACAAAATAGCCTTTCAAAAGAGACTACTAGCATGTACGGACCCACTGAGATTTTACCAGCGGCGATGTCTCCAATTGAGCACATCCTAAACCAAGGGCCCCCTCTTGTGTCGTTCGGATGCCAGAGAGTCCCACCACTCATACAAACCCAATCCGACTCCCCTTCCCCGCTCCTTCAAATGGTCCGCGCAATACTAGCAATACCCTGATTAATCAGCTACCCTAATACTAGCAATACCTCGTGGTGGCACTATAGTCCTGGCCTATTCTCGCATGAACCGGTCCTTCGATCCAAGTCAAACCAACAACCATAACATCCAACCCAATCCACAAACCATGCTTGCTTAGATCACCCATTATCATGTTACCATTAACCATGTTCATCAATGTACATTATCCATAATCTCAATAATCTATAATTAAGTAGCTTGGTTGTTTTTCCTATCCCAATTAATTAGAGCGAAGCAAAAAGGTAAAGAGCCCTTCCTGACTCTTTACAATGTATTCCAAGCGAAAAGGATGGTCAAACAAGACTAGTAAACACCTATTGCTACAGATCAGGAAACGTTGCATTAGAAACCTATTGCCACAGATCAGGAAACATTGCATTACAAACCTGTTGCCACAGATAAGAAATCGTTGCAATACCAAACTATTCACCACGGATGTGAAATCGTTGCAGTACCATACTATTTCCCACGGATCTGAAATCGTTCAATACACTACTATTCGCCACATTTGTGCACTCATTGCAAAAACATACTATTTGCCACGAACGTTAAACCGTCGCAGTACCGTACTATTTGCCACGGCTGTGACATCGTTCAAGTACCATACTATTTGCCACGAATGTGAAATCGTTGCAATATCGTGATATTCGTTGCAATACGTTAAATCATCGCAATACCATAAATCATTGCAATACCGTACTATTTGCCACGACTGTGAAAATCGTTGCAATCACATACTATTACCACGAATGTGAAATCGTTGCAATATCATGCTATTCGTTGCAATACGTTAAATCTTCACAATACGCTAAATCGTTGCAATAACATACTATTTGCCACAAATGTGAAATCGTTGCAATACCGTACTATTGCCACGACTGTGAAATCGTTGCAACCACATACAATTACCACGAATGTGAAATCATTGCAATACCATGCTATTCATTGCAATATGTTAAATCATCGCAATAAGCTAAATCATTGTAATAACATACTATTTGCCACAAATATGAAATCGTTGCAATACTGTACTATTTGCCACGATCGTGAGCCTGTTGCAATACCGTACTATCCGTTGCAATATGTTAAATCGTCGCAATACCTGAAATTGTTGCAATAGTGTCCTATTTGCCACCGATGTGAAATCGTTGCAATACCATACCATTTGCCACGGATGTCAAGGCATCGCTGTAACCTATCGCCACAGGAATTATTACGACGATTCGTAAAAACTATTGCCACGCTCTTTTTTGTTGCAACAGTGACCTATTGCGACGAAAAATGACCTATTGTGACGAATTTTTTCGTTGCTATAAATTGGAATCCTTGCAGTGCATGGGTTTCCCATCAATTTGACACAAGCATGCAGTTTTGCAAACAAAACATTTAAAAACAGGATCAATATGTTCAAGGATACTTGCCTTGCTCTTGAGCTTGGTTAGGGTCAAATACTTTGAATTCCTGGTGTTGGAGGTCCTCGGCAGCACCCTCTAGAGCGAATCCTTCTAATCAGCGCAATGAACATACAAAACAGGATTACAATCAATAAATGCTCATATGTTACTCAATATGACATGACATGCATGATTAATGCAATTATGTGGTGGAACTTGCTTACAGGTTGATATTAATGTTCACTAACTAGTTACAGTAGTGTCTAACAAGTTTGAACCGGTTTGGAATTGACTCGAGTCAATTTGGAATTAATTCAGCACAATTCAATCTAGAGGCCGGACAAGTCCGCTACAAAGGTCAGACTAGTCCGCCCTTCGCAGAACCAGGGAAATAGGGTTTTCTTGATCTACGAGAATTGGGAGCATTGGGGTTGAACTCACATGAAAAAGAGAATGTAGAAGGTGTACGGCGTGTTTAGAACTCCAAGGATCAAGAGTTTGTATGCAACACTTGGATCTTGATGATCTAGGGTTTATGATGGTGAGTTGAAGGTGAATTGGTGATGAATAACGAAAACTCGATGAAGATCTCACCCACTTGATCCTCTTTCGTTTCCTCCTCCTCTTCTTGTTGTTGGTTCTCCTCTTGAAGTCGACTCCCATGAACTAGGGTTGGTGGTCTTTCAAAAGTGTCAATGAGATGAGAAGTTGGGGTGTTGGGTTGTTTATATAGGTGTGGAGGTGTAGGATTTGATGGATTTTAAGTTAGGGGTGGGTGGAGGCCGGTGTGGTGTCCCACACGGGTTCCAAAAAGGTTAGACACGACGTCCTTGGGGCCACTTAAGGTAAAAAACCGAAAAAAGTCGTGGAAGAAAAGATTGAATCAGAATCGCGAGCACGGACAAGTCCGTTAGGGGGTCGAACTAGTCCGATATTAGACATAGACGAAAACGAACAAGTCTGGTATGAAAGCGGACATGTCCGAACTTAGTTAGAGAGCAAAACGGACAAGTCCGAAGGAAATCGGACAAGTCTGGGAACTTAGCAAAATTTTGAAGGATAGGATTAGCGGACTAGTCCGCAATGGGCTGGACAAGTCCAAAACTAGTACAGAGTAAAAAATGGACTAGTCCATAGAAAACAGACATGTCAAAAATGGGTTCAGAGAGAAATTCGGACAAGTCTGGGGCAAATCAGACAAGTCCACACTTCTCAAGCTTTTTAAGCGCGGTTTTGCTTCTAACTCATCTTAAACTTGTTCCTTTTTATGTTACATAATTTTAAACATGTATTAGAATGTATGCAATGCATGATGCATGAAAATGAGGGTGTTACAATTTGAGAGATTCCAAATGAGAGATAAGGGCAATTGTTTCTTCGACTTTTCGAATATAGCAAATCATGAGATCATTTTGGCAGGGGAAGATCCAAGGGAACTACATTCCAAACATTCCACTCTTCAAACACCTAAGATTGATGTGGTAGCCACATCCAAAAGGGGATTCATGAATTGAGGTATAAGTTGAAATATCTAGTATTCTCATTTTCTAACTTATAGCAAATTTATGACCACACCTTAGTTCTTCTTCTTCTTGCCTTCACTCGAGGACGAGCAAAGGACTAAGTGTGAGGGAGTTTGTTGACGGTTCTTAAGTTCCATATTAGACCGTCAATTCACCTCATAATGTACACAAAAGCAAAACACAACATAGTGGTAGGGTTAAAAACTAATCAATTCCACAAGTATTGGTGTTTATGTGTATGCAGGTGAACTATACCCAAAAATACCAGACATGCAGGGAGTAATCCATTAAATTGGGTTTCGACGAATCAGGTGATGCCACGTGTCATCACATGGATCAAATGGCCCACAAACAGTAGTATCCGAGGCCATCCAACGGTGTAGCACCCATATCAATGGATGGGACCCACCTGGCAGTGACCTGGAGAAAGCACATGCGAAAAGGTGCAAAGACCACATCAATCGACCTCCCTAGTTGGCCGACTTTGTTCTGGCGCCAAACTCGGTCTATCGCCACGTGTTAGCTCCTAACGGCTTCCTGAAGATGGTGGTGACTTATTCGCGCGCATTTGGTGGCGGGAACCGACCCTTCCCCCCTATAAATAGTACCCCATACCTCACTTCAGACACACACACCAAAAGTTGAGAATAGAATACCACTCCTAAGGTTTAGAGTAGTCCTATAGGCTGCCAAGTAGAAGGAGAGTGTGGTGAAGAGTCTAGGCGAAGGAGGCTTGGGCTTGTTAAGTCCCTCTTCTACACTTGTACCCCTACAAAGGTTTGATTCAGAATCAAGTAAGCCTTTGTGAATTAATTTCAAGTTTGATTTCCAATTCAATGTAGTTTGCACAAGTAGTTACTTGTGGGTTCATTGCTTTAATTCATTAGAGGCTCTAGTTGCAGCTTTGCATTCAAAACAACTAGAGTAGTGATTTAGAACATAACTGTGGTGCTTAGGTTAGAAATCACCAGTGAATATATCATAGACCCACAGATTGAAGAGGTAGGCAGTAGGTGGTGACAGCCCTATTTGTCCTTAGTAATTCTCCACGTCCGGCTATGCCATAGGCTCTTGGCGGGAGTCGTCCTAGTGTTGCTAGGGGTAAACACGTGCCTGAAGGAAGCAGCTACCGCGATTTCCTTTGGATTAGAATCAATACTTTGAATTTCTCTACGTTCCTTGCCTACCAAACAACTTTGTGTCCTTCGGTTAATTAGTTCATAATATTAGCACACACGTTCTTTGGATTAGATACACTTGGGAATACTCTTAAGAGGAAGTGCTACACAACAGTTTCCGTGCGCTCGCTGATTTTTATCTGTGATGTAAGAAATTTCAACAAGGTTGTGACGCCTCTCATGTTGTAGCTTGATGGTGACATGGCTGTCTTCTCCTGCTCGACGATGCTCCAGCTCTACCCTGAGGTAGGCAGTGGAGAGCCTGGTCGAGCGTGAGTCGACCGTACGTCGGTCGAATGTCAGCGTGTGCGATAGTGACACGTGTGATGGGCCTGTTGCTTCCTTCGTGGAGGCATGTTGAGGGCAGTGACGACCAGGTGGTCGACATCATTGATCCATTGTTGTGCAGCTTCCCGAGAAGCATTCATAGCCGGTGGGTTGTGGTGAAGGCACGCGCTGCAGCCAGCGTCCTCTCCGAGCTTGCGACTGGTAGCGTCATCATCACTGAAACGGCTAAAGTCCACCGTGACGGACTAGCTTGGCCGACTGAAGCAGCATTGGTTGTGTGTCCGTGTGCTGGGTCGGATCAGCCTCTGGAGCGAGAAGTGGCATGGTCCTCGCCCTTCGTGATACGTTGAGACCAACAGGATCCAGCGATGGAGTGGAGGCTCACCATTGCAGCTAGTGAAAACTCCTAAGGGAAAACATCCGCCCCAACCTGACGCGCCAAATGTTGATGTGTTTTACGACACTTCCCCCAGACATGCTAAGGAGCATCCTGCAGAGGTTCTTTGATTCAGGGGGCTAGTCACTAGAGCTTGCAAGAGAGGCAAAGATGGTGAAGACAGGTGTTTTACGTGTTTTGGGCCGCCGGAGCATAATACCCTACATCCACGTGTGTGTGTGTTTGTATTTCTTGAGGGTGTGTGAACTTAGCTGAAGATGTCCCTTTAAGTCGATGGCTGCCCGATCCTTTTATTGTCCAAGGTCGGGCGCCTACAAGTGGCACTCGAGGCCCGACAGGTGACCCCAAGGAAATCCTAACCCTGTACAAGATCTAGGGCATTATGGCCACTTATTGGTCCCTCTGACCGTGACTTGAAGACTTGCCATCTTGCCGCGTCGAACGCTAGAGGCTAAGCATACATGTGTTGATGATGGCAAGGAATGTCACATCCGAGGGTGGTGTCGTGCGTTGCGGCACCCAACAGCACACACGAAAAGAATACGACAAAATACAAAGTATTATTTATAGAAACAACAGAAGTCTTTTACAATACTTAATGTACAGTGGAAGTAATACTCATAGTTAAACTCTCATCCTAGCTATGCAAAAGTGCAGCCGTCCAACCCGAGGACGCTACACACTAGCAAAACACAATAGATCACAGCGGCGTGCAGGGCTCCCACTCCGCGGTATACCTCGATGGGGGCATCACCTCATCTTCGGGCCCTTCCTCATACGTCTCACCAGCAAAAAACTAAATATAGCCCGTGAGCACGAAGGCTCAGCAAGACTTAACCATCTCACCTAAGCATGGAACTCTACGTGTCGGGATACGTAAACATAGGCAGTGATATTGCATAAATGACTCGCCTACAAGTGGACCCTTACTTTCAAGTTATTAACAGCAAATTAAATGTTTTGAAATGTAACTTTAGTGAGCAATATACTATGGAAAGCATGGTTGCAAAACAATAATAATTAAATACATCATATTCTTCTAGCTTTTTCAATATTTACTACATCATGACACAGTGAACAAGCGGTACTCAAATAACCGCGAGGGATGGTGATTGCAATCAGTAGACACTCAGATAATACATCACATACACCCATTTCATAAGTGGAGCAAAACACACTTCAATACTATGTTGTATGCAGCAATCTTTCAAAAGAACCCAAATGCAGAACGGGTCCTTCCGTAATGGGGAGGAGGTCCCCGCGCGGAGTATGTTTGTGCCCACCAGCAGATTTACACCTTTATATCCTCAACCAACTCCTATAAAATGGTAGGGTAAGCCTCGACATCCAGGTTAACCAATTACATCAGTTTCCTGGTTCCCATATAGCCAGTATGCATCCGGCACAACTCAAACTTGCTCAGCCGGGCCGCACACGCATCGGTCCTCAATCGACACAAGCAGTGCTATGCATCTGAGACCACGTCTCGCTGCTTCCTATGCCGCTGCTCGGTCTCATATTAATACTCATATGTCATTCTCAACATAAACCAATCCCATGTGACGGTGTAACTATCTCGCGAGTAGATCCCAACTACTCAACTTCTACTGGATTCCATATAACATTAGCATGACAATTCTACACGTCAAGCTATACAGCTACCCAATTACTTTATGGGATTGTGGGTCCTGCAATTGGAGTATCAATACACCTTAGACATAATGCAATTCAAACTATAGACTTAAAAGTGATACAAAAGAAAACTTTGCAACATCTCTTAAATGCAAACCAGGGCTTGCCTGCCTGTGTGTCAGATTCAAAGTTAGTCTCAGGGAGTCTGCTGTCCACTGCCTCTGGCTCCTCCTCGATCTCGGTCACTATATGATGCGTGTAATATGAAAGTATATAAGTGACATAGAACTATATGAATGAACTTCTAAATACAGTTTCTATTGATAAATGATTTTAATTGGCTTTAGTATTTTTACAGTAGATAATAGGTAATACGAGGAAGTTCTGGACCAAGAATTGGAGATGTTCAAGGAAGCTTGTTGTCTCTAAAATTCTAACAACTAAAAGCATTTTCTAAAATTTGGTATTAAATATGGAGCTTTGTCATGGCTAATAGTTGATGATCATAGTATAGGAGATCTCACTGGTTTTAGTAAAATTTGTTTCATAATTTTCTGAGCTTCTACAGAGAGAAATTGATTTTACAAGTTTGGGATAAAATCTCGAAATGTTTCTATACATTTCTCAATTTTCTATAGATATTGGGGATTTGCACACTGTTTGGTACAGTAAATGAAGTCCAATGAACTTTAAATTTGTACTGGACATCAAGTGTATTGGAATGAACGTTCTGACCAAAACTGGGAATTTTCCAATTAGCAGAACAAGAGTAATTAATTTCCCAAACAATTAGAACAAATGAATTAATTATGAAAATTCTGGGACTTTCCTGTCCAAAAACTTGCACCACTGCAACCTTGGGTTCAATATGAGTCTACCAGAATTTATTTGCAATTACTTGAGCAAGTCTACTAGGAGTAATTGATTTTTGAAGTTTGCTCAAAATCTGGAATTATTTGGAAAAGAAAAAGTTTGAATTAATCTACCCGGGTCCCACCCATTTCAAATGGCCAATCAAAACTGGGCCACACCGAGGGCCGAGGGGTTAATCCGCATAGCGGCACTTGATCCAGGGCTACATTAGATCTGGCTCGAGGCCAACGGTCACAGACACGCAAGGCCCGCCCAGGTTGTCTTCAACCTCGGGACGGCGCCGAGCTCGCGGCGGCGCGCGGCGGTGCTGCAGCACTTTCACCAGCGCAGCTGCTCCTTGCTGCTCTCGGCCTGGTTCTGGCAGCCTAGGCCTAAAATGGGACGAGGAACTCGATGGTAGGGTCAAATCGACGCGGCGATGGCCGGAAATGGCGGCATGACGACGACGGTGGTGGCTAGGGTTCCGACGATGTCAGAAAACCGCCCCGTAGCTTATACGCCTTGGAAAATGATTGGAAAGCTTCCAAAAATTACGTAGAAGATGATAGTGGAGAGAAAAAGGGGTGGAACGGCTGGCAAAATATGTTTCGACGATGAACCTCGGTGCTTTCCAACAGCGGCTACAAAAACCGGCATATCTCGGTCATTTCTCAATGAATCTCAGTGGTTGTTTTTCGAGGAGGTGCGCTAGGAAGTTTTTAAGCTATCGTCCAACTGGATTAGAGAACACTTATTCCTAGAAAACAAATTGCAGTGATGACCTAGCATGAAGGGTAACATTGTGCCAAAATAAAATGAGGAATACTCGCTCGATAGGGGATGGAATGTTTGCGGTTTTCACCATGAGAAAGGTGGTTCCCCGACACTCCTTTTGCCTATTGGAGTCAAAGCTTGAAAGGGCCTAGTTTGCCGGCGCCACAGGAAAGCAAAGGGCGACCTCCTCGACGACCAACGGTGGTGTCTGCAAAACTACAAAATACCAGTGTTATAGCCGACAAAACAAGGAACCAAAAGCTCGAGAAGTGTAGGATCAAAGAACACGTGAAAAGCTACCAAAGGGGGGTGAATGGTAGAGTTAAAAACATTCACAGCAGAAGCAGCAAAAACCCCTCGATAGAAAATCAATCCGTTAATAAATCGTGTGTACAACTAATCTAAATGTGATCAATCATGAAAAAACCAATATAGATTGTGGAGAATCAAGTCACGAAGACACGAAAACAAGAATCACGAAAAAACGTCGAGAAAAACTCAAGTTACAATCGAAAGATTGAACGAAGGTCAATTGTTCTACCTGAGAAGAACTAGATTTGCAACACTGCAATGAAACTCGTGTAGTTCCAAAAACACAAATCCAATGATAGTGAAATTTCATATATGATATATAATCAAGTTTTCCAGACAACCCAAAAAGAATCACATCAATTGGATCTATAAAACTCGAGTTATGATAAAACCACCAAAGCAAGTTAGTGCTGTGCAGAAACTCGACGAGAAAAACTTGTCTGAAACAAGTCGGACAAATAAGGCACAGAAGTTCCTTTAAACTATGAATTTTATTGATCAAACCACAAGAGGAACAGCCCCAAAGTAGTGCACCACGAACTCTGGCCTCCCTTGCTTATATAACCATCCCTTAGGCCAACCCAATCCTAACTAGGACTCAAATCCTACTCACATTCAACCAAAACTTTCCATAACTGCTCAAGACTCTTCCATACGCAGATAGAAGCAATCTTAAGACTGCCAAACACCGTAGGAACATATCCCACATTCCTAAAACAACCCAACTTTGTGACCCACACGAAATCCTATCAGAACCAACTCAAATCATTCCATATTTGAGTCAAACACAACTCAACCGCAGCCTGAATCCATAACCTAGTCGGTTGGACCTTTCCGACCAATTCTTTACGTCCACATCTCTTCGTCACGCCTCAGAACCATATAGTCACGCCCATGCACTCTTTTCACACGTTAAAACATCTTCCAACGATGTCCACAATACCTTCATATGCAATGTTCTTGATCAAAATATGTTGCGCGACCTCCCGATCAACTCAATTCCTCCTGAACTTGGTTGTTGAACCTCATCTTCTCCCCAAGACTAGTTCAATTGATCCCATCACCAACCATATCTTGAACTCAAGCAACACCTGCATATGAATAAACAACCAATACATTTGAGCATTAGTCCTCGGCTTGACTCTCGTTAGTTCCGATAACCACAACACCTTACGTGAGCACCTCACATAAGCATGTTGCAAACCATAGAAAAAGGATATCAAAACATTAACCACCATAACCACCAAGACAGACCAAAAAACTTAGTAAAAGGATACTAAGAAAACTTCCCATCAATGTAAAACAAGTTTGAATCGTTTCAAGGTAAAAGCAAAATCATTGTAATCTAGGTCCAGACCTTGCCAAAACTAACTGGACCTTGAGCCGGAGCTTACCAAAGCCAGTTGGACTTGTGTCGGACGTAGCGAAAATATGTCGGACCTAGACAAAGAAAGTCAGACCTTACATCGGACCTTGCCGGAGCTACCCAAAACAAGCCGGACCTAGAGTCGGACCTTGTTAAAAGGGTGTTTTTGCAGCATTCAAAACTTTTATCTTCATAGCCAATGTATTCAGCACACATAGGTCTCACAATCTCGCCCTGTATGAATGCATTGGCAACACCACTTCAAATCCGAACATTGGCTTATTCACATTAAAAGTTTTGAAAACAATTTCTCCCCGAAATATTTCTCCCCCTTTGTAAATCAGAAATAAAATGAGAATAAAAAAAATTCTCTACCTGTGAAGAATTGTGGTAAAACACTTGTGAATGTGTGCAATGTGTGATCAGTTTCTCCCCCTTTGACGATGTATTCAGCAATGTACAAAAGAGAAATTTTAATTGTTATGAGAATATTAAAACATATACTTATAAAACAAAGCTCATCTAATTTATACTATCAAGTAACTTACACTAGCACACCAGTTAGATACATAAAGTAGTGTAAGCTATGCTAGAGATCAAGTGTAATTTTCAGTTTAAGCAAGTCATGATCTCACAGGCTTAACTATTTCAAAACATGAAATCATGACACTTGTTGCTGTATTTTTCATTTTTCAATATCCTTTAAAGCTCAAAGTTTGATCATATAACATTTGCAAGAGATTATATGTCGCATCTGCCTTATTCTAACCAACCAAGCTAAGCCTATGTCATTTGACAATCAGAAGATTAAGGACATGGTTTTAGTCATAAACACAACTTCTTCCAAGTTCATATCTATGTGTAATGATAAGCAATCTCAAAAGAAGAAGTGCGATGCATGCATATTCTCTTGATCTTTTATCAATTTTTCATTTGCTCATAAAAACTTAACATGTTAGTTGATTACTTGATTAACTCTTTATGATTAAAATCCCTTGTGATCATGCTACAAGTTAAAAATAGCAAGAAAGTTCGATCATGACCAGATTTAGTGTATGTAATTTTTCCAATTACTAGTCATGGAAAAAACTACAAAATGTATAACACGAGTAATGTAGTAAGAACTTTCAGCATGTAAAAGGAATCACAAAGTCATATATGTATGAAATATTATGCTCATATTATTTTAATTTGAGATTCACACATAGACTTCCCAAGTTTCAAAACTCCACCTCAATTTAAGCCATGAGGATGCATAACCCTTATTTCACTATGAATGAAACAAAATGAGTGAAATCCAAAGGTTTTGTAAAAATTTCAGCCAATTGTTGTTCGGTATCTACATGGTGAAGCATAATGTTTCCTTTTCAATATTATCACGGAGAAAGTGATACCTAATGTCATGTGCTTTGTTCTAGAATGTTTCATAGGATTTTTAGCAATTAAAATAGCACTAGTGTTATAACAAAACAATGGAACACTATCTAGATCAACCCCATAGTCCTTAAGTGTTTTAACAATCCAAAGAATTTGTGGGCAAGCGCTAGCAACAGCTATATCCAAATTCGGCTGTGGATTGTGCAACTGAGCTTTGTTTTTTAGAGGACCAAGCAACAAGTGAAGTACCAAGAAAATGACATTCACCTGAAGTACTTTTCCTATTGAAAGTCACCTAGAGGGGGGTGAATAGGCAATAATACCTGAAATGACTTAATCAAATGAGATTAAACTCCTGTGGTCGGACTAGTCTGGACAGGGCCGGACTAGTCCGCTCAGCACAGGGTGAAAACCTAAAAACTTGGTTTCTACAAGTTATTTGCGGAATTTAAGTTCACCATAGAGATAAGAAATATGTGGTAAACTAGTACAATTCAGATTGTGAAGTTAAAGCACTTAAATCGCAAGATTTTGACAAAGATCAAAAGTGAAAGGCAATATGAACAATAAGAACCCTAATGGCAATACTAGTGATCACAAAAGGTAAAAGACAAGTGAGACAATATTTATCCCGTGGTTCAGCTCCACGAAGAAGCCTTCATCCACGTTGAGAAGTCCACACAAGGATCGGGTCTCACTTGACCCTTCTCTCACCAAGCCACCACGATGGTCGGCTTGGGTTCCACTATATCAATGGGTAATCACCAAGTTTGATGGGGCTACTCACAAGTTGAGGCTCCCACGAATCAATACAATGAGGAGCACACGAAGATCAACTCACACAAGCCACAAAACACAATCACAATGTGCAAAGAGATCAAACCGAGAGCCAAAGCGCGATGATCTTCCTTCACTCTCCTCACCAAACCCTAATCTCTTCAAGATTTGATCTTAGAGGGCTAGTAGGACGAGTAGAAGGCTTTGGAAGGCTCTTGGTCACTTGTGGCGGCGCTAGGGTTCAAGACTTGTTCAAATGAGGTCGTGGGTCCCCTTTTTATAGGGGTCCCGAGCCCCTTCTGTTGACCTCAGTAGAAGTGCGGACTAGTCCGGCCTCTGGCCCCGGACTAGTCCAGCCCAATGGGACCACTGACCTCTGGTTAGGTCCCGACAACTGCCACATTGCGCGACGATCGTCACGCAACCTGCCAAATTCAAACGATCACTGATCAACGGACTTGTCCGGCCTAAAACGGACTCCGAAGTAGGACAGAAGGGTTTAGTCTGGCTCAAAACGGACTCATCTGTGCAGGCCCGGACTAGTCCGGCCACAAGGGGCGGACTAGTCCGGCCCTCTAGGGTTTCTCTCGGTTTATCTCACTAAGTCTCAAACGGACTAATCCGTACCCAAATGGACAAGTCTGAACTTTTCCAAAGAGCTTTGGTCCGTCCAAAAATGGACAAGTCCGGTCTTTTGGGACTTAGCTCAAAATTTACTAAGAAACACTCTAGAGACGTTTGGTCCATCTCAAAACGGACTGGTCTTCCTGGTTTAAAACACTCCTAGGATTTTTCCTCATTTTGGCTTCTCACTTAGGTTTTTCTCTAAACCACCACTTTGAGCCCCTTAGAATGATCTCAATGCACATGATACATCCACCCTTTCACATGACATGGCTCATATAAGCTCATCTTCATAGAAACCCTAATTTCTATTTCTTGAGGACGTCCGTTATGTCCTTTTCCTTTTTGAAGGGTTTCATCTCAATTCAATCCTTGTACCTGTGCTTAGGATCAGCTTAGCTCATTAGACTCTTAATTTTCGTCATCAATTATCCAAAACCCACGGGGATGCCTAGATGCACTTTCAATCTCCCCCCTTTTTGGTGATTGATGAAAACACATTAAGGCTTCAACAAAAAGGATAATAATTTGTTTTTCATAACATGTATTTGTATGAGTGACTCCCCCTCAATGTATGCATCATGAGTAAGAAAGATTTGAGAGAGTTCTCATACATCTACATGTTATAGTGGGGTGCCTAAGTGATGTGCTCATAAGTTGTGATAAAGCAACAAATATGCAAGACAAGCATGTAACTCAAGCATAACATCACAATTGATATGAATTAAGTCTTACAACAATTTAAGCGAGAGTTTTAAACATAAAAACATAAGTCCAATCTTGGATCAATCTCTCCCTCAAGTAACTAAGTAGAACTCTCAATCTCTCAACCTCAATCTCTCCCCCCATCTAAGTGCCTCATCCACCAATCATTCACCAATCTAATCCCCCTTCAATCTCTCCCCCTTTGGCATCAAGACACCAACAAGGAAAAAGATGGAAGGAAGAGCCCTTATGTCTAGTCGTCGTCATTGTCGGTGTCATCGTCATCGTCTCTGCCTTGGTGCCCACTGTCGCTCTCCGTGGCCTCCGAATCAATATTAGCATCATCATCATCGGTCGGGGCCGCGGTGGAAGTACCATCTTCACCAAATTGAGCGAGCTCCTCGGCGGTCAACTCCGGGAATGGAGTGATCTCTCCATCACTCCTCAGCGGGGGACATGGGAATGTCCAACTTGTCGCACACCGCCTTGAGATACTTCTCTTGGCGATGCTCCATGTGACGTTGCCGAACTTCCGCCTTCTGGCAAGAAGATAAAATGGCCTTGTAGCACTTGAGAAATCCACTCCCGCATTGTGATGAAGGCGGAGGTGGCGGAGGAGATGGCACAAAGCGAGAGGAAGAAGTGGGAGGATCCGCATTCTTCCTCCTAGGGGCAGCAGGCTCCGCAGGAGGGAGTTGAGGTCGAAGCCTCTGGTGAGTGATGTCCTTCTTGAAATTGAGTCCGGAGATCTTCTCGATCTTGTACATGATGTACGGAGCGTATCCACATGATAGGTTTGGAGTATGGGAGATTTTGAAGATGTTGTCAAAGATGTAGCCAACCACATTGAAGCAGACATCTTCATCAATGAGGACCATCAAGTGCCTCAAATTCCCTTGAATTATCCCCGTATCTCCATCCTTGGAGGCAATGGTCTTTCGGAGCACCCTCTTGAGGACACTGTAGAAGGGCTTGATGTTCCTTATGTTCCCCGCCTCAAAGGGTACATGTCTAGGATACATGTACTCCAGGGTATCACGATCAACTGGCCATAAGTTGGAGATAATAATTTCATTGTCCAGTTGATCCTCTAGGTCAAGCAGCTGAGCAAACCCCCAGTAGGTGGTGGAGTATTGCTCTCCATGGGTCATCCAGGTAATCCTCCTGTCCCCATCGGTGTGGAAGTAAATAGTGGAATATAACTGAGTAATTACTTCCACATTCCATTCATACTAAAAAGACATGAACTTCTTCAAACCATGTCGCTCGACGGCCTCAATCACGGCATTGCAGGCCACGTGATCCTTCTGGGCCATGTAGTCCCAGTCAATCCACTGAGCATCGGTGACTGGGGTTTGCTTGGACATGTAGACCGTCCGGTAATAGTCACAGTGGAAGTCACACAAAAAACGGGGATCCAATGTGCTCCTGTCCCGCTGATAGAAATTTATCATCCTTAGCTTGTGCGCCTTCTCAGCCCCTTTGCCCTTGAAGATGTTGGCATCGAAGGCAGCTTCATGATTTGGGTTCCGTGCAGGAGAAGACATCATCAAGGGTCCTATGGATTGAGAGGCACTCTTCTTGGCCTTGCTTGCAGGCTTCTTGGCAATGATCACCCTCTTCTTGGGTGCAGCATCGACTCGGGCTTTTCCCTTATCCTTGGAGGTCCTCGCCTCTTGGGCTATAGCTTGATCCCCCAATGTCACAAGTCTCTTTTTTCTTGGGGCTGCTTCGGTGGTGGCAGAGTTGTGTGCTTCTCGTTGCATCTTCTTTGCTCTCTTTGATTCAAAGTAGGCAGCAGCCATTTCCTGAT
This sequence comes from Tuctoria greenei, assembly GCA_036927565.1. Classification (NCBI taxonomy): domain Eukaryota; kingdom Viridiplantae; phylum Streptophyta; class Magnoliopsida; order Poales; family Poaceae; genus Tuctoria; species Tuctoria greenei. The sequence goes on from JAYESD010000005.1 coordinate 123,862,796, forward strand.
CCTCGCGTCTCCAGTGATAAAGAGCTTGCTTTTCTGCTTCGGCCTCGGAGTCGGAAGGTGGAACATACTCGTTATCCGACATGGTTGCTGATAAGAGAAGCAAGAGAATGTGTATGAGTCCAAGGATTAAAGACATAGTGGTAGAATTCACAGAATCGATCAAGGTTAGGGTTGTCGTTGTGTAATCCGGACTTGTCGGCCCAGGGGCCAGACTAGTTCGTACCCAATCGGACTTGTCTGCCCTAAAGCCGGACTAGTCCGGTTCACACAGCAAGAACCCTAATCTAGAGAAATTTTGTGAAAACTACGGATCCTACAACAAAAATGGAGGTACATTATCACAATGATGCGCACAACAACATTTGTGAAGAAGTTTCTATCAATAGACCCGAAAGAATTGAATTTCAAAGATTTTCGGGTTAGGTCAAGAATACCTCTTCAAATCTTCAAATCGATGAAATGTGGATGATGAATCGGCCTCTGATGCTTGGGGAAATGTTTCTTAGCACCTTAGGGCTTCAATCCATGGATTGGAGTCGAGATTGGTTGGTGGGAATCAAAAATCACCTTTTGGGGGCGGTTTTTGTGCGTTTTTAGGGAGGAGAGAGTGTTTGAATGGAAGTGGAGAGGTCGAGGACTCCCTGGGGACGTTAAGTCCCCAAGGTACGGACTAGTCCGGTCAGGGACCCGAACTTGTCTGGCAATCGGACTGGGTCCGGACTATTCTGAGCCACCGGACTAGTCTGGTATAGGGGTGTACTAGTCCGGTCCTAAGGCTGAAATCTCCTATATATTGAGTTTTCAGTGGAGATTTGATCCTTTTGAACTAGATTTCACAAAATATCTTTGTAACCATGGTCAGTAAGCAATCAATAATCAAACTATGACCATGGTTCACAAGGATTCAATAATTTCAAAATAATTTGTAGAAAATCAAGGAGGATGAATTTTTTCGCAAGCATGTGTGAATTTTGAATATGATAATCAGATGTGCAAGATTCAAGCCACATTTCGAGAATCCAAGATATTAAGCTCACTCCTAAGTTCACAAAATCTTTTCTCATCTAGGGGCTTGGTAAAGATATCGGCCAATTATTTATTGGTTCTCACATGTGAAATTGCAATGTCTCCTTTGATGGAGTGACCTCTCAAGAAATGGTGGCGAATATCGATGTGCTTGGTCCTTGAGTGTTCAACTGGATTGTAGGCTATTTTGATGGCACTCTCATTGTCACATAGCAGAGGGATATGGCGTAAGTTTATGCCATAGTCCCTAAGAGTTTGTCGCATCCAAAGAAGTTGTACACAACAACTTTCGGCGGCGACATACTCCGCTTCGGCTGTGGAATGTGCAATATAGTTTTGTTTCTTTGAGGACCAAGACACTAGAGATCTACCAAGAAATTGGCAAGTTCCCGATGTACTCTTTTTATCAACTTTGCACCCCGCATAGTCCGCATCGGAATATCCAATGAGGTTAAACTTAGAGCCTTTGGGGTACCAAAGTCCTAGGCTTGGTGTGTGAACCAAATATCTAAGAATTCTCTTAATGGCGGTCAAATGACACACCTTTGGATCGGCTTGAAATCTAGCACACATACACACACTAAGCATGATATCGGGCCTAGATGCAGATAAGTAAAGCAATGAGCCTATCATGGAACGATATACCTTTTGGTCCACACTTGGACCATCCTCATTGAGATAGAGATGCCCATTGGTTGCTATAGGAGTCTTGATGGGTTTAGACTTGTCCATGTCAAACTTCTTGAGTATATCTTGTGTGTACTTGGTTTGACTAATGAACGTGCCTTCCTTGAGTTGCTTCACTTGAAAACCTAGAAAGAATTTCAACTCCCCCATCATGTACATCTCAAATCTTTGCATCATAATCTTAGAAAAATCATCACAAAAAGCTTTGTTAGTAGAACCAAATATAATGTTTTTGACATATATTTGGAAAATAAACAAATCATCATTGAAGTGTTTAGTGAATAAAATATAGTCCTCCTTCCCAATTTTGAAACCATTTTGAGTTAGAAAATCTCTAAGGCACTCATACCAAGCTCTAGGAGCTTGTTTGAGTCCATAGAGAGCCTTACACAATTTTTACACATGGTTTGGGAATTTTTCATCTTCAAATCCGGGGGTTGCTCCACACACTTCTTCCTTGATTGGACCATTGAGGAATGCGCTCTTACATCCATTTGATATAGCTTAAAATCATGGTGAGTAGCAAAGGCAAGTAATATTCAAATTGATTCAAGCCTAGCTACGGGAGCAAAGGTTTCTTCGAAATCCAAACCTTCGACTTGCGAATACCCTTTGGTCACAAGTTGTGTCTTGTTCCTTGTAACCACCCTGTTCTCATCTTGCTTGTTGCAGAACACCCATTTGGTGCCTACAACATTCGCATTAGGTCTCTTCACAAGCTCCCATACTTGATTTCTTTTGAAGTTGTTGAGCTCTTCTTGCATGGCCATCACCCAATCTGGATCTCGTAGTGCTTCTTCAACCTTGTGGGGCTCCAAGGAAGAGACAAAAGAGTAATGTTCACAAAAGTTTGCAACACAAGATCGAGTAGTTACCACCTTGGAGATGTCTCCAAGTAAGTTGTCAACGGGATGTTCCCATTGGACGCTATGGAGCACTCTTGGGTGTGGCGCTTGAGGTCTTGAGTCATCATCTTGGTCTTCCTCATCCTCATTGTCTTCTCCTTGATTGATGCCTCCATTTTCATCTTCTTGGAGCGCATCTTGGGGAACTTGATCTTGATCATTCGAGGAAGAGCTTGCTTGATTTTTAGGATGGTCACTTGCGTCTTGAGGTTGTTCTTGTGGTTGTATATCTCCAAGTGCCATCATTCCTATCACCACTTGTGGAGCTTCTTCTTGATCTAACACATGACGATCAACTTGCACCACTTGGGAGCCATTAGTCTCATCAAACACTACGTCACGTGCTACTTCAACAATTCTGGAGGATTTGTTAAAGACACCATAGGCGTAAGTGTTTGAGTCATAACCAAGAAAGAAACCTTCATTCATCAGAGTTAGAAGCGAACTTTGAAGTCCTAGGCTTCTTGTTAAGAGTTTAGCATTTGCTGCCAAAAACACGAAAGTAAGAGATATTGGCTTGTTACCGGTTAGGAGCTCATACGACGTCTTCTTAAGTATGCGGTGAAGATACAACCGGTTTATGGCATGGCAAGTGGTGTTGACCGCCTCCGCCCAAAACCGGTCCGACGTCTTGTACTCATCAAGCATGGTTCTTGACATCTCAATTAGAGTTCTATTCTTCCTCTCGGCCACCCCATTTTGTTGAGGGGTAGGGGGCTGAGAACTCATGCTTGATGCCTTCTTCATCCAAAAATTCTTCAACTTGAGTACTCTTGAATTCAGTGTCGTTGTCACTCCTTATGGTCTTGATACTCAAGGAGAACTCATTTTGAGCTCTCTTCAAGTATCTCTTGAGAACACATTGAGTCTCGCTCTTGTCATGCAAAATGAATACCCAAGTGAAACGTGAAAAGTCATCAACAAAAATAATACCATATTTATTACCACCAATACTAATGTATGCAATTAGACTGAAGAGATCCATGTGTAGATGCTCCAATGGTCTTGATGTTGTCATAATGTTCTTGTATGGATGTGGTGCTCCAACTTGCTTTCCGGCTTGGCACGTGCTACATGACCTATCATTTTCAAACACAACATTCTTTAAACCATGGATGTGCTCGCCCTTAAGGAGTTTTTGCAAAGTTCTCATCCCAACATAGGCTAGCCTCCTATGCCACAGCCATCCCATGTTAGTTTTTGCAATTAAGCATGTATCAAGTTGGGCTTTATCCGCAGAGAAATCCACAAGATAGAGTTTTCCCTTGAGTACACCCTTAAAGGCAATTGAGCCATTGCTTCTCCTTTTGACGATCACACCCTCATTAGTGAATAAATAATTATAACCTTTGTCACATAGTTGTGATATGGGCAAGAGGTTATAATCAAGTGAATCAACATGTAGAACATTTGAAAGTGTATGATTAGGGGATATAGCAATTTTACCGGCGCCAAGGATTTTTCCTTAGATATTGTCCCCAAAATAGATTCCTTCACTTGGATCTTAATTTAGCTCATACTCCACAAATATCTTCCTCTCTCTAGTCATATGATTTATGCACCCGCTATCGAGAACCCATCTGGTTCCACCGGAGGAGTATGCCTCTAAGAAAGATTTAAGCCTTGGCTTTAGGTACCCAAGCGGTGTTGGGTCCTTTGATGTTAGTCAAGAGGCACTTGGACACCCACACACAAGGTTTGGGACTCTTGCGGTGTGGCCCAACATACCTAGCATATGCCTTTCCAAACTTGTTCCTCAATAAAACATATGATGCATCGAAGTCATGGAACAATGGATGAGGTTCTTTCTTAGGCATTTTGGGGGAAGTAGCAATGTTCTTCCCTTTGTTGTTGTATGATCCTCCTTTGACAAACACAATCAAGTCTTTGCCATTCTTGGGAGTTTTGGCATTTTGCCTCATCTCCCTAGAATAACCAAGACCATCCTTGACAAGGGGATGTCTTGTGTTGGTATATGCGCTACGTGCATATGCCACCTTCTCTTTGTCAAAGATGCCAACCTTTGGTGCTTGAATTGTTTGTGCCAACTTAAGCTCATCTTTAAACTTTATGATTAAGTTTGAGCATTTACAAGGTTGAGATGCTTTGTATTTGATATTTGTGGAAGGTGAGCTTGTAGAGGAAGAAGGTGCATTGACCTTGAGAGACATCACTTGCGTCTCGAGGATCTTGTTAGCTTGTGTCAAACTAACAAGTTCATCCTTGAGCACAATTGTAGTGTTCTCGTGGTTTGAGCAAGTTTCCTTGCTCAAAGCGAGTTCACGCTCAAGTGCCTTGCTTCTTTCTCTTTCAAGCTCCAAGAGCTCCTCAACCTCTTGACATCTCTCCTTTTGTTGGATGAGCATGTCCTCTTGACGTTTGATGAGTTCTTCCTTCTCAAATATTTCCTTCATTAACAATCTCAATCTCTTCAAAGTACTTTTACTCATGTCTTTAAGCATATGTTCATTTTCACTACTACTATCAAAATCATCATGAGAAGAAATTTAAGAAGAGGATTTAGATTTAACCTTCTTTCTTCCCTCCTTAGCCATGAGACATGTTGGCCTTGAAGTCTCCAAGTTGGAGAAGAGCTTGTTTTCCGTAGTTGTCTTCTTCATAGCAATGGTTGCTATCTTCGCTTCCTCATCCGAAGAGGATTCCTCATTTGAATACCACTCCTTTCTGAGGTGGGCATGTACGGATTGCTTCTTCTTCTTCTTAAAATACTTCTTCTCTTTGGACTTGCCCTCCTTCTTCTTCTTGTTTTTCTTTATGTGGACAATCCACAATGAAGTGGCCATACTCTCCACAGTTGTAGCAAGCCCTCTTTGATCTTGTCTTGGGCTTGTCTTTGCTCTTTCTTTCATTTTGGTAGCTCCCCCTCCTTCTTCTAAACATCCTCTTAAATTTGTTGATAAAGGGAGCTTCTTCCTCATCAGTGTCGGGACTCTCTTCATCACTCTCTTCCTTTTCTTGTGATCTTGAGGACGTCGCCTTGAATGCAACAACCCTTTTCTTGGAGGAGGAAAGCTTCTGTAGATCATTGTAGAACATCGCTTCTTGCTCCATCATCTCATGGTTGATGATCCTCCCTAGCACCTCTTCAGGAGTCATCTTATGAAACCCTGGACTCTCACAAATTAGTGAGCAAAGAGTGACATTTCGAGGCATGAATGCTCGAATCATTCCGTTCCATCGGGTGCTTCCATATGACTGACTCTTATTGATGAGAGTCTAGAGGCGGTCATACATATCTTGGGGAGACTCACCCTCCATGATGGTGAATCTCACAAACTCTCATTCGATCATCTTGATCTTTGCCTCCCTAATGACGCGGTTGCATTCGTGCGCCGTCTTGAGGGTATCCCATATCTCCTTGGCAACCTCCAACCCTTCAATGTGGCTGAACTCCTCTCGAGTCAATGAGTAGGTAATCACTCCAACGGCTTGAGCATTGCGATGGAGGAGAACGGCTTGTTCCGGAGTGATGTCTTCCTCATTCTTCGGAAGATGAACACCTGTCATAACAATTTGCCAAAAGCTAGGGTTTAAGGAAATGAGGTGCATGTTCATATTATTCTTACACATGGAGTAATCATTTCCATCAAACTGAGGAGGTTTTCCAATGGGAATTGATAAATAATGATTTCTCGTGGTTAGTTGCTCATAATTATAAGGATAACGGGAGTAGTCTTGTGAACTACTCCCATTGTCGACGTTGATCGTGGCAATTGGCTTGATCTCCTTCTTGGGAACATTGAGCTTCCAACGAAGCCATGCCTTGAGCATCCGGACTTCTTTGTCGACGTTTGGATCATCTTGAAGAACATCTACGTTCTTCATCTTGGTGTCATCGACGACCACTGGAACTTCGTTGTCACCCCTTCCGGCCATTTCTTCTCCAAGTTGTTAGACTCTTTTGGAGAAGCCTGCTCTGATACCAATTGAAAGTCGCCTAGAGGGGGGTGAATAGGCAATAATACCTAAAATGACTTAATCAAACGAGATTAAATTCCTGAGGCCGGACTTGTCTGGACAGGGCCGGACTAGTCCGCTCAGCACAGGGTGAAACCTAAAAACTTGGTTTCTACAAGTTATTTGCGGAATTTAAGTTCACCAAAGAGATATTCAATATGTGATAAACTAGTACAAATCAGATTGTGAAGTTAAGACACTTAGATCACACATTTTCAACAATGATCAATGTGAAGAGCAATATCTGCAATAAGAAACCTAATGGCAATACTAGTGATAACAAAAAGTAAAATACAAGTGAGACAAGATTTATCCCGTGGTTCAGCTCCACGAAGAAGCCTACATCCACATTGAGAAGTCCACACAAGGACCGGGTCTCACTTGACCCTCCTCTCACCAAGCCCCCACGATGGCTGGCTTGGTTTCCACTATATCAATGGGTAATCACCAAGTTTGATGGGGCTGCTCACAATTTGAGGCTCCCACAAATCAATACAATGAGGAGCACACGAAGCTCAACTCACACAAGCCACAAAACACAACACAATATGCAAGAGATCAAACCGAGAGCCAAAGCGCGATGATCTTCCATTACTCTCCTCCCCAAACCCTAATATCTTCAAAATTTGCTCTTAAGGGGTTAGTAGGACGAGTATAAGGCTTAGGAAGGCTCTAGGATGCTTGTGGCGGCGCTAGGGTTCAAGACTTATTCAAATGAGGTCGGGGGTCCCGAGCCCGTTTTGCTGACCTCAGCAGAAGGGCGGACTAGTCCGCCCTCTGGCCTTATTGGACCACTAACCTCTGGTCAGTTATCGACAACTGCCGCACTGTGCAGTGATCATCACGCTACCGGCCAAATTTCCAAATTCAAACGGTCACTAGACAGCGGACTAGTCCGGTCCAAAACATACTAGTGTGAAGTAGGACAGAAAGGTTTAGTCCGTCCCAAAATGGACTTAACTGGACTGCCACGGACTAGTCCGGCCACAGGGGGCGGACTAATCCGGCCCACTAGGGTTTCTCTCGGATGATCTCACTAAGTATCAAACGGAATGGTCCATACCCAAACGGACAAGTCCAAACTTTTCCAGAGAGTTTTGGTCCGTCCAAATCAGACAAGTCCGGACTTCTCGGACTTAGCTCCAAATTGACTCAGATTCACTCCACAGACGTATGGTCCATCTCAAAACGGACTTGTCTGCCTGGCTGGACTAGTCCGGCCTTGAGGCCCGGACTAGTCCGGCCTGCTAGGGTTTCTCTCATTTTTGGCTTCTCACTTAGGTGTTTCACTAAACCACCACTTTGAGCCCCTTGGTATGATCTCAATGCACATGATACATCCTCCCTTTTTCATGACATAGCTCATGTAAGCTCAACTTCATAGAAGCCCTAATTTCTACTGAGCCTTTGACGCCCATTGCATCCTTTTCCTTTTTGGAGGGTTTCATCTCATTTCAATCATTGTACCTGTGATTAAGATCAACTTAGCTCATTAGACTTCTTAATTGTTGTCATTAATCATCCAAAACTCACGGGGATGCCTAGATGCACTTTCACCTACTAGCGCTGGCAAGATCCCCATGGTGGACATGAGGGCCGAGCTTGATCGTCGTCAAGCTGAGATAGATGGTCACGTCATCATCGAGCGGTAATGGGAGAGACAGCGCAACCTTGACGCAGAGTACGGGCCTCGAGGGCATGAGCAGGAGGAGTCCTCTGTCGGAGGAGCACCTCAGGTAAGCCCTCCACCGCTGCCATCAAACCAGGACTACATTGGGTTGATTGCACCCCTGCACTACTTTGTACACCAAGTGTCGCATCAGTATGCGACAACAGCAGGCTCCACAGTAGCCACACGTGGTGCGGCAAACCCCCCTAGCATATGGTGTCCCATATGGCTCTCCGGCGAATCCGTCGTAGGGTGCATGGCCTTGGCACCATACCTCCGACTGACAATGTGGCCGCACAATTTCGACCACACTTACCGGAGAGGTTCGATGGGAGCGTCAACCAAGCCAAGTTCTTGCAGATCTACACCACGACGCTCCTTGCTGTAGGAGCAGATGAGCTGTCCTAGCGATCTACTTCCCCGTCGCCCTGATCGGCTCAGCCCGGTCATGGCTGATGAACCTGCCCGAGGGGTCCATAACCTCTAAGGATGAACTCTGCCGACAGTTCACGGCGAACTTCGGCAGATCCTACACGCGTCCCGACACTGAGCTCGACCTCCACACCGTGCGCCAGCAACCCAAGGAAACGCTGTGATCATTCATCCAACGCTTCTCCCAGGTATGCAACTCCATCCCGAATGCTTCTGTCATAGTAGCATTTCGGCAGGGAGTGCGTGACCGGAAGATGCTCGAGAAGCTAGCCACACACAACTTGCGAGATGTCTCCAAGCTATTCTCCATTGCTGATTGGTGTGCCCGGGCAGTGGAGGGTCGTGATTGGCACACCCAGGCCACCCCCGAAGTGGGTGGAGTTGCCAGACAAGTGAAGGTGCCGCTACCTCGGGTAGCGGCAAAAAGAAGAACAAGAATCAGGGCAGCAGCCAAAACAACCCGCTGCATGGGTCACCCGTCGCTGCAGTAGCAGCCATCAGAGGGGGAAGACCCCCACGCTCCTACAAGTGCCTACGTCAGCCACTTGTAGCTGACAATGATGTCGACCCTGCCCGGTACACAAGACTCATGACCACACTACATGCGAGTGTCGAGAGAACAAGAGATGCGCTGAGAGATACCAAGGGCGGACGTAGCAACAACAGCACTCTAACGGCGCCTCCTTCCACCAGCGGGAGGGCAAGCAGAAGGTTGACCCAAAAGTCGACGATGATTAGGAGATGGAGTACCAGAAGTAGGAAAGGACTGTCAAGGTGGTCCACCAAGACGATGACACTAACGCCAGCAGTGACCACGAGCATCGCAAGACTCTCAACATCATCTTTGGGTGGTCTTGGGATCCCTTGTCCTAGAACACGGCCAAAACTTTGCATCAAGCAGTGGCTTTGATAGCCCCTGCTCCGACTCCGGTGATGTACCACAAGTAGAAGGAGACGTCAATCAACTTCGACGCCTCCGACTGCCCCGAGAACATGGTTGGAGCTGGGATCCTGCCTCTCCTGGTCGCCCCCACCATTTCCAACATCAAGATCCATTTCACCTTAACAGATGACGAGGCCAGCCTCAACCTCATTAGTCGTGCTGCTTTCGACCAGCTGCAGATCCTAGTGTTGAAGCTCACCCCCTCGAGGCCATTCTCGAGGGTGGGGCCAGGGAACATCATCCCGTACGGCAACATCAACCTTTGGGTGACCTTTGGGATGCCCGACAACTATAGGACTGATAGCATCCTGTTCGACGTCACAGACGTCAGCCTCCACTTCAAGGCCATCATTGGCAGGCCAACCTTGCACTGATTTATGGCCGTAGCACACTAAGGTTACCTTGTCCTGAAGATGCCAACCCCCTTTGGCGTCCTCAGGATCCGCAGAGACTGCACTGCTGCAGTGTTAGCCTTGGAGAAGCTCCAAGTCCTCACAGCAGACCCAACACCAGCTGAGTATGGCACTGGGACAAGTCAGCCTCCGTCGAGCTCGCGCAAGCGTGGCTCACCGACAGCACCCCGTTGCAGCCTTGCGACAGCACCCACACTCCCGTCAAAGCTGTCAAAATCAGTTTCGACTCTGCTCAGACCCTTCGCAAGGCGGGGAGCGAAGGCGGAAAGTAGGAACGCCTTCTCAATGCCCCACTGGTAGCCATCGATTACAAGTTGCCCGTCAACCATCACAGCTACCATAGGTGTTGTGGCCATCCTGTATATAATAGCTTAATAGGACATTGTGAAGGTATTCACAGTGTCTAGGAGTAGCATTTGGGACAACCAAGCTCTGGGGGGGGGGGGGGCGGTGGGGTCAAGTCCAGAGTGCACAGTCATCTTAGCTTGGTCCTGAATCCTAAGCCTGTGCACCATGCCTCCCTCGGCACCCAAAAGCAGGCAGTTGCCCTCTTTTCTAAAAGTCTGACTCCTCCTATGAATATTGATATAAAAGAATCACTATCTTACTTCGTGTTTCCCTAAACAATGTTCATTTAAATTATGTGCTAATTTTATGATCAACCATGCTAGACTCATTTACTGTACATTCCCTTCATATACACACTTGTACACTCTATATCTCTCACCCTTGCTAGAATTGTGCAATCCTACTGCAGGCGGGCTTGCTTGAGGTACCTGCGATGTGTTAAGAGCTCTCACGGCTACCCTCATCCTTGGAGTTCTGTGAAGTCGGATGGCCTCTCAGAAAAGGTCTAGGCCAAGTCGGAGGTCCAAGACGTGTAAACTGCTTAGCCTGGTCCTGTACCTTAAGCACACACATCCTGCCTCTCAGCGCTGTGGCTGAGTACTGGGGCCGGAAGGACTGCACCCTAAGGACGGCGGGTGTTGAGACCCTAAGCACTAAAGCATTGAATTACCCAAGCCCCTTGTGTCAACTCAGGACAATAAGACATAACAAAGCTAAGGAAGAGAGATAGGTAAAACCGGCGAGCAAACTAGTTCATCCATTAAACGTGTGCAGGACAGCTAGCTTTGGCATCACCCAAGGGGCCTGCCGTTGATGTCCCAGCATGCTGATGACAACAACAAGCGCTGATAAGTGAATACACTCTCCTGCCCCGCTTTTGTTGCTTACAGGGTTCTCTTGTGATAGCCTGTACACCAGGGGCCTGCCGTCGATGTCCCAGCATGTTCACAATAGCAACAAGCTCTAATAAGTTAGTACACTCTCCTGCCCTATTCTTGTTGCTAATAGGGTTCTCTTGTGATAGCCTATACACCAGGGGCCTGCTGTCGACGTCTCTACGATGAGGGTGGGCGACGCCAGAGCATCCAACTCTGGCACCTCCCAAGGGGCCTGCCGTTGGCGTCTCTATGATAATGGTGGGCGATGCTGGAGCATCTAGCTCCGTCACCACCCAAGGGGCCTGCTGTCGATGTCCCAGCATGTTGATGACAACAACAAGCGCTGGTAAGGGTCTACCGTCAATGCATCTACAATGATCGTGGGAGACGCTGGAGCATCCACCTCCAGCACCTCCCAGGAAGCCTGCCATCGACGTCTCTACGATGATGGAGGGTGACGCCAGAGAAGCCAGCTCCAGCACCTCCCAGGGAGCCTGTCATCGATGAAACTACGACGATGGTCGACGACACCGGAGCATCCAGCTCTAGCATCACCCAAGGGGCCTGCTGTCGACGTCCCGACATGTTGATGACAGCAACAAGCTCTGATAAGTGAGTAAACTCTCCTACCCCACTCTTGTTGCTAACAGGGTTTTCTTGTGGTGTCATGTACACCAGGGGCCTGCCGTCGACGTCCTAGCATGTTGACGACAGCAACAATCGCTAACAAGGGCCCGCTGTTGATGCATCTACGACGATGGTGGGCGACGCCGAAACATCTAGCTCTCGCACCTCCCAAGGGCCCTGCCGTCAATGAATCTACGACGATGTTGGGCAACGCCGGAGCATCCTGCTCCGGCATCACCCAAGGGGCCTGCCGTCGACGTCACAACATGTTGATGACAACAACAAGCGCTGATAAGTGAGTAAACTCTCCTGCCCTGCTCTTGTTGCTAACAGGGTTCTCTTGTGGTATCCTGTACAGCACGGGCATGTCGTCGATGTACTACACATTGGCGTTGGACGATGCTGGGGCATCCATCTCTGGCACCTCCCAGGGGGCTCGCCGTCGACGAATCTACGATAATGGTGGGTGACGCCAATGCATCCAGCTCCTGCACCACCCAAGGGGCCTGCCGTCGACGAATCAGCAACGATGGTGGGAGACACCAGAGCATCCTGCTCTGGCACCACCCAAGGGGCCTGCCGCTGATGTCTCTGCGACAATGGTGGGCGACGCCAGAGCAGCCAGCTCTGGCACCACCTAGAAGGGCCACACCGAGGCCAACCACTGATGCTCCCCCGCTCTGCTGGGGGCCAGTCAAAGACATCCTGCGTTCAAGTGGTAGGCGTGTCCAACAACCTGGCCACACCTTCCAAGGGGCCTCTAAGGGGGATCCATAGGCAGGACGTCAACTAACGACAAAATCGGCCATGTCAACTATGCAAGCGTTGGTTCCTCAAAAGCTAATGACATCAAGAAAAGCTCTTCAAGACCTTACGCAGCTAAGGACTTGGGGTAACAAGTTGAGAAGCACAAGACAAGATAAATAAACACAAAGTCAAATTCATTGAAGAATATTTACAAAGGGGCGAACCCTAGATACAAAGACGGGCCGCCAGCCTCAATCCCTAGCAAATTGTGCGACGACATGTATGGCGGCATTCTTGACCTTTGCTGCTGCTGCTTCCTCGCGCTCTTCAACAGGACCTTCATAAACTGGCTCCAGTGGCAGATCAGGGTACTGACTCCGGTAGCACACCAATACATGGGACGCCACCATCTCTGCCACTGCCCTACCCTAGGCTTACAGATGCTGAGCCAGCTGATGCAACTGCAGATCGCATTCCCGGGTGCGGTGCTCCATCATGTGCTCTCGGGCTTGGAGGTCGAGATCATGCAAGAGGAGTTCCTGACGTTCAACTGAGTGTCGCGCCTGATCCCGCGCCAAGTTTATCTCCTGGAACTCAAAGGTTTTCAAGGCGGGACTGTAGTTTGTCCTAATCTGACTCAACCTGAGCCATCATTGCTTGAATTGCCACCTCTTGTTCGGCGACAGAGCCTCCCGCTCGACAACAATGGCTTTGCAGCAACAGAGGGCCTCTCGACCTCCTTCAAGGGCACGTAGGTGGGCGTCAGCCGTGTCATTGGCTACCTTGGTATCAGCCAGAATCTTCTGGGACATTGCGTCCTTGGATTTCGCTAAGGGGGGCCACAGCTCCAGCTCCTTACTCCCCTTCTGGTACTTCGCCTTTGCCTCAGAGATCCTGGACCTCAGAAGGTCCTCCCAGCCTTGGAGGCACTCGCCCTTAGCATGCAGCTTCTCCCACTCCACGGCGAGAGCCCTTTTCACTCGGCGGAGGTTGGAATGCACCAGGAGGATGCTGGACTGTGTCGAGTCCATGATGTCGGAGAGGCGCTCTGGCTGCGCCGAAGTTATGGAAGGTCGCCCGGCGATCATCTCGAGGACCTCTTCCTCCCGTGGCGGTGAAGGTGAGGCCACCAGTACCGGGGACCTTGTTTCTTGAGACTGAGCAGGAGTTGTGGAGCTACCCGAAGCGGCAGCATCACCGTCGCCCAAGGAGCCGCCTGCTAGATTAGCAGTAGTGGAGGCCGGGCCCTTAGCCCCTGAGCTGACTCTGACATTGCCTCTGGCACGATGGCCGGATGTGCCTTCGACACGACAGCCGGATATGCTTCACTACCCACGTGGGGCACGAACGCTAGAGCAACACTCTCCTAAACAGGCTTGGCGGTCTGCGTTGCCGGTACAGCCGTAGCCTCCTGGGCCGACTGCGCGGCGCTCCGGGACACTACCACCGGCTGTAAAGGCAGCACAACAGTTGACATAGACCTGCAGGTCAAAATCAGAATATATCCAAGCTAAAAGAACAGGCAAGATAACGAAGCTAGCAATGGTAAGAAAGCGTTACCGACGTCCCCGGAAGCTCCAGCGGGCCTCCACCTTCGGTGGCCCTAAAGTAGCAGGTCCTAACGATGGTGTGGAAAGCGAGGTCAACCCAGTCGGGCCTCCACCGAAACCACCAATGATGTTGCCACCCTTTGTCGGCGTATCTCCACCGACTCCAATGAAGCCACTCTTGGAGCCTCCTCCCAAGCTGCCGCCGACGTCACCCCGAGACCTCTTGGCCTGAGTCTCTATAGGCGTAATGCTCCCGGAGCCGCCTGTGGCACCTTGGACTGCGCTGGCGACGGGGATGCTGGACGGTGTGCTGACCACAGGTGTTGGCGAAGCCACCGCTTGACGGACTAATCCCCCCGCCCCCCCCCCCCCCCCAAAGAACCGCTGACACCCGACGCTGAGGAGGGGCGCACCAAAGGACATTGACTTGGAGCAAAGGCCACCTGCGGCGGCACCCTCGGCGGCGACCGAGGGTGTTTCTCCTTCACAACCTCGACCACCGCGGACTTCTCCTTCGCGATGTCGGGGACCGGCACTTTCCTGTTCCCGGTGTTGGCGACTGGCGCCTTGCTTCTCCCACCATTAGAGTGCGCGTCCTCCGCCCTTGATGCCTTGGAGCCTGGGGCAAGTGTATACTTCAGTGGCAAGTCGACGATGGCCAACTCGCGATCCGCATCTCCGACCTGCCGTGGTGCAAGACCGAGCGCATCCAGGTTTGACATCTCCCTCAAGATATTCATCCGAAGGTTCAGATCCGAGCAAAGTAGCAGAGAGGCCCTGGAAGGTTCAAGACGTCAGAAGTCAGCGGGCCTCGCATGCCTTGGACATTTCGTCGAGCACCTCTTGCCGAGTCATCACTGTGTTGCGACCCCACACAAGTCGCGTGTCGTCTTGTGGCCCAAAGTAAAGCCATGCAGGGCAGCTGCAATGTTGGAGGGGAGCCAGGCATCGGAGAACGAAGTTCACCATCACCATTAGCTCAGAAAAGCCATGATCCGCCAAGAATGGGATCATCTCCATCACCGGGGTGTATTCCTGCTCCAACTCTGAGCGCTCCTCCTTGGTCTTCTTCTGGAATATCGGCCAACCGGTTGGCATGACCATGCGATCAGTATGGTCACCCAGTTGCTCCTCCAGTCAGCCCACTTCCCTGTGGAGAGCGGTGTGATGTACTTGAAGGGGATATTGGCCCAATGCTGGAAGTAGTAGCTGTCGAGGAAGCTTGTCTTGCTCTTCTTCCCAGTCAGCCTTAGCACACAGAACTGTCGGAACACCAGAACGGATAGTTGCACCCCGACAAAAATATCGTAGAAGTGCGAGAACACCGCCGCCGCCACCAAAGAATTCGGCGAGAAGTGGTGTAGCTGGAGCCCAAGGACCTCTAGGAGCATCACCAAGAAGGAGAAAATGGGAGGAATGAACCCAGAGTACGCGTACGACTGGAAGAAGACGATCTATTTCTCCCCCAACTTCAGAGGTAGGGTGCCTGAGAGGATCAGATCCTGTCGCGCCTCGTCCTCCCAGCCGAACAGCCGCCTCACAGGTGCTACATCAACTATGCGAGAAGGAGGCAAGGAAGAGTCCATTGGGGAAGGAGTCGAGAACCTCGAAGGTTGGGAGAGAGTGGGCGCTCAAGGAGGAAGACGAAGGCTTGAACTTTGGGGTGTGCGTAAGGAAGAACCACCTTTGCCCACAAAGGTTTCCTTCTAACACCCCGTTAGGCATTTGAGCGCACCGAGAAAATCGCTTGGGGCCAAAACCCGCTGCTCACCCCATAGCATCCCTAACATAGGGGCCCAGTTCCCCTGTCAGAGAGGTCGGCCTAAAGGGGCATCGACCCGAGAAGGCAACCCGGTGGTTCCCATAAAGGCGGGAGTGGAAAGAGCAGAAGTGCAGCAGCCGCAATGGGAACTATTGCAGTAAAGAAGCTGCATCAAGCAAAGATACCGCCATCACAAGTCCTCAACCAGAGAGGGATGCGTGGCCACAATGGGAGAGGCGCACAACGTTTTGGCTGATCAAGACAAAATCAAAAGACAGCGCAGGATTGCAAGAATACTGCTCCACCCTCAAGCTCATCGCCTCCCCCAGGGTGGACCCAGGGGCCACTGTCGTTACCTAGCATATCGGGTACCCCCGCTCACAGGCTAAAGACGCCTAGGTGCCCTGTGCCCAACCAAGAGGGGTCCAAGGGCGCCATGTGTCCAGAAGGCCCGGACCCCTGTACCTCAGATACGGGGTCCATAGTAACCGCATGAACCTTAAGGAGGAGTCCAGCTCCCCCTCAGGGATGACCTCCCATGCGGCCATGTGTCTAGGAGGACGGGATCCTGCCCCCCCCCCCATGGGGGTGGGCTCCAGAGCTACCACATGGCTCGAGAAAACGGACAAGCCACCTCCCCGAAGAGGCGAGCCCTGACTCTGCCACGTGCCCAGTGGCATTGGAGCCCCCGCTCTACTCAGGAGCGGGCTCCGGAGCTGCCTCGTGGTTAGCGGGTCGCGACCCGTCCTCCCTAGAAGAGGCCAGCTCCCGAGCTGCGAGAGGCCGGGTCCCGAGCTGCCACGTACCCTACAACTTGTCCTGGGCGGTGGGTTGGGGAAGTTAAGAGGTAGGTGCGCCTTGTCCAGATTTTGCATTGAAGACTTGTGTCTTCCCCATGCGCGTGATGCAATGCACCCTACTGTCAGGTACCGCTGCACCCAATCACATCGCAGTGAATGTGCAACAGGCCTACCCCGCTCTGCCAAGTGGGTAGCTTACGGCGCTAGGGACAGATGGATGGGACATTCCCTGCCATCATCAACGACTACGCATAGGCCACTGGCGACTGAAGCGGCAAGACGACAAGTCTTCAAGCCTTGGTCAGGGGAAGCTTATGCGAGAAGCCATAGATCTTTTAGGATAAGATCACCCCGGGGCCACCTGTCAGGCCCTAGACCCCACTTGTAAGGTCTCTGGCCTTGTCTATAAAAGGACCAGACCGCCACCGTTACAAAGCATCCACGATCGAACTTCCAATACCCAACACACACACACACACCAGCAATACAACCTCACTGTTGAGTAGGGTGCTACGCTCTTGCGGCCCAAACCACGTAAAAACCACCGTCTCATACTCTCATACGCGCGATCACTAGATTGAGAACTAAGCCCTACCGATCAAAGAACCTCCACGGGCTGCTCCTTAGCAGATCTGAGGGAAGTGTCGATTTAACACTTCGACAAGCGCCTCCGCGGAGTCCACACATACGGGGAGCAACGCCATGTGACAGTGTGCTAGCATCTCGCGTGCGTGTCACGTGGTGGAGTAATCTGCCCCTAACCCTACCCCTAATTTTTGTAGGCGTGCTAATGAGATTTTAGGTCGCAAGACCATTAGTACTCTAATTGATCATGGATCAAATATACGATGGGCCTTAATTCGAATTGTTATGGTTGCCTCTTAGGCATATCACCAACACCTTGCTCTGCCGCCACTTGCACCATGCAGCCCTGCCCTGGTGCCTGCTTCACTTGTGCAGCTGCCGCTGCTCAGGCCAGCCTGTACTAGGGTTTGCTCATAGATAAGGAAGATGAGACCCTGCTCGCTAGATAGGCCTCATAGGGGTATTTTAGTCTCTTTCTATTATTCTTATGTTTTTTTTATTTCTTTTAATACTCGAAGTTAGCTGGAGTTAACGTAAGTTAGAAATAGGGTTAAATGGCGATTTCAATTCGAACACCGGGATCAAACATGCAATCATAAAAAAGAGGGTCAAATAGACAATTAGACTTTAGAATCGGGTGAGCCACTCAATGATCCCTACAAGTAATGTGATGCTCATGTTCTTTACTGGTTATTGAAGCCTTGAAACATTACATCATGTCAGTTACACCATAATAGTATTGACCACCACAAACCCCTCCTTGACTTTGATGACACATTTCCTTGACAGCCTAAAAACTGTGACACTATGGTGGTACGAGGGAGCCACCTTGTTGTTACAATGCTTACGAACCGCACGATGTTCGCATCACAACACACTACAAATATGATTTGTGGAAAGTGTTAAAACGTTGATATGTGGGATGGGTTTACTGTTTGAAGTGAAGTGGGGTGGGCGGTTGAGGTTGGATTTGGTGGAAAAGTAGTGTGGGGACCAGGGTCATGACATTCCAAGAATCACATTGGGTGGTATCATACGATGCGACACCAAACAACATGCACGGAAAGAAACTCATAAAACATACATAAGTCTTTATTTTACAAACTCATCTTGTGCAACATAACTTTACATAATATAATATAGAGTGCAAGTGGCCTACAACCACTCCACTCCACGTCGTATATGGAAACCTATCACAGGACACCCAAATGTGTAGTGGTCCTACCGTCACGGACAGGATGTCCCTACACGGAGCACACATCGCCGACGTTGGCTGCCAGGAGATTTACATCTTGCGGCCCTCAACCCACTCTTATAAGATGGTGTGGTATGCCTCGACACCGAGGTTAATAAGTTACATTGATTTACTGGGTCGTATATATCCAGTATGCACCCGATACATTCAAGCTTACCCAGCAGAACCTTATACGGCTTGGTCCTCAGTTAACACAGGCAGGGTGCACACAGGACCGTGTTCCACTGCAACCTAACCCCTACCTGATTTCCATTTTCAAGTTTAGTGAATCATTTCTCACGAAGCAAACAAGTGTGTACCCAATTCCCTATCTCTCGATTAGATTCCAATTACTCGATTTCTACTGATTTCCCTATAACGTTAGCATGGCATTTTTGTCGCGATGATGAATAAACCTACCCATACACTCTATGGTATTTCTGGTCATGCATTTGATGTGTTGAATAAACTAGACTTACTGCACAACTCATATGTTAATCAATAATGTGACATCAAATAAAACTTTATAAAAAACTTTAATATGCAAACCGGAGATTGTCTTTCTGCTGATCAGGTTCAAAGTTTGTCTCTGAAGGCATTGGTTCTCGATGGGCTATGGGGTTTCCTCGAGCTCGATGACTAATCGATATGTATAAGAGTGCGAATGAGACATTAATATAGGAATATGTATAAAGAGAATTATTCATAATATAACTTTGTAATGAGTAAATCCCAATGCCCCTGGGATTTTTATAGTAGCTAACAAAGGTCAGTGTCAAAATTTTCTATGGAAAGATGTGGTCACCATAATTCCCTATGGATTTCTTCTTCTCAGAATTTTCATAAAGAATATATGGTTTTGTCATACTGACCAGTAGGTTTTTTATGGAGGTATGGTCTTAAGATTGTCCAACAAAATTGGTTTAGTATTTTTCTGAGCTTTCTACAAGGCTCTATGGATTTACAAGTTTCTATTAATTTCTGAAATACTTTCTGTTAATTTCTGGGATTTTCATTTTACATAGAGCAAGACCACACAATTAGACCCACTTAAACTTACTCAACGAAGCTGTGTTTTTTACTGGAAGTCTTAAGGTACTAAACGAAGAATTTTGCCAAGTTTCACATTTTTACATTAAGCAGAGCACCTATAGCAATTTTCTCAATGGTTATGACAAAAGGATTTTTGGATTAAATCCTAAGAAGTTTCTTAATCATTAATCTGTACTGCTGTAAAGTACTAATGAAGGGGAAACTAAAAAAATTTGTTTGACAAGTTTTGAAGCTTTTTACAGGGAGCCATGATTTTCCAAAGTTGGACTAATATCTGGATTTAACTTTACACAGGAAATCATTCAAATAGCTGACACAGGGCCTACTATTTAAATTAACCATTTGGAGAGAGGCAACATGGGGCCACAGGATTAAAGGGCGTAGCCACATTAAATCTCAGTTCCACGGAAGATCAGGCGAAGGTAATATCCCACTGACAGGCGGGACCCGTGGCTCATCGCGACACAGCGGCGAACCCACAGTGGCGCTCTCGCCGGCAAGCTGTTCCCTTGCTCCGATATATTCGATACTCGCTGCCCGTGCATATTTTGAGGTGGGGAAGACGGTTGTGGCATCAGCTATGCTCGTTAAACTTGAATAATGTTACCATTTTTCGATGGTTTTTGTTGCTTCTTACTCAGGTGTACTCACAAGGATGTCTAGAAAGTAATCTCTAATGACCACAAGCTTGGATTAAGCATGCGAAAGGAATTCTTGCAGAAGCTA
This sequence comes from Tuctoria greenei, assembly GCA_036927565.1. NCBI lineage: Eukaryota > Viridiplantae > Streptophyta > Magnoliopsida > Poales > Poaceae > Tuctoria > Tuctoria greenei. The sequence continues at coordinate 123,883,159 of JAYESD010000005.1, forward strand.
GCCACTGCCCCTATGAACTTGCCGACGGGGAAAACGGAAATACGGCTACCACGATGAACGGCTAGATGACCAAAAGGAGTGCCATTTTAAGAAGGTGCAGGCACACCTTTTCTCTGTTGGCAGCGAGGGGAGAGGCGGCTTGTATCACCGGTGCGACAGGGAGAATAGGAGGGCGACGGCGGTGCTGGTTTTCTTGAGCAGAGAGGAGGGCGAAGCAAAGTGATCTATTCACTTGTGTTGCCGATAAGTGAGCAAAGGAGAGGGTAGTGGGTGGGTTTGCCTTAACAGAAGGTGTCAAGCGCCTGCTATGGGGCTGGATTTTACCTCCGACGTGGAAGCGCGGGATAGGAGAAGCAGAGCAAGCAACGTCTAACTGACAGGTGGGACCCACCTCTCCCCCTTATTCATTCTCAAAAATAAAAAATAGGAAATAAGCTCTTAAAGAGTAAAAATTGGCAGCTTGGCTAATTCAAACATAAGGAATCCAATGGTGAATTCAAATCTGTCATTTGACTAAATTAAATTTGGATTTTGAATTTGAATTTGAATTTAAATCCTCTATTTTAGGGTTTGGCTTAAATTACCCTCACATGTTCACTAAGTATATTTCCTTGCTTCCTCTAATTAATTTATGAGCTGATTTAGATATTCATTGTTTTTGGGATTTTGCAAGTAGTTGTGTGTTTCACTGTAGTCCATCTGTTATGTACTTGTGCGAGACGACTGACCAATACATAGTGATCTAGTACAATCATAGAACTTGTATGGGTTAAACTCTCTCTGCCTTCTTTGTAACTACCACGTGAGCCATCTGGTGGTCGGTAGGACACAGAAAACTAGGAAAAGACATGGGGAGTAGTTACACATCATAAGTCTGGGAGAGTATTTTTGCAAATAGGCCTGAATGTCTAATTGTGGAGTTAGGCGGGAAAGATGAGGCGAGTGTTATGTTACTCCCCGATCAGAAGCACATTGCATGTGGATAAAGTGTACAACATATTTAGATAATTAACCTATCCGGATAGCTACTATCATGATTACTGACACACTATATTTTCGGAACTTAATTAGTAGCATTAGAGTAGGTCTTCGTGTGTGTGTGAGACAGTAGTTGTCTTGTTTTAGATATTAAGGTAGTGAGGTAGACTTATTAGGACCATAGGGTCTGAAAACTCCTACAAAACTTAGGTAACTGGTGGGAGGAAGTTTATCTCACTCAGGTGCCACCAACTAAAACAAAAACTATAACCTCTTCCAATGAGAACCTTGCAGAAACTATTTTTTTGGCAAAAATAAGCCATGTAGTCTCCCCTTGTTGAAGCCCTCATGCATGGAAAAGCATCCCGAATAGTGTTAGCGCTGATGGAGTACCTTATGTACCCACTCTTGCTTCACATATGAACCATCAGAAAGATGATTAAGCTGAAGAATTGGGGATGATGATTAGCTTTATCTCATGCGGTTCCTAGCTGCGCACCTTGACACGGAGAAAAAAGAACTGGCTGCTTCTCCTCCAGAGGCAGTGGTCTCGACTGCAGTTCCAAGGACGGCATCTCCGGGGGTTTAGGCGGCGAGGTCGGCATCCCAGGTAACCTCGAGCTTTGCCGCACGATTTGGCGTGAGTGGCTACAGACTGCATTGCACTGTAGCCACTCACGCCAGCCAACGACGTTGCCTTTCGATCGATCTATTGTGGCTTGTCCGTGCCACGAACTCCATGCTCGATGGGAAAGAAAAATTTACGAATCCGCAGACTAACTTTAGCTCCGGCAAAGATCTCTGATCAGAAGCAAAACAGCCCCGCGAGTGCTGAAAACTTTGCCAGAGAGATGGAAGTGATCGTTGCATTGACGGGCAAGTCTAAGAATGTTCATGGAGTGGAGAATCCGTTGAGGATCAACCGGTTCTTTCCTCTTACCGATCTCGGTGAGGAGCCGGAAGATGATCATCACGGAATCAAATCTGCGTCTTCCAAGCATGCATTGGAGATCCGGCAGAACAGGTCAATGGGGTCAGTCCCAGGTGCCGAGTTTCTAGCACGAGATTTCCGTGATCTGGGGGCGACAGGCGTGGATCGTCATTCAAATTCCAATTTTGAATACAGGAATGGAAAAATTAATAAGTCCAGGTTAATGGGCCTGAAGTTTTTTCCGAGTCTGTCTATGCCATACCGGCCAGTTCCTGGGCTTATGGCCTTAGCTGGTCGAGTTGGTCTTCCACCTCAGAACCCTAGAGCGCCTCACGTCAAACCTCGCGCCGCACGCTGGTTTTCCTACGCGGAAGCGACGCGGCGGTCGATGGAGAATAACGGCGGCAACCAGGGCGGACAAAGAGACTCAGCATTCAACCGGAGGTTTGGAGGGATCAGTGGCCAAGGAAATTTCATCAATCGAAACCTACAGAACTCGAGGTTTCACCCTGGCTATGGATCAACACATCGTGGTGGCAGGGGCAATCGTGGAGGCTACCCAAACAGAAGGTTTGGAGGAAGGAATCCGAGTTACAGAGGAGGTTACGGTAGAGGCAGCACGGATGGTTATGCTGGCAGGGGAGGTGCGGGAGTTCAAGGTAACCACAGAATCTATGACTCATACCTGTCAAATGACATGAATATTGATCATTCATCACATACAGGGAATGTTCCAGTCCAGTTAAACCTTCCAGTGCATGCGGCTGCATTGTTGCAGCAAGCTATTTCATCTGTTACAGATCAGCCTAATTCTATACAGATCAACACAAAGGAATCGGAAGGCGGTCAGGTAGAGAAATCATCGTCCAAGATCGAACAGATTAACAAAATGTCAAAAGCGACTGCAGTTGAGATTCCCGAATCATCCGCCAAAAATTCCAAGGACAACAATGGCAATAAGCCTTACTGTACTCGTTGTTATACCAAAGGGCATGCACTTGAAGAATGTATCCGGGAGCTGTATTGTGAAATATGCGACTGTGATCAACATACAAAACAAAGGTGCCCGGTATACAGAGCAGCCAGACAAAGTGCATCCATGTGTGGTTTTTCTGTTGATGGTCTTGGTTTTTATCATATTCCAATCCCATATTCAGTCTCCCAGAAAACAAAGACTGATGTTAGGGCGGCAGAGATAAAAGTGATGGACGGTTCCCTTACTGTGGCTCAGGTTAAGGCAGAATTGGAGAGACTAATTCCTGCAAAATGGACCTGGCATGTGGAGGAATCTGGACTGAACACATTCAAGACTCTATTTCCATCAAGAATTGAATTAAAGAGGATGGCAGAATGGGGAATAGTGCATACGAGATTTAACAATGCAAAATTGAAAATTGAAGAGAAAGGAGGTGGAAATGGTGCAAAGGCTAAACTTCCGAAGGTTTGGATACAATGCTCAGGGCTCCCGGAAGAACTAAGGGAATTCTTAATAATCTGGGCGGTTGGTTCACTTATGGGAGTCACGGTTGATGTCGATATGATTTTTACTAGAAAACATGGGATTTGTCGTTTCCAAGCATTAGTGTTGTATTCGAACCTAATACCATACTCAGTTGATTTGGTAATTGGTGAACACCTATATGAATTAAAATTTAGGGTCGAGGAAGAGGTCACTGGTGGACCGCCTGCACCCATGGATATGGATCTGGACAACTTTGATGATGATAATGATGACTTACTTGGTGAGGAGGAAAATGATAATAGTGGAATCAAAGGAAGTAGGCAGCTACAGGGTGCTAACAAAAATGCTTCTGGTGTGAGAGATGGTAATTCCCAGCAAGGACGCCAACAATCCATCAATGCACAGTACATGATGCTTCTCGCTACACTAAGGACTGAATCACCTGGGAACAGAATTAATAATCAGGAGTTCAATGTTGAAAATAACATTCCTGTACATGCTGAAGAGTCCGCAAATAACATGACTGAGGTCAGTAATACAGCTGCAATTAACGTTATGCAGGAACACTATTATGATTATAGAAATGATTATTTGGAGATGCAGGTGTCTTCCATTCACACTAATTCCCCTGTTCTTAATGAACAGAATGGTGAGGAATACAATCCTCCCGATATTGGTGTCCATGGTGAAGAAAAAAACAGAGTGATCAAAGCGCTCGCAGCAATAGCGGAAGCATCTCCAAAATTTACAGTAGCACGACGCAGCAAGAGGAAAATGTCATTGCTGGATGCACCAATGTTGGAGAGAGTTATTACGATAAAGGCAAACAGAAATGAAGGTCAGAATTACCCATCTTTCCTAGAGTTCACAAATAATTATATGAAAGATAAATTGTATAGTGTGGGAATTTTAGCCGGGATGGATGAACAGAGTAGTTTCACAGCATTACAGTTTTTGAAAAATACGGAACGTGATAGACTAAAGGTTGGGGTAGATAGCAGTGGGAAAGCTGGAAGTAAGGTGATAGAAGAAATAGAATCAGAGATAGATGAGGATTTAGATAAATTCATCCTTAACCATATATGTGCTGATATTATGGAGGAGGTGATGGACAGTGACAGTGATCACTATGAATACACTGCCAAAATGTCCAGTAAGTCTAATCCTTTTCTTAACAGGAACAGAGGATATAGGAAGACATCCAAAAAAAACAATAAATAAAATGAAAGGTATCTTTTGGAATTGTGATGGATTTAGAGATATTAAGAAACACAGATTCATATCTGACCTCACAAAAGAATACAACCTAAGTTTTATAGGTATCTCAGAAACGGGGCCGAGGAACTTCACGCCATCGTTTCTAAAAAATCTTTGTGCAGGCCGGGATTTCATTTGGCACAATAAGGAATCGCGCGGCAGATCAGGGGGCATGCTATTAGGGATTGATTTAAATATATTTCATATTGGTGCTATTGATGAAGGAAATTTTTATGTGAAATTTCATTTATGCACCAAATACGATAATTTTAAGTGGTCTCTTATATTAGTATATGGCCCAGCTCAAACACAATATAAAGAAATGTTTCTAGCAGAGTTAGTCAACTTGTGCTCCAAAGAAACATGTCCTTATATTGTGGGGGGTGATTTTAATATAATGCGCCAGACACAGGATAAAAATAGGGGGAATTTTAATAGCAGATGGCCATTTTTGTTCAATGCCATTATAGATGGACTTGATTTACGTGAGTTGGAAATGTCTGAGAGGAGGTACACATGGGCTAATGCATTACCAAACCCTACATTTGAGAAATTAGACAGAGTCTTAGTTTCTACTGAATGGGAACACAAATATCCTTTATCCACTGTTGTAGCACTCACTAGACAAATTTCTGATCATACACCCCTATTACTGGACTTTGGTGGACCAGCATCGAGGACAAATGCTACCCCATTTAAGATGGAGTTGGGTTGGTTCCTGCGAGAAGGGTTCCATGATATGGTCAGTTTCATTTGGAATACAAACGTAGATAAACGAAGCCCGATGGATACTTGGCAATCAAAGATACGAAAATTGAGGCAATACTTGCGAGGCTGGGCAAAGAACACGATTGGCACGTATAAAAAAGAGAAAAAAGATATTTTAGATGCGGTGGACACTTTGAACAAAAAAGCAGAATCCATACCGCTAAGTCATGAAGAGATCAATTTGAAACATCACTTAAATGACAGGTTAGCCAAGTTGTTAAGGGAAGAAGAAATAAAGTGGTACCAAAGGGCAAAGACTAAAAACCTGTTAGAAGGTGATGCAAATACCAAATATTTTCACCTGGTTGCAAATGGGAAACATAGGAAAAGTAAGATCTATCAACTTCAAGACGGTGATGTCCAGATAAGCGATGATGAGGAACTTAGAAACTATATATTTAATTATTATAAAAATATCTTCGGACCACCCATGGAAAATTCGTTCCAACTGGATGAGTCCAGGAGAGATGATATTCCTCAGGTCTCGCAAGAAGAGAACGACTTATTGACTGCTACATTCACTGAGGAAGAAGTTAAAAATGCGGTCTTTCAGATGGAACACAATAAGGCTCCAGGGCCTGATGGTTTCCCAGCGGAGTTCTATCAAGTGTTCTGGGACCTCATAAAGGACGACCTAGTGTCCCTATTTAAAGACTTTTGGACTGGAAATTGGAATTTATTCAGATTAAATTTTGGTACGATTATTTTGTTACCAAAATGTGTAGACGCAAATAGAATTCAGCAATTTAGGCCGATATGCCTGTTGAATGTGAGCTTTAAAATATTTACAAAAGTACTCACAAACAGAATTTTGTCGATTGCACACAAAGTCTTTAGCCCCACACAAACTGCCTTTCTCCCCGGTAGAAATATAATGGAAGGGGTGGTCATCTTACATGAGACGATACACGAAATGCATAAGAAAAAACAAAATGGTGTTATAATCAAAATTGACTTTGAAAAAGCTTATGACAAAGTAAACTGGCGGTTTGTAAGACAAGTTTTACAGATGAAAGGTTTTTCATCATTATGTTGTGATTGGATAGATGCTGTAATGAAAGGCGGCCATGTTGGTATAAAGGTTAATGACCAGATAAGTGATAATTTTCAAACGAAAAAGGGGCTCAGGCAAGGCGATCCTGTATCTCCCATTCTTTTTAATATAGCGGTAGATATGCTTGCCATCATTATAAATAGAGCCAAGGAAAATGGTATGATATCGGGGGTTGTTCCGCACCTGGTAGACGAGGGTCTATCTATTCTACAATACGCGGACGATACGATTATCTTCATGGACCATAACCTTGAGCAAGCAAAAAACTTAAAATTACTGTTGTGTGCATTTGAGCAACTCTCGGGACTAAAGATAAATTTCAACAAAAGTGAAATATTTTGTTTCGGTGATGCCCAACACGCACAACATCACTACTCGGGTTTATTCGGGTGTCAATTAGGGACTTACCCATCTAAGTACTTAGGAATACCGATGCACTACAAAAAACTGAACAACTGTGATTGGAAAATGATTGAAGAAAGATTTGAAAAGAAGCTGAGTAGTTGGAAAGGCAAACACCTGTCGGTTGGGGGTCGCTTAGTGCTAATTAACTCAGTTTTAACAAACCTCTCAATGTTCATGATGTCTTTTTTCGAGGTTCCTCGGGGAACTCTTCAGAGACTGAATTATTATAGATCAAGGTTTTTTTGGCAAGCTGATAATCACAAAAAAAGTACAGATTAGCCAAGTGGAGCCTGGTCTGCCAACCCAAAGAACAAGGAGGTTTAGGAATTCAAAACATTGATGTTCAGAACAAGTGTTTGCTAAGTAAATGGATTATTTAAATTGATAAATGAAGACGGTATATAGCAGAAAATCTTAAAGCGGAAGTACTTGAAAAATAAAACAATAGGACAGGTTCAACACAAACCAGGTGATTCTCATTTTTGGTCTGGCTTAATGAAAGTCAAAGACAAGTTTTTGCAATATGGTAAATTTCAAGTTAACAACGGAACTTCAATAAGATTTTGGGAAGATATCTGGTTAGGGAATACCAGCTTCAAGGAGAAATATCCTAGCCTATACAATATAGTCAGACGTAAACATGCTACCGTGGCCCATGTACTCAGTTCTATACCCTTAAATATATCGTTCCGTAGAAGTTTGGTTAATGATAATCTTTTAAGGTGGAACATGCTTGTGTCGTCGATAGTGGATATACGTCTAAGTGATACAAAAGATACTTTCAGGTGGAATTTACACCAAAATGGTATCTTTTCTGTCAATTCAATGTATAGAGCTATAATATCAAATGGTAACGTGTGTACAAATAGGGTGTTATGGGCTTCTAAACTACCGCTAAAAATCAAGATTTTTATGTGGTACTTAAGTCGTGGAGTAATACTAACAAAAGATAATCTAGCTAGGCGCAATTGGAAGGGTGATAAGAAATGTGTTTTCTGTATGCAGGATGAAACTATACAACACCGGGAGTACCTTTTTTTCATTGTCACTATGCTAGATTTATTTGGCGTATTGTTAGTATTTCTTTCAACATTTCTACCCCTATCTCTATTTCACATATGTTTAATGGATGGTTGCAATCTTTTCATAAAGATAGCAGGAACATGATGCTAGTCGGTGCAGCGGCATTATGCTGGACCATTTGGTTAAGCAGAAATGACATCGTCTTTGACAATTGTCCAATAAAAACTTATATGCAGGTACTGTTAAGGGGCACCTACTGGCTACACATGTGGGCGTCGCTGCAAAAGGGTGAAGATGGGAAACAAATGGTACAGGTGGCTTGCAAGACAATGGAAGTCACTGTCATGGAATTGTTCGCCCGATTTGGATGGAGTTTTAGTTATAGACTTCCTCAATAAAAAACATGTATCGGGCTGATATTTTTTTGGAGTAGAAAAGTGTCAGAACATGTCATTTCTGCTGTATTAACGTGCGTCCATAACCTCGTTTGAGGGGAAGGTCGGGTTTAAACCCATTATCTAAAAAGCTTTATCTCATGCCTAAGTTTGCCTGACGGGCACAGTGTCATTCCGCTCCATTTATTTTCAAGGCATTGCCGTTTTCTAGCGGCCCTTAAACCAACCATATTGTGTGTAGTCTAGAACATGTATGTCCTACAAGGGTTTATAATAAATATTCGTTGTATGTAAATCATTCTATTCTGTAATATGTACCAAGTACTGATCTAGGAATTGTTACGAGAAGCACAAGTAGACTCCGAAAAAAGGTCTTGAGACGGGCATTATGCTTCATAGGGAAGCTGATATGTTAAGGTGCCTGAACATCACCATCACTGAGATAAGCCTTTTCAAAGATTGTTTTAATTGCAGAGGGGAAGGATGTGACGGCGCCATGAATTGCTTCTAGATGGGAAAATGCCTAAGTGCTATTCCATTTTGATGTCAGTTGTTATTCTCAGCTGACAGTGTATTATTTCACAATAGACTTACTGGCTTGAAATTAATTAAAATTAAGAAATAAACATGATGTGTACATAAAAATGAAATATTTACATGGCAACACAAAGACTGACTTCTTTAAATTAATTAAACATAAAGATGTAAACTAATTAATAAACTTAATTTAAATAAACTAATTTGTTAATGAGATTGACACTACTACAATAAGCCTCATCGCAGGCGGCTCCAAACGTATTATCACACGCGGTTTCTAAAACCGCCTGAAACAAAGAGTCTGTGATAATCTACAATTTCACAAGCGGAGAAGTGAATCCGCCTATGAAGACATATTATCACAGGCGGTTCTTTACTTAAGGATAGCCGTCTGTGAAGATATATTATCACAGGCGGGTCGTGCAGCACATATAACTGTCTGTGATAATTGTGTTATCACAGGCGGATCTTTACCTACGACAAGCCGCCTGTGGAGACATTTTATCGCAGTCGGTTTGTACCATAACAATAACCGCCTGTGATAATTAGGTTATCACAGATGATTCTTTACCTATATCTAGCCACCAGTGATAATGATTTTTCACAGGTAGGTCTAGCTGTTGGTAAATAACCGCCTGTGATAAGGTATATCCTATGCAGTACTAGCTGTTGTTATTTCAAATTTCCAGGTCAATTCAATATAATCACAGACGTCAACAATATCATCACAGAAGTAAACAATATAATCACATAAGTCATCTCACAGAAGTCAATTTCACTAAAACAATATACATATGTAGAAGTTACACATACAAGTCATCTCATAGTTTACAAGTTTCACTAGACACTGTTTCTATTGGCATTGTCGCAAAATTCTGGCACATCAGCTATTGCCCCATGCTCATCAAAGAACTCCCCTCTTTTGTGCAAAATTTCATTACGTACAAATTGACACAGTTCAACAACAATCTTGCCAGCTTCGCCACCAGGCATACTTCTACAAACCGGTCATTCTTCGTGTGTTGCAATGAAACACATAACAAGGTTTAGAATATGTTGGTTTGAATAATCTCAGAGTATGGATCAAAGTGAGAGTATACAAGAATTTATTTGGTATTTTTTGGAGCAGTTGTACTATGAGCAATTGAATTTTGAAGTTGGAATCAAAATATGGAAATCATGAAACTCAAAAGTAAGAAAAAAGAAGATATCGACAATAAGGATAACTTACATTCTCATGATTCACTCTATATTCGCTGATGGTCCGAAGATGCTCGCATACATAATACCCGCATAAGACACTCCTAGCAGGCTGCTTTGGACAAGCATAATATGTTTTAATGTCCAATGCATTCTTGTTAGGAGGTCTCTGACCGTCAAGCCGTTCCGCGTAAAACCGCCAAGCGCTGTAATATAAGAAATGTCATATAAAACTTGTTAACACATTCTAAATGTGTGTAAATTAAAAGTATCAAATAAACGTACTGTTTCAAAATGGAAAGGAAATCTTTGTAATGATATGATGGGTAGTCAGTTGAGTCCAAGACTGTTGCCAAACCCTGCGGTTGCTTGACGAAGATCATTATGTAGTGGTTACTGCACACATACAAACACACGTGTTAAGTTAACAATTAGCAATAATTGCTATTTCAATGTCATGTGTCGAACTTACTCAAAGTGGTACGGAGCCTTTACGAGGTCCTTGCCGTCTCTAACAAAGTTAAACATTCTATGTCCTATGTAAGCTGCAACTTCTGTCCTTCTATCCTTCTTAACTTTTGCAATTGATTTTTCAAATTATTTTTTTATGTGCTTGAACTGTACTGAGTTATGATCTGCCTTGACGTCAAATAGCGTCTTTGCAATCTATGTAGGGTCAAGGATACCTGTCTTGAATTTCATCTTTTCATTATCCATGTATTGCATCCTATTGAAGAAGTCCAGAATAATTATAATGTCATGAAATGTGTATGCGTTTAGTAAGAAAAGCAAATGCAAAATACTAGAGGTACTTACAAGCACCAGATGAGTAGCAGGTTGATTTCGAGCATGTCTCGATGGAAAAGGGTATACAACTCTTCAAATAAAATGACTCGTTTATCTGCTCCAGTGCTCCAGAATGCATCTTTTGGAACACAAAATATGATGCAAGAAAGATCATATTTTGTGCTGGCAGTGATGTACCACTCGTGCATTCTTTTGAGCGGGGCAGGTTGTTTGCTAAGTTGTACGAATGTTATGAACGGCTTCCCATTCTCAAATTTAGGAGGAACATCCTCAAGCTTGTATATTGGAACTCCTGGTTTAACTAAAGTCATCCGCCGATTATACATGACACCGTCTTCTTCCCACTCCTTGACATCTTCTAATGCTGACTCATGAGAAGAACGAGATGCACTCAATTTTGTAATATTTTCCTTTATATTTTCCAAATACTTTGACACTTCTGATGAAGGTTTCTTAATTTCATATGAGCTAACTTTGATTGACACTGATGATCGAGGAGTAGTCGTCCGAAGTTGGACACTGGCTTGTTGTTGAACCTGTTGTTCAACTGATTGCTCTTTACTCCCAGCAGCTGGCTCTAGTACTACTTCAAGTTGTTGCTCAACTGGTAGCTCTTTACTAGCAACATCTTGCTCTTGTATTGCTTGAAGCTGTTGTCCAACTTGTTGCTCTTGGTTATCTTTACTAGCAAGGTTACTATCATCCATGATGAGACATAGGGGAAGTGGATCTTCTTGGACTGGGAGTGGATCTTCCTGGACTTTGGCCTTAGAAGACGGGATTGCAGTATTTTGAGATTCGACGGGGCTAGAAATCGGCTCATCGTCCAACAAGATATCTCATCGGTGCCAAAGGATTAATTGGTTGATAGCCTGCCCTAGAGTCACGATCCCCTCATGTGTGATGTGGTCTATTTCATAATCTTCATAATCATTATAAATGATCTGAAGAACTTGCACCACAACATAATACAACAGAAGTGGATTGTCGCTGAAGTCACGATCAGGCTTTGCCATAGCAGTGGCAACCTGTTTGGTTTTGTTCCCTGCTCTGCCGATCGGGACAAGAAGATGACAAGATTTGTCCTTAGAAATATCATCGACAACAAATTTATGGGTCGACCCTGAGCCTGGCACAGAACCTACACTGCTATGGTAGGCAGTTGGATATATCAATTGCTCTTTTGGCACGGGAACCATTGCTGTACTCGGTGCCACTAATTGTCCCGATTGTCTAAATTGTTCCATTATTTCTTGCAAATTATACTTGAATTTTTGAGCGATCGTTTCATCAAGTGTTTTCTTGAACTTCTCACGTCTTCTATATGTCTCTTTATCTTTCGGGAAACCATATAGCCAAAACATTTGAGAAGAGATTGCTCGAACCCGTCTATTGTGTTTAGGGTTTCTTAGGATCGCGGTAAGTTGGTCATTCTCCTTCTTCGGCTTGAAGAGAGCCTTCTGTTGCTTTTCAATTACTTCTTTCATTTTTCCTCTACTTCATTCACAGAGTCGGGCTTTTCAATTTTGCCCTCGCTGGTCAAACCTGACCAAGCAAAGACCCACCGTTGAGTTATCTCATCGCAGCCTTCTAACGGGTGAGGATTGCCCTTACTGGTAAATTCTTCAAATATCTTATTCCATTTCTAGACTTTGGGGGCATATCCGGGAGACCCCAAGCGATGATGATATTTGTTCTTTTTGGAAAGCTCTGACCTAGTTGCACTTAGGGCTTAAGCATCATGTGTGGTCTTTTGACGAACAAATTCTTGCCACTGAGCTTGTGTGATTTTTACCATCTTCCTCGGGCTAGGGACCTTATCGACCTTAATATAAGCATTCATTTCACTCTTCTAGCCACAAAACTTCTTCCCGCAAGAGACCAATGTTGCTTTCTTTATAGCTTCTTTCGTGCCTTTCGAGAACTTGAATTGTTTCTTTATCCTTTCTCACAACTCATTCTTGGTCTCCTCGGGTAATTTTCTCCAATTCTCGATTGTGATCGGCACGAGCTCTCTAACATGAAAATTGCATGCATTTCGGTACTTGGTAACTGAATCTAGTGGTTCTTGGGGAAGCCCACACGGGCCAACCCTTGTTATGTACAGATGCGGTCCAATGGATCCTTATTGGGACCTTTGCCCTCATTTCCGCTTGAGTGAACCTGAGGATTCATCCATTGGAAAACCTTTTGCAGTTTTTAGGAGTCGAAGTCACCTCGTTGTCTTCACGATTAATCTACGTAGAAAAGAATTATAAGACTTCGTATACTTGACAACCAACATTAACTTGAACTACTAAAGTTAAGATTTATGATCCATACCTCGTCGGCAGGATCATATTCCAGGTTGAGATCCTCTGAAGTCTTTTTATTTTTTATATTCAGAAAAGGATCCGGTGGACAGTGAAAGGAGCCTAAACTGCTGGAGTCAGTAAACTCCATATTGTCTTCTTTATTGTTACTACCAGCACCAGTCTTTTTAGGGCTTTCTATGCTAGAACTAATAAGACAAAAAATATAATGAATGACATATTAACTCTACATGAAGTGTTTCGCAGAACCATCAACCACTTTGATGAGGACATCACTTATATGGATACAAACAACACTCTACTGAATATACAAGATGCAATCAATAGAGTTCATACACAACAATTAATTTCAGAGGTGAACTCGTTCTTATATATTTCCTTATATGTTTTTGAGCATAGATTGCTACTTAATGATTTATTTGTGATTAGGATCCATGGAGAGGTTCAAGGAGTACTTGGAGGGAGTATTAGGGACGTGGAAGACCAGAGAATTCGTTCAAAGAAGATGGAAACCGAACCAAACTCCAAATCGTATCCAACTCGGAGTCCAGGAGCAGTACGCACTAAAACGGACGCTCAGGACGCATACGAACTCCGTTTTGGACGTTCTACATATGCACGGAAAGGGGAGAGGATAACCTTTCCAATGGCACCGGTACCATGTCAAAATTCCTTCGGAGTCGACGGGAATCGTCGAAACAAACTCAAGTACAGAATCTGTCAGGGTGCTGCGCCACCATATTGGGCCATTGGGCCTTGTATCAAGTCTAAGTCCATTATTTTCGTGTGTTAGGGTTAGGTCACGACCCCAACACCCCCTTGGACGTCCTCCCACCTATATATACTCCATGGTAGCCGCCATGAACAATTGGGTTTTGCTTAGATCAATAAAATCGCCGTTCTACGGTTTGTGAGACCCCAATTTCGCGATTTCAGATCGTGTCTTCTGCGTTCTTGCTCGTGTTCTCGGTTGCACTTGCAGGGATTAGCCTTCTTGGCAAGGTCAATCGTGTGAAGCACGGTTGATAACCAACGGAGCGGTGGTGTAGTGATTGCAGGGGTTGTTCGTGTTCTACTCGAGAGCCTCGGATCATCAACGTCGAGATCTCCACATCAATCGACTTATCCATTACCTTTCGGAAGATCGGGACCATTTTTTCCTATCAATTGGTATCAGATTTCCAGGTTGCCCGTTAGGTAATTCATCTATCCATTACATTAGTTTTGTTTTTCATACCTAGAGTCCACAAAAAAGCCACAAAAAACTTGCAGTTTAGTAGATCTGTTCATTACTTTGTCCAAACCACCATTGAGCCTTTGCAACTTTCGTTTTCAGTTTGGTTTTGTTGAGTTTGTGTCCGTTGTTGAGTCATATTGCTGGTTTAGAAAGTGTTTTTAGTCTTAGTTTGAGTTTTGTATTGTGTTGATTCATCCTTTTGAATCACGTCATCACGTCCAGATTAGATTCATCTGTGTCCAGTTCAGTATTTTCATCATATCTAGCTCATACGAACTCGGATTTTCGTGTTCTTATACTTTATGGAAAGCTTAAGAATTTCTCTATAACTTTCGTATTCATCATTTTCCCATAAAATATAGATATCGATGTCGAAATTGCATTAGATCCGTATCTGTTACTGACCTAAAAATTCTGAACAGTCTGTATTTCGGGGGCAGTATCTCCTATTGTTCTTTTCCAAAATAGGTCTTCCATATATTAAAATTAAAGAGGAGAGATATATCTACAATCTTGCTGTTCTAAGTTTTCCAATTTAGAGCCTATAAGTGTGCCTATTTGTCCTTGGAAAATTGAGCAGAAAATCTGCAACAGACACACGAGATATCTTGGGTTGATTTTCATTGTGTTCTTCCTTTGCAGCACATTCTGAAAAAAAAGGAAGAAAAAAGAAAAAGGAAAGTGCAAAACAAGAAACAAAAGCCGCACAAAAAAAGAGGAAAAAAAAAACAACAAAAAAAACAGAAGTGCTTGCATTCTTTGTGTCATCTAGTTTTGTCTCATGTCTTGCTAGCTTGAACTACTAGGAACACATTTAGGCCAGCAACTTTGACAAATACTTTGGACACTTATGCAACTTTACTATCTGATTTCATTGTTGCTAATCCTTGCTACATGGAAAGTGCCATCCAAGCTACACCTTACTCTTGAGCAGAATCGATATACCTTTGCAATCATCTCACGCTTCATTGGTTTCTTCATACCGGCCACCGTTTGCCACCTGCAGTGTCGGTAAGAACACTTGTAAGAGCGTGGTAAGACGCTTGAGAGTGTGTGATTCCACTTCCACTTTTCCATTATCCTTTGTAGTTGATAGGGATAACATATTTTTTGTGTTGTCTTCTGTTTGCTACTAACAATGTCAGGTAAAAGCAAGAATCATGCATTATATGCTGACATGATGGACATGATGAAGACGGCGATAGAGTTGCTCACTAAAAATCAAACATCAACCAAGGATTCACATGACATTCAGACCACCTTTACAACACCTTCCACAAGAAGTAATTACATTCTTCCATCTCTTCCTTCTTATGATGGTTTTGGTTACGATGAATATATTACTTGGGAAATAGAGTTGGATAAAATTTTTGGAAAATGTCATATGTGTGAGAGGAGGAAGATTAGAAATATTGCAAGTGCATTAGTAGGTTGTGCATTAACTTGGTGGAACAATTTAAATGATTTAGAAAAACCTCGAACATGGAAAGATATGAAAATTCTTATGCGAGAAACATTTACTAGTGTATCCAATTGCAAAGATGAAATACATGAGCTTGAGAAGAATTTTCTTGTTGTACCTCCTCCTATGCCTAACCTTTTGCAGGAACAAGAACCTATAATCGTAGAAAATCCAAAACCGAATGAGGTGTTCAACAACTCCTGTGAAAATTCAGATCTATCAATTCATATTTCACCCACAATTACTGCTGAAAATGAGAATAAAGGTAACGAATATCACAACACACTTGTTGAAGGTGAGAAGTTTTTGGATGTTCTGAATTTTGCTACCAATCATACTATCGATGAGCAGCAACAAGATGAACCTTTTCATAATACAACTTTACCATTAGTTGATTTTCCCACTGATTCTTATAACAAAAATGAGTTGTGTGCTGATAATTATATTATACCTATGCTAGAACAACCAAATGAATTTGATACTTTATCACTCACTTGTGCTGAAATTAAGCATTTGATCCCAACTACATGTGAAAGGGATGAGCTGAAATTGTTATCTTCTCTAAATACTTTGGGCTATATTGAATTTGACACTCTTTGTGATCTAGATATCGTAGAGAAGATAATATTTTCTCAGTCTCAATTGCCTTTGTTAAGTAGAAATATTTTTTATGCTATAGGCAAATATGAACATAGTGGTATGTTTATGGTGCATAAAGTTTACATATGTTCAAATGAGGAAGCTCCTTTTGTGTTGCAACAACATGGTCAAGTAAATGAATGTACTAACGCTAATAATATCTTGTCAAGTTTTTCTAGTATTTTTTCCTTGCAGCAGGGACAACAAAAATATTTTTCACTGCGGTTGTGCAATATGGACAGTGCTCACTCGGGCCTAAACTCTACCCCCAAAGCAAGTCTTTTTGCTGGACATACGAGCAAGCCGAGGACGGCTTGTCATAAAGAAGGGGAGAATGATGAGATCATGCATATTATTATTGCACCTACAAACATGACACAATATTTATTTGTTTGGGATCCTGGCTCAAGTGAATGTGCACTCTTATTTGATGGACAAGATCAAGATGGTGCACTATGTCGTCCACGACCTTGGCCTCCTCCATTCATGCATACAAGAAGATTTGATGGCGTTGCACATTTGGACCAACACATGAGAGGAGACGAACTTGAGTCGAGGACGACTCCAATTCAAGGAGGGGGGGATGATGAGGACATCACTTATATGGATACAAACAACACTCTACTGAATATACAAGATGCAATCAATAGAGTTCATACACAACAATTAATTTCAGAGGTGAACTCGTTCTTATATATTTCCTTATATGTTTTTGAGCATAGATTGCTACTTAATGATTTATTTGTGATTAGGATCCATGGAGAGGTTCAAGGAGTACTTGGAGGGAGTATTAGGGACGTGGAAGACCAGAGAATTCGTTCAAAGAAGATGGAAACCGAACCAAACTCCAAATCGTATCCAACTCGGAGTCCAGGAGCAGTACACACTAAAATGGACGCCCAGGACGCATACGAACTCCGTTTTGGACTTTCTACATATGCACGGAAAGGGGAGAGGATAAACTTTCCAATGGCACCGGTACCATGTCAAAATTCCTTCGGAGTCGACGGGAATCGTCGAAACAAAATCAAGTACAGAATCTGTCAGGGTGCTGCGCCACCATATTGGGCCATTGGGCCTTGTATCAAGTCTAAGTCCATTATTTTCGTGTGTTAGGGTTAGGTCACGACCCCAACACCCCCTTGTACGTCCTCCCACCTATATATACTCCATTGTAGCCGCCATGAACAATTGGGTTTTGCTTAGATCAATAAAATCGCCGTTCTACGGTTTGTGAGACCCCAATTTCGCGATTTCAGATCGTGTCTTCTACCTTGCTCGTGTTCTCGGTTGCACTTGCAGGGATTAGCCTTCTTGGCAAGGTCAATCGTGTGAAGCACGGTTGATAACCAACGGAGCGGTGGTGTAGTGATTGCAGGGGTTGTTCGTGTTCTACTCGAGAGCCTCGGATCATCAACGTCGAGATCTCCACATCAATCGACTTATCCATTACCTTTCGGAAGATCGGGACCATTTTTTCCTATCACACTTGTGCGTGTCAAACAATTTATGAAGTCATGGCCAAAACATGAGTACAAGGTGAGATAGTCGACTTGCTATACCATTACATCCAGCATGTGCTTAGAATGGATGGTGCTTAGGATAAAAAGAACAAGACACATTCCTTAATTGACCAAGAGGGACTACAATCCAAATCGCCTCTCATTACACAAGTTCATCTTCTTTTAGATTTTATCCCATATCTAAGTATATGATGACCTAAGCTCGTTAACTGTGGTGGCCTTGCCACACAATTCAACTTTTACCGGTATAAGCATGGCTAAGCTTGACATTTCGCAAAATAAAAACTAACCCAGACCTTCGTGGGACGGCTAAAGGTTCAAAAACTTGAAAAAATCTATGCACAGTGGCAACGAGAGGGTATCACATGATTATAAGGCCATGTACTGTGCAAAGTGCTTAGTCCATATATGCTTAAAGATAGAGATCCATGTCCAAATATGAGAGGGTATCATTTGTAAAAAATAAAAAAGGGGGAGGGTGGGCTGGGGGTTAAGGACCTTAGTAAGATGGATGTCAGTCTGTTGACCAAATGGTAGTGAAGATCGGAAAAGGAGCAAGGGCTTTGGTAGGACATTGTCAGAGTTAAATACATTAGGGATTCTCCTGTTGGGACATTGAGACATAAAATGTCTAACTCTCCCATATGGAGAGACCTTCAAAACGTCAAGAATATATATACAAGAGCAGAAAATTTACTTTAGAGAATGGTGAAACAATAAGTTTTTGGCTAGAAATTTGGTTAGAGGTAAAACCTCTAGCCAGCCTGTACATCATTCTCTTTGAACTTTGTGACAAAGACATCTCTGTTCCCAGTGGTTTGCGCAAAACTGGGTTGTTCAGTTCAGTTATTCTTTGCCAGCACCTTTATATAGCATGTGGTATAACCTTGTGTATAAACTTAATGGTCTGACAGTGCAGCAAAATGATAGTATTGTGGTGTTGAAATGGAACAAAACAGGAGCCTTTTCAGTTAATTTGGTTTATACTAAATTGACTAGGTCATATTCTGGACCTAGTTATAAACAAATTTGGAAATCTAGAATCCCTCCCTAAATCAAAATCTTTATGTGGTTTATTGAAAATGATGTTATATTAGTGAAAGAAAACATGGTCAAAAGCAATTGATCTGGTGATGCCTCATGTAGCTTTTGCCATGAATTTGAAACAGTGAATCATTTTGCTTTTTGGCTGTTGCATAAGCTTGGACAGCCTACTCAAAACCTGCATATGGTTCATAGCGTCATAACAACTCAAGTTGTTTGACCAAAAACTACCAGCATAGTTTATCATGTCCGAACCCTAACCAAGGAAATCTATGTCGTGCAACAGGATGCCTACCCTTTTCGAATTCCTGAACCCTAACCAAGAAAATCTATGCAATGCACCATTTGACTTGGCCGGCGGTGAGGGCGAGGAGGGAGGCGGCACGGGGACAGAGGAGAGAAGGTTGAAGGGTTTAGGGTTTACCTTGAAGCTTAGCGGCGACGGCAAGGGCTTCGCTCGGTGTACCTGGAAGTGGCGAGGGCCAAGCAAACGGACAACGGCGAAGCTCGGCGACAGCAGCGAAGCTCGATGACGACGGCGTAGCTCGACTGCGAGAGCGGCGAAGACTTGGCGGCAAACGAAATTTTGGCAGCCTGACGGCGTCTAAGTGATTTCGCCCGGGTTAGGTTTTTCCAACGCATTCGAGTGCTATATATAGACACCTATCTTCTCAGGCGGTTTTTAAGTACCAACCGCCTGAGAAGATGTTTATCTCAGGTGGGTGGCAATTACCAACCGCCCGAGAAGATGCATTTATCTCAGGCGGTTGGTACTTAATACCTGCCTAAGATAATCTTTTTCTCAGGCAATTATTCAATACCAATCGCCTGAGAAGATCTTTATATAAGCTTAATTAATATTCTTGATTAAATACGGGGCCTTTCAAAAGCCCAAATTCCACTTTCTTGTAATATGATTGAGTATTAAAGGTTACCGTTAAATTTCACTTCTAAAGTCCTTGAAATTGGTCAGAACATAAAAAACATATGACAATTGCTATTTGTCATTTTTTATCTTGATGAATATAATGATTCTTTTATTAATTTTTTTCAATGGACATTTTTAGTCATCATACCAACCTCTATGAATTTTTTTAGATTTTTTTAAATTTTTTTGATTCAATGTGTGTTCAAAATTTGATGAATGCTTCAAATGTATATGAGCGTTTGGTTAGAATGATGGATAATTTGAATTTTGACATGTTGGAATGCTTTTAAAAATTAAACAAAATTCATACATGTATAAATAATACAAATATGTTCATACAAACCAATTTCAGTGAAGGATCCTTTTTTTAGGAGATAAACAAATGTGAGTAATATGTGAGTATACATTAATTTGATATTTACCAAAATATTACAATGGTAGTTATGCAAGTTTTAAAATATTTAGTCCATGTGGTGATGTTAGTTTTTGAAAAATATAGAAGAAAGAATCATCGAATTTGGACTCAATTTGCAGAATCTATACATGTTTGAGTACTTATATTGGAATCTAAATAAAAAAGATGTAAGGTAAAAGAAAACTGAAGAACAAACTCGGGCAATTATCCCAGACGGTTGGTACTTAATACCCGCCTAAGATAATCTTTTTCTCAGGCAGTTATTCAGTACCAATCGCCTGATAAGATCTTTATGTAAGCTTAATTAATATTCTTGATTAAATGTAGCGCTTTTCAAAAGCCCAAATTCCACTTTCTTGTAATATGATTGAGTATTAAAGGTTACCATTAAATTTCACTTCATAAAGTCTTTCAAATTGGTCACAACATAAAAACATATAACAACTGTTATTTGTTATTTTTCTATCTTGATGAATATAATGATTTTTTTATTTAATTTTTCAATGGACATTTTCAGTCATCATACAAACCTCTATGAATTTTCAGATTTTTTAAAAATTTTTTGAATCAATGTGTGTTCAAAATTTGATGAATGCCTCATATGTATATGAGCATTTGGTTAGAATGATGGATAATTTGAATTTTGACATGTTGGAATGCTTTCAAAAAATAAACAAAATTCATATATGTATAAATAATACAAATATGTTCATACAAACCAATTTCAGTGAAAGATCTTTTTTTAGGAGATACACAATATGAATAATATGTGAGTATACATTAATTTGATATTTACCAAAATATTACAATGGTAGTTATACAAGTTTTAAAATATTTGGTCCAGGTGGTGATGTTAATTTTTGAAAAATATAGAAGAAAGAATCATCAAATTTGGACTCAATTTGCAGAATCTATACATGTTTGAGTACTTATATTGGAATCTAAATAAAAAAGAAGCAAGGGAAAAGAAAACTGAAGAACAGACTCGGGCAATTATCCCAGACGGTTGGTACTTAATACCCGCCTAAGATAATCTTTTTCTCAGGCGGTTATTCAGTACCAACCGCCTGATAAGATCTTTATGTAAGCTTAATTAATATTCTTGATTAAATGTAGCGCTTTTCAAAAGCCCAAATTCCACTTTCTTTTAATATGATTGAGTATTAAAGGTTACCATTAAATTTCACTTCATAAAGTCTTTCAAATTGGTTAGAACATAAAAACATATAACAATTGCTAATTTTTATTTTTCTATCTTGATGAATATAATGATTTTTTTATTTATTTTTTCAATGGACATTTTCAGTCATCATACAAACCTCTATGAATTTTTTAGTTTTTTTATATTTTTTTGAATCAATATGTGTTCAAAATTTGATGAATGCCTCATATGTATATAAGCATTTGGTTAGAATGATGGATAATTTGAATTTTGACATGTTGGAATGCTTTCAAAAAATAAACAAAATTCATATATGTATAAATAATACAAATATGTTCATACAAACCAATTTCAGTGAAAGATCTTTTTTTAGGAGATACACAATATGAATAATATGTGAGTATACATTAATTTGATATTTACCAAAATATTACAATGGTAGTTATACAAGTTTTAAAATATTTGGTCCAGGTGGTGATGTTAATTTTTGAAAAATATAGAAGAAAGAATCATCAAATTTGGACTCAATTTGCAGAATCTATACATGTTTGAGTACTTATATTGGAATCTAAATAAAAAAGAAGCAAGGGAAAAGAAAACTGAAGAACAGACTCGGGCAATTATCCCAGACGGTTGGTACTTAATACCCGCCTAAGATAATCTTTTTCTCAGGCGGTTATTCAGTACCAACCGCCTGATAAGATCTTTATGTAAGCTTAATTAATATTCTTGATTAAATGTAGCGCTTTTCAAAAGCCCAAATTCCACTTTCTTTTAATATGATTGAGTATTAAAGGTTACCATTAAATTTCACTTCATAAAGTCTTTCAAATTGGTTAGAACATAAAAACATATAACAATTGCTAATTTTTATTTTTCTATCTTGATGAATATAATGATTTTTTTATTTATTTTTTCAATGGACATTTTCAGTCATCATACAAACCTCTATGAATTTTTTAGTTTTTTTATATTTTTTTGAATCAATATGTGTTCAAAATTTGATGAATGCCTCATATGTATATAAGCATTTGGTTAGAATGATGGATAATTTGAATTTTGACATGTTGGAATGCTTTCAAAAAATAAACAAAATTCATACATGTATAAATAATACAAATATGTTCATACAAACCAATTTCAGTTAAGGATCTTTTTTTAGGAGATACACAATATGAATAATATGTGAGTATAAATTAATTTGATATTTACCAAAACATTACAATGTTAGCTATACAAGCTTTAGAATATTTGGTCCAGATGGTAGATGTTAATTTTTGAAAAATGTAGAAGAAATAATCATCGAATTTGGACTCAATTTGCAGAATCTATACATGTTTGAGTACTTATATTGAAATCTAAATAAAAAAGAAGCAAAAGAAAAGAAAACTGAAAAACAGGCTCGGGCAATTATCCTAGGCAGTTGGTACTAATACCCGTCTGAGATAATCTTTTTCTCAGGCGGTTATTCAGTACCAACCGCCTGAGAAGCAGTTAAAACCGCCTGAAAAAACCTCCTGAACTTTTTTAATTTTTACCACAGGCGGTTGTTTCATTAAAATTTGCTTGTAAAAACCGACACCTATATAAAAACCGCTGAGGCACCACAGAAAACCTAACCCTGGAGATTTTCCATCGACGCCGCCATGGTGCCAAAATTTTCCACTATGCGCCAGCCGATACTGCATTCATCAGTTGATCAAACTTCGAACAGAGAAAAGGTTAGAAGAGACTTCTTCTTCACTATCATGTTATTAGTTTGTTCTGTTTTCACAGTTTTGTTTTGTTGTGTTTTCATATGCCTCCACACCCCCCATCCACTTGAGATTTGTAGTAGATTTGAATGATTAAAGGTTGAAAGATATATAGTCTCCCCTTGAGATCACTCATGAATTTTACAGAACAAGAAGTAGATTTGAAGGATTAAAGGTTGAAGATGAATACAAGCACATCACGTGTTTGATGAAATGTTTCAATGAATAAGCCTAACTTCAAAAATCCATTATGGCCACTAGGAAGCTGAGAAAATTATGAAATAAATTTTCTTGGAACCCTTATGAACAGGCCTAAATGATACCAGTATTCACTCATATGATGCAGTCTTGTTATGTCTCTGTAAATTCATTTTGTAGAAGACCTTTAGGGAATATTTATGGCCAAATTTTGTAAATCTTACAAAAAATCTATTATTGAAGCATGGATCGTCGAGCGTGGATGTATAACATGCCAAGACCCGATCCTATGTACATTCATAATGTTGCAAATTTTATTGATGCATCTAAGAGACATGCAAAGTTGCAAAAGATAGATGACATATTATGTTCCATGCATCGACTGCGAAAATAAGATTGCTTGGATAGATACTATAGTAATCCAATCTCATTTGATGAAAGGAGGTTTCAAAAAAAACTACACAATATGGACATAGCATGGTGAGTTAGATACACATGAAGTGGATAAAGATGATGAGAGAGGTTCAGATGACGATAATGTTCATATCGATGATGGTAGTGACAATCAAGATGGTGATGATGATGATGAGTTCGCTTGTGAGGAGATGTTGCGTCACAATGAACCATATGTATTGACTTCTATAGAAGCAAGTAAAGGTTTAAGTAAAATGGAGACATTGCAGAATGCTGCGATGGAGCTTTTACACGATGAATCAAACGGTCGTGATAAAGAGTTTACTACATTGCGTGCAGTCTTAGAACTACTAAAGTTGAAAGCCACACACAGATGGTCCGATTGTAGTTTCTCTGATCTTTTGAATCTTATGGCAGAAATTCTCCAAATCCAAATAAACTGCCCAGAAGCACTTATAAAGAGAAGAAACTTCTTTGCCCGATGGCACTAGGTGTGACAAAAAACACGCTTGTGTGAATCATTGTATTTTGTATCGCAAAGAGCATGAGATCGCAACTAGATGCCCTATCTGTGATGTCAGTAGATATAAGAAGAACTACAATCACCAGTATGTTACCAACATGAAAAAGTCTCAGAAGAATAAGAAGTTTATTATTGGTCCTGAAGGTGACGATGACGATAGTTTTGGCGATGTAGACGGGAAGAATAAGAGAAAAATTCATACCTTGGTGATGCGGTACCTTCTGGTAATTGATCGCTTGAAGCGTTAGTTCTCATACCTAGGGAGGCTGAACTTATGCTTTGGCATTTCGAGCAGCACAAGAAGAATGAAAAACATATTCGACACCCTGGTGATGCAACGCAGTGGAAAAATTTTAATATTCAGTATCAAAAATTTTCAAAGGAAATCAGATATGTAAGGTTTGCCTTGGGTATAGACGGAATGAATCCGTTGGTGAATAAAGGAGCATACACAACACATGGCCCGTGGTCTTAACGATGTACAACCTACCGATGTGGTCGTGTCACAAAAAAATATATCTTGTTATCTGTTATTATCCAAGGTCCAAAACAACCCGACATCGAAATTGATGTGTTCTTATAACCTTTAATGGAAGATATGGAGAAATTGTGGAATGAAGGGGTACGTACATGGGATGAGTACAAGCGGGAGTATTCAGCTAAGAGCAATGATATTCATTACCGTGCATGATTACCCCGGACTGTTTACATTATCAGGACAAATGAAAGGGAAGAAAGGTTGTGTAAGGTGTATGGATAGAACTGGATTTCTATACCTCACTTCATCCAGAAAGACAGTGTACATGAGACACCGGCAGTTCTTGACAGATACACACAAGTATAGGAAGATGAAAGAACAATTTGATAACAAAATCGAAAAAGATACTGCACCAAAATCTTACAGTGGAAAACTTGTGTTCGAAATGGTCAAGAACATTCATATTGCTTTCGGTAAGGGCAAAAAATGTAAAGGAATCAAGAGAAAGAAAAGTACATCTTCGGGTGATACAACTGACATGACTTTCAAGAAACAATCAATTTTTTTCATGTATCTTCCGTATTGGAAGAATCTGGAATTTTGCCATAGTATTGATTTGATGCACGTTACAAAGAATGTATTTGACAACATCATTGGAACCTTGCTAGACATGCTGAGAAAAACAAAGGACAGATTAAATTCACGTATGGACCTAGTAAATCTTGATTTGAGACCAGAGCTTCATCCAGTAGAAAAGGCGAACAGGAAGCAGTACCTTCTCTCAGCCAGCTACAACTTGACACTAGAAGAGAAAAAAGCAATTTGCGAATGCTTGCGTGGGATCAAAGTTCCAACGAGTTTCTCATCCAATATCCGCAAACTAGTCTCAATGAAAGACTTTTCTTTATTCGGTTATAATTATCACGATCGTCACATGATGATGACAGTGTTCCTTGCCATTGCAATAAGAGTCATCAAACCTGAGCATATAAAAGTTGTCATCACACGTTTGTGTTACTTCTTCAATGCAGTATCGCAAAAGGTGATAGCACGTGAAAAATTAGACTATCTGAAAACATATATCGTTGAGACTATGTGCAAGCTTGATATGTGTTTCCCACCATCTTTTTTCGATATGCAAGTACACCTAATCATACATCTTGTTGATCAGATAAAAGCACTGGGGCCACTATATTTACATCATATGTTTTCGTTGGAGAGATATTTAGGAGTATTAAAAGGTTATGTGTGGAATCATGCTCACCCAAAGGGTTCAATTATGGAAGGATACACCACTAAAGAAGTGATTGAGAGTTGCGCTGATTACATCAAAGATAGAAAACTGATAGGTGTGCCTATACCAGTACATGAGGGTAGACTATGTGGGAGAGGCAAAGTGGGTAAGAAAAATTTTATCGTTCAAGATTACAAGAATGTACACCGTGCACATTTTGGTGTACTACAACAGCTCGCAATAGCTGATTCGTACATCGAGGAACACCGAATTGAGCTTTGTGAAAAAAACCAAGACCGAACAGAGGACTGGATCATGCAAGAGCACAGAAGATGTTTCACTGAATAGTTAATGGACAAAAATATACCATATGGAAACTCTATATAGAAGAGGCAACAATGAGAAGTTAGCTTCTGGCCCATCTGCTTTGGTGACATCATGGCAAGCATATGACATCAATGGTTACACATTTTACAGTAAAGAAAAAGACGGTAAGAGTGTTGCACAAAATAGTTGTGTTCGTATTGAGGCTTATGATTCACAAGGGTAAAAGACCACATACTTCGGGTTCATAGAGAAAATATGGGAACTCGATTATGGCGAAAGAATGGTAATACCCGTATTTAAGTGACAATGGTTCAAACATCCTGATGGAGTGAAAGTGGACAATTACGGGCTGACACTGGTAGCCTTGAATAAAGTGGGTTATAAAGATGACATGTGGGTTCTCGCTGATAGTGTTGCACAAGTTTTTTATGTTCAAGATCTATAATCTGAGAAGATGCACGTAGTTGTTTCTCAAAAGCAGAATGTGGAATATAATGAAGAGGAATATAATCAGTATAAAGAGATATACCTTTTCATCGAACCAGAAAACATCAAGCGCATAGAGAGAAACATTAAAAAAGATTTGAAACCCTATATGCGAGAAGATGTCAATGGTGGAAAAAATGTATGATATATATTGTATATATTTGTATCCTCTGAAATCAACTTAGAACAATGCTCTATTTCAACTTTAGATAGCATGTTTCGAACATTATTAAATTCAGCTTCTGTTTCAAACATTATTATATTATTATATTTATCACCTTCACCTGTTCTATAAGTTCTCGAATTGTATGTGTATATAAATTTCTTCTGACCTATGATGATCAGACTTGCCTTCCAACAGCTTAGTTCCAAACAACATCTAGAAGCACAAATCTTGAAGCTCCCGTCAAGCTAATCCCTTCACAACAAGCTCTGGTAGATGCAAGTAACACCAGAGACTCATCATTTGGATTGTTAAAAGCTTCAATGGAAGTCTGACGATATTTCCCATCTATTTGAGGGCTTGTTTGGTAGGTGCAGATCCACTTCAATATCAGTGGATTGAGGAGAAAATTAGTTCATTCTTCACTCCAATCAACTTCAATCCAATTAGATTGAGTACACTCAAACAAGCCCTGAAAGATTTCTTTCTCTTCTCTTCATTTTAAAAACTTACGAAGATGCTACTTTATCAGTTCTAATGGCTGAATATATTGACTACAAATTAGTACCATCTCTCTTAGTGCTTCACACAAGCGACGAAGCGAACAACTTCAATCACAAATCTTGTTTTTACCATTTTCATAGGAATTTGATCTTAATCTTTCAAGCATAGATTTATCAATAAGTGAAGCTTCCTCATCAGACATGTTAATGGCAGTTACAAGTGAAGGGTGTGTCGAAGCTAACAAAATCTCAACGGGACTGAAGACAAAGAGATGCTGCATATGAGTGACAATGTCCAGGTTAGACAACATGAAGCTATAACGGCAGCCTTCAACAACATGAAAAGTGATGCCAAGGTTATGCTTGCATCAACCAAGGCATGTTGTGAGGGCATAACACTTGTTAGAGCATCACGGTTATGCTTGTCCCAACAAGTGTTATACTCTCACAACATGCCATGGTTGATGCAAGTAAAACCTTAACATCACTTTTCATGTTGTTGAAGGTTGCCATCATAGCATCACGCTAAACTGAACATTGCCACTCATATGCAGGATCTCTTTATCTTCATTCCAATTCAGATTTTGTTAGCTTCGGCACATACTTCGCTTATAACTGTCATTGACACGTGTGATAATGAAGCTTCACTTATTGATAAATCTATACTTGAAATATTAAGGTGAAATCCCTATGAAAGGGTGAAAACAAGATTTGTGATTGAAGTTGTTCACTTCCTTGTGTGAAGCACTAAGAGGGTAGGTACTGATTTTTAGTCAATATATTTAGGCATTAAAACTGAGAAAGGAGCATCTTTCTAAGATTTCAAATGGATGGGAGGGAAAGAAATCCTTCAAATAGGTGGGAAAATCCCTTCCAATGATCATCAGGCTTCAATTCATGCTTTCAACAATCCAATAATGAGCCACGGGTGTTACTTACATCCACAAGAGCTTGTTGTGCAAGGATTAACTTGCAGGAGCTTATCAGCATCATAGGCGGTTCTTAATTAACAAGCAGCCTGTGAAAACAATGACTTTCCCCATGCGGTTCTTGAATAAAAACTGCTTGTGATGATTGAACCAGTACATACGATTCTTAAACAATGACCGCTCGTGAAAATCATGTATTTACCTAGGCATTGGTTAATTAAGAACCGCCTGTGAACTTTGTTACATCACGGACGGTTCTTAATTAATAACCGCCTGAGAAAATCACTTATTTACCCAAGCGGTTGTTTTTTAAAATCCGTCTGTGATGTTATGTCATCACATAGCGGTTATTATTTCATTCGTCATCACAGTCGCATTTTTTTACGGATCGCCTGTGTGTGAAAATCGAGGCGCCTGTGAAAATACTTTTTATAGTAGTGTGAACTTGATCCACACCATCTTTAAAATGTGATGAAATGAAAATGCGCGACCTTCACCCTATTTATACAATGCAATAACATCATAAAGAACAAATGTTACAAAGTCTCGTTCATTGCGTGAACTATTAGATGTGGCAGCTGAGTAGCATGGCGCTCCTCATTGCAGATAATGAAACACTTACCATCTCTTCGATGAAATGCGATGTACACTCTGCACTAAAGATATATTTTGGCATGTCATTGTAACAATCTATCAGGAAGAAAACAAATCTATTACTCATAATAAATGAGTCTAAAGTACAAGTACCATCCCAAGGTAGTCAGCCACAACCTTGCTGCAAAGGGTTGTCCTCTCCTCAAGACGTGGTACAACAACGCATGGTGCAGTCGATGGTGGAGGTGTTGGGTGGTGTGGGAGGATCACTGGTGGTATGATCACACTGAGGTAAACTGGACATGTCAGGGACATGTCGGGAAGAACCGACATTCGACATCTTGCAGGTTGGAGGACAGATTGGATAAAAGTGAAAGGAGACTTACTCTAGTGGTTAAGTATTCTGAGTATCACACCTCAGGTTTGGAGTTTGATTCTTAATGGAGACGTATTTTAGCCTAAATTTCATAATATTAAATGCAGGTACACTACAGAGTAACTCATGCGTGAGAAAGTGTGGCGTACTCTGCAGAGAGACTTATGATACCGTAACTACAAAAAATATGAGAGGCGAACATATCGGGTTGGTGTATGAGTGTCACGAGAGTGACTCCACTCCAAGTGTCGGTTTCACAAACCGACATACACCATTGTAGAATTTGCAGTTAGATCTTGCGAATCCTTGTGAAAAACTGACATCTTTAAACGTTTTGTGATAGTGGCCGCTTGTCATAGTAGTAGAGGATAATAAAGCATGTAACCTCAGCGAAACAGGCCGGTTGGGCCGAGGTTGTAGCCGGCGGTATGGAGAACATTAGAACAACCTTCTATCGGTGTATGGGATTTTTTTCGAGAATAATACTATTTTAAATGAAATTTACAAAATAGAGTTTCTCTTTAAAATAATTGCAAAAATAGGATTGCCTTGCCCACTCAATGGGTGCGATCCGATCATGTTGCGTCGGGGGGGGGGGGGGGGGGGGGGGGGGAGGGGGGTCTGCTGAAATTTGCCCCCCTTCCGCCCCCCCCCCCCCCCCCCCCCCCACACACACACACACGCGCGCGCGCACACATCAAGAGATGGCTGGGGGATGGCCTTGATGTAATAGGCTATCTGATCTCGCCGCATGGAAGGGTGAGAC